>CM052797.1:121632514-121648585 GCA_028533885.1 Nasua narica
ATTTTGTAAACTCTGTGTCATTGTAAGAGTTGGGTAATTATCTGTGCAACCTCTCGTTAAGTGTCTGTCTTTCCCATAGGCCTGTGTCTGTCTTATTTACGGTCATGTCCCTGACATCTGGCACAGCCGCAGCTGGTACACGCATAGTAGACACTCGATAAACAGTGATTCAAAGTGGATGGTGGAAATCGCCTACCAGCTCTGTTAGGTACACCGTCACCCTTCCAACTTTTCTTTTTTCTTTTTTTTTTTTTAAAGATTTTATTTATTTATTTATTAAGAAAGAGAGAGAGTGAGAGAGAGCATGGGAAGGGAGAAGGTCTGAGTGAGAAGCGGACTCCCCATGGAGCTGGGAGCCCGATGTGGGACTCGATCCCGGGACTCCGGGATCATGACCTGAGCCGAAGGCAGTTGCTTAACCAACTGCGCCACCCAGGCGCCCCTCTTTTTTTTTTTTAATTAAGAGATTTTATTTATTTATTTGACAGAGAGGAGAGAGATCACAAGTAGGCAGAGAAGCAGGCAGAGAGAGAGGGGGAAGCAGGCTCCTCACTGAGCAGAGAGCCCAATGCGGGGATCAATCCCAGGACCCTGAGATCATGACTGAGCCGAAGGCGGAGGCTTTAACTCACTGAGCCACCGAGGCGCCCTAACCCTTCCAACTGTTCATATCAGCCGTCAACAGCTTGGGGTTGAAGGAACTTTGTGCTCGTTCTGCTGGGTCTCGTCATGACTTGGTCTTCTTGTAAACCCATGTGCTTCCAGCACCGAAGACCTGGTCTAGTCTCTTTCTCTTGAGAAGTCAGACCTTAAATCAAGCCCCTCTTGGCCCCTCGCCCATCTCTTTAAGTTGCATTTTAAAAATAAAATTGTGCCATAGGATTTGCCCTTTTAAAGTGTACAACCAGTGCTTTTGAGTATAGCAACAGAGTTGTTCCAGAACATTTCCATCATCCCAAATAGAAACCTATTAGTTGCCGCTCCTCCTCTCCCCTGACCCCTCACCCTCCGGCCCCAGGCAACCACCAATCTGTTTTCTGTCTCTAGACTTGCCTGTTTTGCACATTACATATAAATGCAATCGTACAATATGTGGCCTTTTGTGGCTGGCTTCTCTCACTGAGCACCATGTTTTCCAGGTTCTTCCTTGTAGTAGTGTGTGTCTGTATTTCTTCCCTTTTATGCCTGAATTCTCCCCCAAATCCTACACTGCAGAATCTACGTGGGACCTACAGGTGCATGTGGGTGGGTGGAGGAGTGGGAGGAGGTTAATTATATAATCTTTAATTATATAATTAAATATAATTATAGTTGGGCTCTTTATTCTAAGGAGGTGAACCGAACGATGCAAATGCAAAAAGATTTGGGATTAACAGTTGTTTGGTGGTCACATATAAAACGGCACTAAATGAAAGTTCTGGAACCTCTTCTAGCACAGATCAGATGCTTTGGTATTCAGAGCCTGGATCCTCAGACCGTGACTGGCAACACCGTGATCGGCAAAGTGTATATATTGAGTCTCTAGTACTAACATTTGCCCCTTGGTGCTTCCAGGCTTTGCCAACTTTCAGGCAAGCATCCCTCAGCCTTACAAGGGGCAGCTGCTGTGCTCCCCCGCCCCCACCCATCCTCCTCCTTATTCAGCGGGAGTCACCAGGACGCCCTCTCCTCCGGGATGCCCTCCCGGAGTTCCCCACAAAGATCATTCTACTGCAACCATGCAGCAGCTGAAAACTCAGACCCCACATTCGGATCCCACACATACACTTGCGGTTTCTTCATTTTTCTCTCACTGCTCTCAACTTCCTCATCAGCCCCCACTCTCCCGGTTGGATGGGATGAATGTAAACTTGACCACAAAAAAGGCTCTCTCTGCCAGTTTTTATTTTGGAATCAGTTTTTCAAGGGTGGCTCCTGGGGGGGGGCGTCGTCTCCCTCCTCCCATTCCTACTTGCCAGGTTGCCTGTGGTGGAATCTGTTCAACAAATTCCTGGTTGGCTCCCGGCGATGGTGGCGACCCCTTGCTGGCTCCTTTGGGTGGCGCGTCCAAAGGACTTCGGGTGCCCAGCTGAGCTCTCACCACCCCATTCCGCTGGCACGAGGCACAGTCATGGCCCTGCACCCTCGCTCCTGGCAGCGGCCCACCCTCAGGCATTGTGTGGGCTCCCTTCCTCCCTGTGGCTTGGCCTCACAGTGGGCTCTCCAGATGACCTCTGCTTCTTCACCAGCCAAGACTTTCTCTGCCCTCAGGAAACCTTGGATCGCCCCTGTGCCAACCAGAGTGCCACGGGCCGAGCTGGGGAGGGGGATTTTCACCCTCCTCTCTCTCTCCCTGGGCTGCTCTGCCATATCCAGTCTACCAACAGGGGCTTCCTCCTGTCAGCCCCCCAGCCCAGTCCCGTTATTCTACGATCCAAACCGGGAATTCTACCATCCCTTACCTGGTTTATTTCCGACACCTGTTCTTCTGGCTTTGCCTTTGCCTCCCCAGCGCCCCCTGCAGGAACTGGAAGGAACGGACTTTAGTTCCCTTTCTTGCCTGGCTGTGGGGACCCCACGCATCTCTGTCCCTAGGACCTTCTTGAGGTGTCACTCACCTTCTTCCCCAAATGGCAGCGGGCCCCAGTGTTTATGGTGGAGGGCTCCCAGGCAAGCCTGAGGTGGGTGAGGAGGGTCTAGACTCTGTTCTCGCTCAGGAGATGCCAGATAGAACATTCTCCCCAAACCTGCAGCTATGGGGAGTGACCGCGGATACTAGATTATTCTGGAAATACAGCCAGTCCTGTGTGATGTCCGTGGTCCATCTCTCTGCAGGTGGAGCCATGTAAGTTCACAGTCACTCACCCGGAGTGGACTTCTGCTGCCCGGGGGCCACACTGCACTTCCTTCCTCGTGTTTGCCCTCCCACTCTCCAAGTGTTCTTGCTTCTTTTCTGTCCCTGCCACCTCCCCCTCCATCCCCACTCTCAGCCTTTATTCTTGCCTCCTACTTGCCGGAGTAAATGGAACAGCCTGGGAGAACTTCCCTCCAGGGTCCTGCGGCCACGGCTGCCCCCTTCCCTGCACTGGGCCCACGCACCCTTCCCACCGGGACCTCAGTGCTTGTGGCCAGGGAGAGTCGTCACCTCAGCTCAGCAACTCGGCCCCCAGCAGCATCCCCGCTGCCATCAGTTTTCCTGTCTCCTGCATCATTCCCATTTTTATATAACATGTTGTAAAAAAAAAAAAAAAAAAAACCACCCATCTCTTCCCCTCCCGTTCCCTCCAGCTGCCGCCCCCTAGCTCTGCACCCCTCAGCAACCCCCTGAGAAGCCTGCCTATCTTTGGGCCCCCATTCCTCCTCCCGTTCCTCTCTTGGGCCCGCCTCCACATCTCTCTGCCCACCCTGCTTTGGCCAAGGTCCCAGTGACCCCGGTAGCTCCATGCACAAAAACGCTTGGTCCTGGTATTGCCTGGCCCCAGGGCAGCCTGGGAAGGGGCCCGGCCCTCCCCTGTCCTGCTCTCTCTGCAGGCTTCCCACTCCACTTCCCACTGCTCGCCTCCTGCCTCCCCAGCGGCTCCCGCTCAGTCTCTCTGGCTGGTGGTCTCTTTGCTGCCTGACCCCCTGGCTCAGTCCTTGGGTCTCTTCTCTGTCTATACACTCGCCGCCCCCCCCCGCCCCCGTGGTCTGATCCCGTTGCTGGGCTGTAAGTGCTGCCTCTCTGCCCAGGACTCACATTCCCATCTCTCTCTAGCCTGGCTTCAAGTACGTACTCACCTGCTGCTTCCCTTAGTAGCTTTCCTCTGCCGGCCTGACGGGTTCAGAGCCCAATTCCTAACTCAATCCACTTGTCTCAGGTTGGTCCCCAGGAGCCGATCCTGAGACAGGAATGGAAGTGTAAGTGGCTTCTAGGGGGTGATCCTCGGGGGAGTTGGGGATTAGGTAGAGAGAGGAGGTTAGAAAGCCAATAAGGCAAGCTACCCCTGGAGCAGCTGAGCTGCACCCCCCTGGGGAGCTCCGGGAGCTTACCCCCACCCAGGTGGAGGGCGCAGGGTCATTGGTGGAGGCTGCCCTGCGGGTGTGGAGCTGGAATTTCTGGCCCGCCCTCCCTGCAGGCAGAGCCGGGCACCCCTGGCAGAGTCTCCATGCTGGTCCTCAAATCCTCAAGGGCAGAGGTGGGCACGGTGGGGTCTGCTGGCCCACCAGCTGCTTCAGTCCTCCTCGCCTTAGTAAATGGCAGCCCCATTCATCCTTCCAACACTCAGCCCAGGAGACTTGGGTCAGCCCTGACACCACTCTCACGCCCACACGCACACCGCAGCAAGTCCGCTCGGCTCCTTTCCAACGTACACTAGAAACGGGGCTTCTCCACTGCACTGGTCTGAGCCCTGTCCCCTTTCACAGCCCCTCGCTGGTGCATCTGCCTCCCTTCCTGGCCCCCACCCGTACCGTTTACTCTCAGCACAGCAGCTGTGAGAGTGAGCCATTGAAAACCCATCAGACCCTGTCTGCTGTGCTCAAAACCCTCCAGTGGCCCTGATTTCAAGGTCAAAGCAAAAGTTTTGACAGTGGTCCACAAGGCTATTGGTGATCCGCCCCTTACCTTGGGGAACCTATCCTGTACCACATCTCCCTCAAGCCCTCACTCCAGCCTCAACACCTGCTCCCTGTTCCTTGAACTTACCAAGTACACTCCTACCTCAGGACCTTGGCACCTGCTATTCCCTTTGCCGGGAATGCTCTATCCCTCAGATGCCTGGGCAGCCAAGTCCCTCACTTATGGCAGCCCACAGGTTACCTTCTTACAGGGCCATTTCCTGACCTGCCTGCAGAAAATGGCAACCACCCCTCCCATCCCCACCTCTGATTACCTACCCCTCTGCTTTTTCTCCCATCACTCTCCAACTGCATATTTACTTACCTATTTGTTTATTTGCTATCTATCTCCCTCGCGGAGGAGGTGAGTTCTCTGATCCAGAAACCCCACCTGCAGTTTTGTCATTCATCCTAGATGGTGTAGTCACTGTGTTCGGCTGAAATGAGTCATGCAGGGGACAGGAAGCACCTTAAAAGGGGCCATGAGGTGACACCAGACAGACTTGGTCACAGTCTGGCGATCACACCAGACTTAACGCACACACGCTGCAGACTTTGGGACTTTGCGGTGGCCTGGTCCCAGCCACGCCGTGGTGGGCAGAAGACCACCTCTCTGGCCTGAGCTGCCGCACCTGTAGGAGAGGTTAGCACAGACCTACCTCCCGGCGGTGGGGAGGTCAGCTGGAATGAGGCGGAGAATGGTGTCCAGGCCACTGCAGTCGGTGTTCAGTGGACGTCTCAGGGTAAACGCAAACAATAATACTGTTCACTTTCCACGTGCCGGCCCCCGGCCTCTGCACAGGGAGAGCATCCTTCTCTGACTCCCCACTAAGGAGACTTCTGGAGCTGGCCAGACCTGGGTTTGCGTCCTGCCTGCGTTCTTACTGCATTCTTACCCCTGAGCCAGTGCCATACCTCCTCGTGCCTCAGTCCTCCCATCTGCGAAGTGGGTCTAATAACGCCGACCTCACGGGGTCCCATGGGAAAGGGGGCACTCTTCAATGGTGATTTCTGGTGATCTTAATGTTTCTTGTTTCTTCTAGTTTCCTTCTAGGACATCTCCCCTACTTTTGGAAAAAGGATGAGGTTTGTGGCCGCGTGCTCCAAGATGTGTTTTTGGATTGGTGGGTCCTAGTTGTCATTTGTTGCCCTTACTCCCACCCCGGTCCCTTGTGGGGCACCACTTCCCCCGCCTCCCAGACCAACGCACATACTCCCCTCTCCCTGGCCACGTCACTGCTACCCCCAAAGTTCCTCCCCTGAGTGGAGAGGCAGAGGAGGTGGGTTCAGAAGGCAAGCTCTGCCTTTCGCCAGCTGTGTGACCTGAGACCAGCCATCAGAAACTCTGGGCCTCAGTTTCTTCATCTGTAAGCTGGGGGGGGGGGTGACTCGGTAACTGTCAGCGTATGCGGAGGTGTTTTACACTTGCTAAAGCACTTTCAAAGACACGATCTGGCCTGATTCCCAGCAAAGGAGGAGTGTGGCAGCCCTATTTCATGGATGTGGAAACTGAGACCCAGTGGGAGGGGCTGTGACTCAGCAGGGAGTCCTGGGATGGGACACCCTGGTCCTCCTGCTGGGTG
Organism: Nasua narica; assembly: GCA_028533885.1. Taxonomy (NCBI): domain Eukaryota; kingdom Metazoa; phylum Chordata; class Mammalia; order Carnivora; family Procyonidae; genus Nasua; species Nasua narica. The sequence goes on from CM052797.1 coordinate 121,638,673, forward strand.
GTGATGCTGAGATTCATGTCTCCCATAGCTGACAGCCTCCTGTGGGTCATTTTGGTTTCTAGGGCTAAGAAGTATGGCCCCGTCGTGCGGGTCAATGTCTTCCACAAAACCTCGGTCATCGTCACGAGCCCTGAGTCGGTCAAGGTAGGAAGCAGACTGGATTCCATGGGGAGGGCCTTTCCCTTCCCTGTTGGGGGCATGAAACTCAGCCCCAGGGACTGTAGGAGAAATGTCCTGGAGGCGCCAGCATTGGGGCTGGTTTCCCAAGGATCCCGAAATGAATGGCGTCTTTCTCTCTGACCTCCTGCCATTCGGGAGTGTGGCCCAGGTGGCACATACTTTTAGCTCCCTCCTCTCCCTCAGCCTGGGTTCCTCCATCTTCAAGGCGGGATCATAACCCCTCTGTCTCGGGGCTAGCATGGGAATTAAAGAGCAGTTGATTTATTTCACAAATATTTATACAAACATTTATTTACAAAGAAAGGGGCAGTAGATATTAAACATGCACTTCTTTATGTACCTCGAGATTATGACCCCACTTAATCCTCACAGAGCCTCTCATGGACCCCCACATTAGAGATGAGGAAACAGATGGGGAGCATGGGTCAGTCTGTACTGTGGACAGGAGGGCACCTGCCGGGTGGACACCAAGTACTAAGATGGCCAGCAGATCATTTACCTTGGAGTTGGCCAAACTGGGCTCAAGACTAGTGGCTCTGCCACCTCTCTGGGCCTCTGTGTCCTCATCTACATAATAGGGATGATGCCTCTCTGACAGGTGGCTGTGAGCATGGAAATAACACGTGTGAGTCACCTAGCCCGTGCCTGGCACACAGCAATTGCCCAATAAACGTCGGTGCCTCTGTTCTCACAGTGGGTACTTAGCAGCTGTGCGGGGTGATTCTTGGCACCAGAGGGAGAAAATGCAACCGAGGGTCCAGATCAGGAGAAAAGGCTGGACAATCATGGTGTCTCTAAGAGGATGCTAAAAATCATTTAAAAAATTTAATTTTCAATATAGACACAGTTTGAGATTTAAAGCATGAAATTAAAAACTTAATTTCAAATATAGATACAGTTTAAGCATTTTTAAAGCACCAAAAACCATATACAAAGGACTTTGTGATGCTCAACGAGAAAAGTTGAGCCATCTACATTAATATGATGAATTGCATTGGTTAATATTCAAGTGTTAAGCTAACCTTGCATTCCTGGTCATGATACAATTTACTCATCTTCTGCTAAGAATTTTTTGTTTCTATATTTATTATTTACTTATAATGCCTTTGTCTGGTTTGGGAATCAGTTTAATAGACCTTGTAAGGGGAGTCGGGAAATGTCCCCTCTCCTCTGTTGTCTGAGGGTTTTTATGGGGCAGTGCTATTTTTTCATGAATCTTAACTTTTCCTTGAATTATTTGATTATACCGATATATATATATACCAATAATCAATATTATATATTAACTTTTTCATGTCTACTGGCTTCATGGTGATATCCTTTCTTTCATTCCTGTAAACAGTTTGGGCTTTCTCTTATTTTCTTAATCAGGCTAGCAAAAGGTTTATCAATTTTATTTATCTTTTAAAAGAACCAGCTTTTGGTTTATTGGATTTCTCCATTGTTTGTCTATTTTCTATTTTATTGATTTCTGCTCTTTATTATTTCCTTCCTCTACTCATTTTGGATTTAATTTGTTCCTGTGCAAAATTTTTAAGGCGGGAGTTTAGAAATTTGATTCTAGACCTTGCTTCCTTTCTAATATAAGCACATACAGTCATATATTTCCTTGTAAGTACTACTTTAGCACAAATGTAACATACATTTCAATATGTTGTGTTTTATTTTCATTCAGTGCAAAAACAGTTTTAACTTCCTTTGTGATTTCTTCTTTGATTCATGGATTATATAGATGTATGTTATTCAATTTCTAAATATTATGGTAATTGCAAATACCTTTTGTTATTGATTTGTAGTTTAATTATATGAGGCCAGAGAAAATACTCCTCATGATTTCAATCCACCTAAACGAATTGAAGCTTATTTTATGACCTACCATATGGTCTATCTTGGTGACGTTTATGAACACTTAAAAAGCATGTATATTCTGTGATTGTTGAATGGAACGTTTTAGAAATATCAGTTAGGAGAAGTTGGTTGATAGTGTTAGTCAAACCTTCTAAGTCCTCACTAATTTTTTGTATAATTGTTCTAGCAATTACTTGGATAGGAATGTCAAGCTCTGACCACAGTCATGGGTTTTTCTATTTCTGCTTTTGGTTCTATCAATTTTGCTTCATATATTTCGAAGTTCTGTTATTAGGCATGAACACATTTAGTATTGATATGTCTCTGTGATGAATTGGCCTCTTTATCTTTAGAAATGTCCCCCTTTATCCTTGGTAATATTCCATTTCTTGAAGAAAATTTTGTCTAGTATTAACATAGTAATACTACGTAGTGATACATAGTATTAACGTAGCCACTCCAGCTGACTTCTGCTTAGTGTCAAAGAGTTGATCTTTTGCCATCCTTTTACTTTTAACCCATTTAGGTTTGTTTATTTATTTATTTATTAATTTTTAAAAGATTTGATTTATTCAATTGAGAAGGGGAGAGAGAGAGAGAGAGAGAGAGAGAGAAGAGAGGGAGAGTGAGAGGAGAAGCAGATTCCCCACTGAGCAGAGAGCCCAATGTGGAACTCAATCCCAGGACCCTGGGATCATGACCTGAGCCAAAGGCAGTTGCTTAACAACTGAGCCACCAGGTGTCCCTGGGTTTTTATATATGAAGTGGGTTTCCTATAGATAGCATCTGGTTTGGTCTTGCTGTTTCACTGTCTGAAAATCTCTGCCTTTTAATTGGAGTGCTTAGGTTATTTATATTTAATGTAATCATTGATATGGTGAGGTTTAAACCTACCATACTATTATTCTCTGTCCTATCTGTTCTTTGTACCCCTCTCCTCCTTTCCTACCTTCTTTTGGAATCAGTATGGTTTAGTATTCCTTCTTATCTCCACCATTTGCTTATTGGCTCTCTTTCTTTTTCTTGGTGGTAGTCCTGGGATTTATAGTACAATCTTTAACTTATATCAGTCTGTCTTCAAATAATATACTGCTTTATCTCTGTCTACTTTTAAGATTTTCTCTTTATCACTGGTGTCAGAAATTTGATTATGATCTTCTTTGGTGTACTTTTCTTTTTGTTAATGCTCTGTAGGAGTCTTTGAACTTCTTGGATATGTGGGTTCCTTGCACATATTTGCAATATTTGTAATAAATATGTTAAAGTTCCCGTCTGCAAACTCCATCATCTCTGTTATTTCTGGGCCTGGTTATAGGTAGATTTTTCTGCTCTTTGGCATGTCTAGTGATTTCATGTTGGACCCTGGACATTGTGAGTTGTATATTGTTGAGTGCTCACTTTTGTTTCATTCCTTTTTTTTTTAATTTAAATTTAAAATTTTTAAAGATTTTATTTATTTATTTGACAGAGAAATACACAGCGAGAGAGGGAACACAAGCAGGGGGAGTGAAAGAGGGAGAAGCAGGCTTCCCACCGAGCAGGGAGCCAGATGCAGGGCTTGATCCCAGGACCCTGGATCATGACCTGAGCCGGAGGCAGATGCTTAACAACTGGGCCACCCAGGTGCCCCTGTTTTGTTCCTTTAAAGGGTGCTGGAATTCATTCTGGCAGATGGTAAAGTTACTTGTGGATCAGTTTGATCCTTTCCAGGTTTGCTTTAAGGCTTTTATAGGGTTGGCCTAGGGTCGATTTTTATTCTAGGGCTAGTTTAGCTCCACTCCTAAAGAATGACTCTTCTGGGGACCACATAAAGGCTTTATGTTTGAGATTTAATACTGACCACTGGGAACTTGAACGGTTCTTGGCCTGTGTAAGCTCTGAAAATAGTTCAGCCTGTAGTTACTCCGTAACTCTCCTTTTCCCAGAAGTTGTTTTTAACTCAGTCTTGTGTTCGCTGTATGAATGCATGAGTTATTCATCCAAAGACATAGGGGATCTCTGCAGATTTCTACACAGGAGCTCTTCCTATGCATCGATTCCTTCCCTCAGGTGCTCTGCCCTACGAATTCCAGCCTCCTCTGGCCTGTCTGGATTCTGATTTCTGTCTCATCAACTTGGAAAGCCTGCTGGGCTATACCCGAGTTTGATCTTTTAGTGCCTTTATCCTGAAATTGTAGAAAGTTGGAGTAATCTTAGGTTGTAGGGCTCACATCTTTTTTTTTTCCCTTTTCCTTCCCTTAGGATTCACAGTCCTGCACTTCCTATTGTCTCGTGTCTGAAAACAGACATTTCATGTATTTTGCCTTTAAAAAAATTTTTTTTTATTGCTTATGTCAAGAGGTCAAGTCCTCAGCAGTTATCCCTTAATGTGCAAAAGATTGCAGTCGGTGTGGGCACTCAGAGAAGGCAGCGAAGGTGCTGAGGGTGTCCCATGCACCCCTCATGTCCCAGAACCTAGCTCACCGGGCCTTCGAAGGATCCCCAGCCCCAGAGACAGCAGACATGGGGACCCCCGACTATGGGGACACCTGATTGGAGCCTGTGTTGAGGCTGTTGTGCCTCAGTGTGGGGACTCCTCGGTTTAGGTTGGGGGGTTGGCACAGACCTTGGGTTATTTAGGGATGTTTGAGAGGGACCTGGGAGGTGGGCCTTTTTTGTCACAGAGACAGAACCTGCAGGAGTGGGTAGTGACAGAAGTTGGTTTATAAATGACAGTGTTTGGGTAGGGCTGGGGTTCTCAGGATATGGCTCATGATCCAAAGTCAGCCATTTGGGAGGTTTCCTTTCAGCTAAAAAATTGATATTAGACACCTCCCCCCGCCCCCCGCCGGGCTCAGCTCCCAGATACCAGCAGTCCCTGGATTAACGTAGAGTAGAGATCCCGTCTTGTTGCTTCCCGTGCTCACGGGATAAAGCTCAGTGACCCACACAGCAGACCTCTGGGATCCAACCCCTTGCGGCCCCTCCCCACTTCTCCCTCTGCCTGGAGGCAGCATGTGGCCTGGGCTTCCCCTGCCTGGATCACAGCCTTCTCTTTCCTCTCTCCAGGCAAACTGCCTGGATTCAAATCCTAGGTCCACTGTTCACCGTGTGTGTGACCTCAGGCATTTTAAATCTCGGTTTCTTCATCATATGTAAGATGAGCATAGAAGTAGCACCCACATCTTCGGGCTGACTGGGCACTAAGTGAGCTACAGGGTGCCGGTGTGGCCCTGGCATTTGCGGGGCACCTACTATGTCCCAGTGCCCCCAGGCTTTTCACACAGAGCAAATCGACTCTTACAGCAACCTCCCCAGACAGGCGCCCTTCTTACCCCATCATGTGAGATGAGGAAGCTGACGGCAGAGGTGATGAGTAACTTGCCTGTGGTCACACGGTTAGCAAGTGGTGGAGCCGAGATGCTGAGCCCGGGTCTACATCCAAGCCGGCTGACTCCACAGCCTCAGCTGTTAACCCCTTGGCCAGACTGACTCAAGAGTTGTCAGCTGATGTTATTATTGCCACCATCCAGCTTGCGGTGAGGCAAGTTGAGATCCTTCCTCCAGGAAGCCTTCCTTGACTTGCGTGCCCAGGTTGGCACGAACAGTACTGAATCTGTGCCGAGGGTCTCTCCTGTGTCCCAGAAGCCCTCCCTCTGGACTTCTCCCCTTCCCCGCTCTGGTTCTCGCTGCTTTGGAAGACGGTGTGGTGGAGGTCTGTGCGTGAGCAGGGAAGTGACCCCCCCCCCCACTCCCGCTGTGTGGCCATGGGAATATCACTGCGCCCCTCTGTGCCCTGCTTTCCTCAACCCCAAACAAGATGCTGTTGCTGGAAGGCAGGGTTTCTGGAGGGTTGGGTGAGATTATGCTGGACGAAGTCCTTGCGCCACAGCTGGGACTCAGTTAAGGTGACTGTTGGGGCATTGTTTCACAAGAGTCCAGAAAACTGCTGAGTCCTCTGCAGCCTCTCACGGGGGCATGAGCTCATGTTGGCTTTTTGGGGATGTTTAGAAGTTCCTGATGTCCACCAAGTACAACAAGGACTCCAAGATGTACCACGCGATCCAGACTGTGTTCGGTGAGAGGTAAGGCATGAGGAAGGGCTGGGGGAGAGGCCGGGAAAGCCTCTGGCGGCAGGCAGGAGGCTGCAGGGCCCAGGGCGTTGGGCATAGCAGGAAGGACTGAGCCCAGGCTGCCAGGCACACAACAGGTGCCCCATAAATGGTGGCCACCGCTCTTGTCATTGTCACCTTCCTTCTCTTTCCCCTCTGGATAGCGGGTGGGCGGATGGGGGAGTTGCCAGGTTGGGGCACACGACCATCCCATTTCTTATTTATTTTTTGTCGTAAAATTCACAAAAGTCATCATTTTGACCGTTGGAATTACAGTTCCGCGGGGTTTGGTCCATTCACAACATGGTGTAACTGTCACCACTGTAGTTCCAGAACATTTCAGTTATCCCGAAAGGTGAGCCCGTCCCCAAGAAGCTGTCAGTCCCCCTTCCCTCCCCATTTCTCATATCAGACGCTTGTCTCCTGCAGACTCTTTGGCCAAGGCTTGGTGTCCGAATGTGACTACGAGCGCTGGCATAAACAGCGCCGGGTCATGGACCTGGCCTTCAGCCGCAGGTGAGTGTCTCCAAGATGGCAGGCTTTGGGAAGGGGGCTGGGTTTCACGGGAGGGGCCTCACCCTGGCTAAAGGGAGAGAGGAGAGGGCATGAGTAGTCAGGGAGAGAGCAAGGCAGGCTGCCAGGGGTGCGGGACTGAACATCATGGACTGAGCAGCAGTGATGCCTGGGGGCGGGGGGTCTCCCCCCAGGAGCTCTCCCACTCAGACCTCATCAGTCCTCCTCTGGGTTTTTCGTTTTCCTTATTATAGTTCTTGCTTTTGGTCACATTTTATGTTTTAAATAACTTTTATTGAGGTCTGGTTTCCATACCATGCAAGTCATCACTTATAATTGAATGGGTTTTAGGATAGTCACAAGATCGTACAACCTTGGCCACAGTCCATTTTCAAATATATTCATCACCCCGAAAAGCCGGCACTCCCCATTTCCCCTCAGTGGCCTCAGCACCAGGGAACCACTAATCTACTTTCCATCTTTGTGGATTTTCATATCCTAGACATTTTCTATAAATGGAATCCTACAACATTTCTTTTGGGGCTTCTTTCACTTAGCATAAGTTTTGGGAGGTTCGTCCATACCCAAGCATGCTTCAGAATTTCCCTTTTTTATTATCAAATGAAATTCCATTGTATCGGACATACCACATTCTGCTTATCCATGCATCTGTCGATAGATACATTTGAGCTGTTTCCAATTTCTTGGCTCTTTCAACGGATGCTGTTTCCCCAGCTCCTTGGTCAGCCTGATGGAAACGTTCAATGAGAAAGCCGAGCAGCTGGTGGAGATTCTGGAGGCCAAGGCAGATGGGCAGACCCCGGTGTCCATGCAGGATATGCTGACCTGTACCACCATGGACATCTTGGCCAAGGTGATGGGAGGACAGTGGGCATGGGTGTGGGGTCCGACATGGGTCAGGGCGCTGCTCTGCTCCCCGTCTTCCCTTTCCTGGCATTCCCCTACCCTCCTCCTCCTCCACGCATCAGCCCCGCTCTGGGTCGGGGGCTTCCTATCTTCTTGAATATTCAACATGGACTCTCGTGAGACCATAGCTACTAACTCATTCTCTGGGAATGGACCCTGAGAGGTGTGGGCACTGGCCTGTGTCTGGTCCGTGGCAGAAGCTGGCCTGGCTCTCGCATCTGCTCGCCTCCCAGCCCAAAGCCTAAACCCCTCAGTGCCTGCCCTGAGCCCTGGCAGGCTCAGCAGTGGCCCAATATCCCCCCGCCCAGGTAAGAGCAGCTCAGGCAGCTGGAGTACAGATGGTGAGCGAAGGGACATTGTCATTCAGTAACTCACTGGGAGGCTGGGGACAGACGGGACACCAAGGAAGGCTGCATTTCTGGGGAAATGCCTCTTGTCAAGGAGGGAAACCAAGATTTGTGGAGTGGCTCCTGTGTGCCACGTCGTCCTCACTGCCTCCCATGGGGTCGGAATCATCGTGGGTCATCGTAAGGAGTGGATGACACGATGACACACATAAACCATTAGCCCGGGTGGGGCCTGGGTCTCTAGCTGAGCAGCGCCAGGTTCTGCCCTGGGTCTTCAAGTATTGCCAATCTCCCCTCACCCCTCCAAGGCATGACCTCGCCCCTCTCTCTCCCCCAGGCAGCTTTTGGGATGGAGACAGGCATGCTGCTGGGTGCCCAGAAGCCTCTGTCCCGGAAGGTGAAATTGATCCTGGAGGGGATTACTGCGTCTCGCAACACTCTGGCAAAGGTACTGCCTGCACACCCCTCTGGTGACCAGCCACCAGAGCTGGCATTGTCCCAATTTGCTGGAGTACCTCCTCCAGTGAAATTTTTTTCAGAATGGGTTTTGAGCTCTGGTATGAGCCAAGTGAATCTGTTAGGATTTGCATACATCATCTAAAATCAAATCAAAATCAAAGTGGTTTAAGTAAATTAGGAGTTAATCTTTCTCTTGTGTAAAATCATCTTGAAGCAGGCCATCCAGGATGGCTGTGATAGCGCCACAGTGTCTGATGTTCCTGGAATTTTTTGTCTTTCTGTTCCACCGTCTCCAGCACATCAGCTCATTGTTATAAGATGGCTGCTGCAGCTCCAGCTATCACCTCCTTGTTCCAGGCATGAAGGAGGAAAAAGGGGAAAAGGTGGTACTTGAGTTGATCCTCAGACAGATGCTGAGGGCCTCTTCCGATTCCCTGGGACTTCAGCCTCTAAGTTTGGGGTCCCCTGATGCCACCCCATCTTTTCTGCAGCAGATTCTACCTCACTCCCCTCTGGCTGTGGTTTCCTCCTTCCTCGCGGTCCTAGCCACCTCCATCCTTCAGGGATCCCTTTTTTTTTTTTTTAAAGATTTTATTTATTTATTGGACAGAGATCACAAGCAGGCAGAGAGGCAGACAGAGAGAGACAGGGAAGCAGGCTCCCTGCTGAGCAGAGAGCCCGATGTGGGGCTCGATCCCAGGACCCTGAGATCATGACCTGAGCTGAAGGCAGAGGCTTTAACCCACTGATCCCCCCTTCAGGGATCCTTTCTTATTTTCCAGGCATCTTTCCCATCACATCTAGGGATTTGGTACAGGAAGGGGAAGCCGATGCTTGGCTGCTTTATCTTTTCTAGAATTTTCTTGCAATCTTCCCACCTCCCAGTTTGCCAGTGCTGCTGTGGGTTTCTAAAGTCGTTTCGGAGCCGGGGGAGCGGGAGAGGTTGACGCGCATGCTCGGTCGGCATCCCGAGTGGGAGCCTTGTTCAGTTTATGCCAGGGAAGTGGAAGCAACTCCGTGAGATCCGGGAGAGCATTCGCTTTCTGCGCCAGGTTGGCAAGGACTGGGTCCAGCGCCGCCGGGAGGCCCTGAAGAGGGGGGAGGACGTCCCTGCCGACATCCTCACACAGATCCTCAAAGGTTGGAGGGCTCCGCACGGGCCTGGAGAGGGCTGGGCGGCAGGGGTGCCCCCTGTCACAATGGCTGATCACATTTGACTCCCGGTGTCTCTATCTGACTGTCGGGGACAAGGGCATTTGCTTCTTTGCTGAGCTGCCGGGAGAGGGGGCGAGGGGTATGAGTGTAACAGGCGTCTGCTGCTGGGCCCTGGGACCCTCCTTGTCTTTCAGCTGAAGAGGGGGCCCAGGACGATGAGATCCTGCTGGACAACTTCGTCACCTTCTTCATTGCTGGTCTGTGCCTCCCGGGGTGGCCAAGGGCTCGGGGCTTTGCAGGAATGGTGGGAGCCAGGCATCCCCTCAGCCCTGACTCGGGGAGATTTTTTGGGTTGTCTGCGCAGAGTTGGGCTGCAGACGTGAGGGGCTGGGA
>CM052797.1:121648685-121661191 GCA_028533885.1 Nasua narica
GTGAGGGAGAAGCGGGCTCCCCAGTGAGCAGGGAGTCCAGCACGGCACTCGGTCCCAGGACCCCAGAATCATGACCAGAGCCAAAGGCAGACGCCTAACCTACTGAACCACCCAGGCGCCCCAGAAGGAGCTCTTAGGGTGTAAAAACCAGATGCCTGGGGGCAGATGACATTTGTTGGACTACACTGGCTGGCACAGGGGATCTCCAGGTGGGGAGCCTGTCTCCTTCCTATCTGTCCCCGCAGCTCAGCTGCAGGGGACAGAGGTGAGGAAGGACCTGAAATGCCACCACGGGCTCAGGGTCTCAGAGGGGGGGGGGGGGGGGGCGGGCCAGCAGCGGCCCGGTAGCCCCACGTGGAACTGCTGCTCTCCTTTCCCACAGGCCATGAGACCTCTGCCAATCACTTGGCATTCACGGTGATGGAGCTGTCCCGCCAGCCTGAGATCCTGGCAAGGTACGGAGTGGGGAGATTCGGGGGACAGGCAGTGGCTCCCGTTGAAGCTGGTGAAGGGACTCGCTGATGTCTTGTTCCTAGAAGACAACCAGCTCCAGCTTCCCATGGCGGAGCCTCCTCCAGTGTGTCCTGCTTCTCTTCACCCCAGGACCTTTGCACATGCCAGTCCTTCTTCTGGAAGCTCCTCTCCTTGCTTTTCTCTTGGAGAACTCCCTGTCCAGTCCCGCAGGAATCTTCTCACATGCCTAAGCTCATGAATGCATTTTTCTCCTGGGCCGGTTCGCTTTAAGTCTATTTCAGTCATGAAACTATAGGCTTCAAAAAATCAGGGACCGTGGCTCTTTCCCTCCCCGTGCTGTGCTCAGTGCCTGGCCAAGGGCTGGCCAGGGGCTGGCACTGAGAACTGAATAGAGCTCCCAACTCAGCATTGAGGAAGGGCTTATCCTCGGCTGGCGAGACAAAGGAGGGTGCCTAGAGACGACATTTGAGCCGGTCCATTGGTTTCCTTAAAGGCAAATGGGTTCCTTCGAGGACCATTGCACAGACCGACTGGGCCGATGTGAAAGCACTCTGAAAACCCGGACAGGCTGATGTGTTTTATCACATCGCCCCACATTATTTAGTATAAACTCCTCTCCCAAATCCACTCTTTTTTATATTATGGATACACACACACACACACACACACACACATGCATACAATTTACCATGGTATCTGTTTTTAAGGGCATAGTTCAGCGAGTTTAAGCACATTCCCATCACTGTGCAATTATCACCACCATTTCCAGAACTTTCTCATCATTGCAACTGACACTGTCCCCAGTAAACATTAGCTTCCCAGCCCCCTCAGCCCCTGGCCCCATTCTACTCTCTGTCTCTATGAATTTAACTCCTCTAGGGACCTCATAGGAACCACACAGTAACTGAGGTTTTTGTCTGGCTTATCTCACTTAGTATAATGTCTTTAAGGTCCACCCTTGTTTTAGCAGGAGTCAGAATCTCCCTCCTTTTTAAGACTGAATAATATTCCATTGTATGGATAGACCACATTTTTTAACTGGCTCTACGTTTATGCTTGTCCCCCGCCACTGGGCACTTTCCTTTGGGGTATTACTGTCCTTGGTTAGCTTCTGGTGGCTCCCTCCCCCTTTTGTTTATCCTCCGATATCAGCTCGAGTGATCCCACTTTGCTTTTACCTCTCCACTGCTGTCTTCTGCTCTCGGAGAGATCCCGGAGTGAAAAATCTTTCTCCTCAGGGTGATTTCATGGGTGTTCAGCGTGTTCTGGTAGATTTCCAGCTCACTTTTGGGGACCGGTTGCTGCAGGATCTCTTACTTCTCCGCCATCAGACCACATTTTTTAAAAAAGATTTTATTTATTTATTTGAGAGGAAAGTGAGTGAGAGAGAAGGAGCAGGGAGAGGGGCAGGGAGAGGGGGAAGCAGACTTCTCGCTGAGCAGGGAATGGGATGTGGGGCTCAATCCCGGGACCCTAGGATCAAGACCTGAGCCGAAAGCAGATGCTCGGATGACTGAGCCATTCAGACGCCCCATGGGTGGACTGCATTTTGTTGGTCCATTCATCTGGTGATGGACGCTGGGGTTGCTTCTGCCCTTCGGCTATTGTGACTAACGCAGCTATGAACTTGGGTACAAGTATCTACAAGACCCTCCTTTCGATGTGGGGGCACACACACCCAGAACGGAATTGCAGGAGCATATGGTAATTCTAGGTTTCCTGTTTGGAGGAACTGCCATCCCGTTTTCCACATACACCTGCAGCGGGTTCCATTCCCACGCAGAGTGCATAAGGCTTCTGATTTCTCCACATCTTTGCTAACGCTTGTTCTTTTCTGCCTTCCTCGTGGGTGTGACGTGGTCCAAATCCACTCTTGGTGCTGCACATTCTTCTAACGGTACCCGTCATTCCTCAGCCGGCATCCCCGCACTGCTCGTTCTGTTTCCAGCTGTCGGCCGCTGCGAGCCAGGCTGAGACCAGCTGCTCGTGCAGAGAGCTGGTTTCGGGGGTGCGTTTATTTCCTGCCGCCGGCTCCAAGCAGCAAGCACGAAGGGGGAATATTGCACAGGCGCTGGAACATAATTGCCATCTGCTCGGGCATCTCGGTTGGGACGTCGTGGTTCCCGGATGTCTTCAACAATAGGGCTGACCGTGCGTGTGTGCATTCGTGCGTGCGTGCGATGGGGTGTCCCAGGACGCTCGCTTCTTGCTCCCCTCCATCCCCTCTTCCTACAACTAGTAGGGGGGAACCTCTCCTTGAGGTCGAGCTTGTCTTTATCTGCCCCGACAGGCTGCAGGCGGAGGTGGACGAGGTCATCGGTTCTAAGAGGCACCTTGACTGTGACGACCTGGGGAGACTGCAGTACCTGTCTCAGGTGTGGGGGTGGGAGAGAAGCTTCTGGGCACTTGTGGGTAGTTCAGAAGCCAGGTCTGCTCCCCCTGGAACCCTTTCATATGGGTGTTCTGTAACTTCACTGCATGTGAGAATGTCCCAGGAGATTAAAAAAAAATTCCCATGACCAGAGCTGCCCCAGACCAATGACATCGCGTCACTGCGGCAGGCGTGGGGCAGGGGAGTGGGCCAGGAGGGGCGGCTGTAAAGGCCGCCCAGGTGATTCTAGTGCACAGTCCAGGTGGGGAAGCAGCCCTTGATGGAATGGTGCTGTCTGCACCTCCCAGCAAGGCCGGGCACTTCCAGGAGCCTCAAGCTGGCCACCGGCCACCGGCCACTGGGGCCAGACTCAGCAGCTGCCTCCCCTCCCTGACAGAGCACAGCAGGAGGCCTGGCTTGAGCTGGAGGAGGGCTTGGTGGTGCGCTGCTTCAGAGGGAAGGCCTGGGTCCCGGTCCAGGCTCCGCCACGGGGGTTCTGCACAACCCCCTTCTCCTTTTGGGCCTCGGTTTCTCCTTTGGTGACAAGAGGGGTTGGACAAGAAGCTGAGTCTGCGGGGCTCTGGGACCCAGTCCTGGATGTGGGTGCACATTCAGCCCTGGGAGTGGGAGCAAAGTTGGGTCTGGGGCATGCCACTGGCGCGATCTGGGGGATCTCCTGACTTCTCTCCTTGTCTCCCCGTGTGGCTTCTGTGTAGGTTCTCAAAGAGTCGCTGAGGCTGTACCCGCCAGCGTGGGGCACTTTTCGCCTGCTGGAGGAGGAGACCTTGATTGACGGGGTCAGAGTGCCTGGCAACACCCCACTCCTGGTGTGTGGGGGCCCTCCCTGCCTGCCCCCAGCTCTGAGGTCGGGACGTCCGTGGCCCCACTGTCACTGCTGGGGTTTCTCCTTCAAGTTGTACTATAACCATGGGAGGTCTTTCCTCCCTTTCACACCGTCCAGTGTAAGGTTACAGTGGATGTTCTGGAAGGGAGGCACCTTGTTTACATCTGAGGACACTGAGGCTCAGAGAGGTTAGGTCACTTTCCTGAGGTCACATAGCCGGCCACAGATACAAGATGGGCCCAGTTTCACAGCTGACCCCAGGCTGTCCAATGACTTTCCCCCTCCTCTCCTTTACTTATTTCTATTTTTTTTTTTTTTTTTTTTTTGAGAGCAAGCACGAGAGAGTATGAGCGGAGGGGCAGAGGCAGAGGGAGAGAAGAATCTTAAGCAGGCCCCATGCTGAGCACGGAGCCCAAGCGGGGCTCGATCTCACGCCCTGAGATCTGACCTGAGCCAAAAATCAAGATTCAGATGCTCAACCCACTGAGCCACCCCTGCTTGTTTCTTTGTTTACACATGCTTTCTTTTATTCCCTCATCGGGCATCCCTTCATGCACAGTGACCTCCCAGAAGCCCACCCCCAAACTAGAAACGTGTCACCGTCCAGCTTCCCTCCAGAAGCAATCACTGTTCTGAATTCTGTGCTTGCTGTTGCCTCGTGCGCACACACGTGCATGTGCGTGTGTGTATGTGTGTGTGTGCCCACGCGGTAATACGTCCCAGGACTGCTTTGTGGCTGCAGACCCTCAGTTCACTGCCGTATCATATTCTGCTGTGTGTGGACCCCGTTCTCGATTCTGGGTCAGTGGGCATCTGAGGTACCCCGTTTCCTTCTCTCCTGAGCGCCGCTGCCGCCGATCCTGCCCGCGTGACCGGTGCACAGTGCAGACGGCGGAGGGAGGGCTGGGGTGTGAGATATCCGAATGGGCAACCTGGTGAACGAGCACCAAAGTGTTTTCCAGGGCACCTGGGCCAACCTGGATGCCTGTTAATGTGGTTCCTTATCCTCCCCAACACATAGTAGGCCCAGCTTTTTTTTTTTTTTTTTTGCCAATGGAGTACGTTCAAGGAAGGTACTTCCTCATGGTCTTGATTTGCACTTTCCTAGCTACTTACTAGTGAGGCTCGCAGCCCTGTGCTCCTTTTCTCCTTCTGGGTTGTCTCATCCCTGTGCAGAGCTCTCTTTAAAAATTCACATGTTAATCCTTTGTCATGAATGTGTGTTCCAAATTTCGTCTTTAGATTTGTGGCTTCTCTTTGCTAAAGCATTTTCAATGATCTGAAGTTCTTCATTTTGTAGTGGTTCCTTCTCTTGTTTTGTTTTAGGGACCTCCCCGGCCCCCATCCTGAGGTCAGCATCGTCGCTTAGATTGTCTTCTAACAATTTCACATTTTTCTTTTGCAAGTTAAGTTCCGATCTACCTGGAGTTGATTTTGCATGTGGTGTGAGGTAGGGATCTGGTTTCGTTTCCTGGGGCTGCTGGAACAAAGCACCACAGGCCGCTTAGCAGTGGAAATGTCCTTTCTCACAGTTCCGGAGGCTGGGGGTACAAGATTGAGGCAGGATTGGTTTCTCCTGAGTCTTCTCTCCTTGGCTTGCAGATGCCACCTTCCCACAGGGTCCTCCCAAGACCTCTTCTGTGTGTGTCTGTCCTAATCTCCTCTTCTTCTAAGGACATGAGCCAGACTAGAGTAGGGTCCGCCCTAATGACGTCATTATAACTTGAGTATCTCTTTAAGGAGACTATCTGTGAATACAGTCGCATTCTGAGGTTAGGACTTTAACATAAGAATTTTAGGAGGACACCAGTCAGCCATGACATGATCTGATTTTATTTGTAAAGGAAAGCGACATGCCTCTGGTTCCATCTATCAGGCTTTCCCCTCCCCCCTTCCACCCCACCCGGACTTCCCAGGACTCTGCTACGCCCTCTCCAGCATGTATCAGAGCTTCCTGATGTGTGTTCTTTATTCTGTTTATCTGGTCCTTTTTTTTTTTTTTTTTTTCCTTCACACCCCAGCACTAGCACCACCGGCCCAAGTGACCGAGGTGGTGGTTTAGAATACCCTCACGTCTGGCTGGGCTACAGCCCTGTGGGCCTCGAGCGGGCAGACCCACTGTGGCAGGCTGAGTCATCTCTGGGCCTCAGTGCCCTCCTTGTAAGATGGGCTGATGATGCCTGAGTCACAGTTTACTGAGAAGAGTCAGAGAATGATGGACGTCACATGTCTGGCAAAAATCCCCAGCACACAGTAGGTGCCCTTCGCTGACCTCAGACCCCTCTCCACCTTAGGCTCCCACTCACTTCAGAGCTTCGTGCCAGGCCCTCCCCTCACCCGGCCTGCCCTGGACTCTCAGCACAGAGAACCAGGAGGCAGAGTGGGCTCAGGGAGCTCTTCTGTGCAGGAGGAATGAGGCAGAGGTCGGGACCCAGGGCCCAAGTTATGGGGGGCATGTATGGCCCACGGAGGCCAGGGGCACGGAACATTAACCCCAGTAGGAAGACAGCTGAAAACCTGGTGGGGGCCTGCAGGTCCTCTGCCTCACCTCCTCCCCACCCCCACCCCCCACCCCTGCATCCCAGATACAAGCCTTGTGCCGAATAACGGCTCTCAGAGATCTTGGGAAAGATGCTCTGGAAGCAGACCTGAGTTTGAGTCTCATTTGGGCCACTTACTTGCACAGTGACTTCAGGCGAGTCAGGAACTTATCTCTGAGCCTTAGTTTTCTCATCTGTAAAAAATAGGGATAGTTGTAATCCCCCCACAGCATGGGCCAAGCCTGGGATGCTGCAGCCAGTTGGCCCTTGGCACCCGGGGCTGTCCCCTCCCTTTCTCTGAGGCGCTGTCCAGGAGCTGGTGGAAAGTCCCACACTGGCCCACGTGGGTGGGTGGAGTAGAGTTGGGGGGTCTCCTCTGCTCCTGGTGGCCCCAATGGGGCGGGGAGGGGTGAGGGTGCTCGTGTTGGAACCAGAGACAGCTGGACCCTCTCCCCGCAGTTCAGCACCTATGTCATGGGGCGGATGGACACGTACTTTGAGGACCCACTGACTTTCAACCCCGATCGCTTCAGCCCCAAAGCACCCAAGTAAGTCTTTCTTCAAGCTGAGCACGTGGGAGAAGGGTGGTCCAGGGACCTTGGGTCTGAACTGCCTATGACCCCTGAACCCACATAGCCTTCCAGATCACTGCGAGGGAGTCATGAACCCTGCTCTGCCCCCCTTTTATGGAGAGGAAATCACAGCTCAGAGAGGTTAGGTAACTTGTCTGAGGGCACGCAGCCAGGAGCCGCAGAGTTGCTGTCTGAGGCCAGCTCAGACTGGTTTCGACACCCATGCTCATAACCCGTCCCTTGTACTGGGAAACCCTGTGACTGGGGCCGGGGACCGTACCTCCCCCTGCCTTGATGGTCCTATCTGAGAAATGGGAATCCTGATGGCTCCCTCCGCAGCTCGCTATGGAGGTGAAAGCCTGAAAGTACAGTTGGGGGTGGGGAGTGGCCAGACTCCAGGGATAGGCCACCTGCGTTCAGACCCAGACCCTGCCCAGAACTGCACATGTGACTGGCCGAACATAGGCGTGCCATCGGACGGCGAACTCCTTAGTTCCCCCTTCTGTGAGCTGGGGATAATAACAGCTTCTGGAAGGCTGCAGAGGAGGATAACAGAAAATGCTGATGCAGAGCCTGACGGCTGTTGATGTTTTCAGTGCGTGCAAACCGCAGCCGCGGCACGCAGCCTTTCACCAGCGAGGGGTGGCGAGGGGTGGCTTTGTCACTGCTGGGGTGGGGCTGCGACAGGGCGGCCACCTCCTGACTCCTCTCTCCCTGTAGGCCGAGGTTCACCTACTTCCCCTTCTCTCTGGGACCGCGCTCCTGCATCGGCCAGCAGTTTGCTCAGGTAGGAGGCCAGGGCTGGGGCCTCTGCCTGGGGCCGACTTTAGGGCTGGCATCTCGTCCTGGGCCGGGAAGTACTTCGGAGCCCTGGGCTGGGACCCCTGGGCTGGGGGCCGGGGGGCCGGGGGGCTGGGCCAGCCGGCTGCAGGCTCTGCCGCGTGTTCACGCCCCGTGCCTCCTGCCTGCCTCACTTCCGCACACAGATGGAGGTGAAGGTGGTCATGGCCAAGCTGCTGCAGAGGCTCGAGTTCCGGCTGGTGCCCGGGCAGCGCTATGGGCTGCAGGAGCAGGCCACGCTCAAGCCGCTGGACCCCGTGCTGTGCACTCTGCGGCCCCGGGGCTGGCAGCCCGCACCCCCGCCACCCTGCTGAGCGGGCCTGGGGTGGATGGGACTCCTCGGGCAAGGGCGCCACACCCACGCTCCTCTGCTGCCCCACGGCCACCCGCCCCGCTTCCCTGCCCCCTTCCTCGGGGGCACCCCCCATGCTGGGTCCCAGTGGGCCCCCTGCCAACCGCCACCTGCTTCACTCCTCCCCCCTCCCCGCTCAGAGCTCCCTGTCCACTGCTAACTCCACGCCCCTCCTGGACTCGCCCCTGCCTAACTCCCAGCTGCCGCCCAGATGTGCCGTCTCTTACCCGGAACCTCTTTGCATAGGCCACTCCCCCTGCCACACACCCTAACTCTTGCTCACTTCCTAAAACCCTCTTCAGGTGTCACCTCCTCCGGGAAGCCCTCCCTGCCACCCCCCGCCCCCCGGCCGGGCCAGGGCCCCCCCCCCTCTGTGCTCCCTTGGTCACCTGTGCTACCTCTAACACCACACTGACCACACTGTATTGTGAGTGTCCTTTGATGTGACCGGCCGCCCTGCCAGGCTGTGAGCGCCTCATGGGCGAGGTCTGTGTATGATTTGTCTCTGAGCCTGCCCCCGGGGCCTGGCCCAGAGTTGATGCTCAATAAATATGTGTTGACTGCATGAATGAATGGCAATGCGGGCCAGAGTGCTCTGGCCTCAGTTGCTCATCTGGTAAATAAGAGCGATGTGGAGGCGAGTCCGAGGGCTCATGCAGCCTGGAAGCTGCCCCTGCAGATGCCCAGACATCTTGGGAGAAGACTGCTTGGGTTGCCAGGGGGGCTCCGTGTCAGTGGAAGCCCATTGCCTGTGCTGGAGGCAAGACCATGTTCCTGTGTGTAGTGTGAGGTTGGGATCACAGGCCGGTTTTGAGAGCTTGATGTGATAGGGTCCAGGGCCCTGGGGCCTGTGAGGTCTACTCGACTCCCTACAAGGGTGCTGATGCCCCAGAGGGCCTCACACAGCCTAGAGCCCTCGGGACCTCTCCTGGGGACAGCTTGGTGGACCCAAGCACCTGAATGCCTGGCCGGGCCCCTGCTGGCACCCTCCGCACCTTCTGACACAATGCTTCCCCTCCTGACCGGGTTGGAGGAGGCGAGGCAGGAGCTCCCACAGTGGGTGAGGTGGGTGGGTGAAGACGGCATTCTTTCCTCTCCAAGGTCTAGAGGCGGCCAAGGGGCAGTAAACACTGGACTAGTCATATCCTCTGGGCCCGTCCAAGGAAAAGGACCCCCTGAGTTTCTCCTTCAGCACATGGGAGCTTGTTTTCCAGCAGCGAAAACCAAATGCCCAAGTCCACTGCCTGGGGTACATGCCCCGGAGAGGGCCCCTCTCCATACCAGGGAGGGTGTGGATTCGGGCTGGGCCTTGCTTTACGTTGGCTCCTCAATCCTGGTGCAGCCTTGAACTGAGGCGATCTTCCTATTTAGCGGAAGAGGAAACCGAGACTCAGGGAAGAAGTGACATGCTCAGTGTAGGTGGGTATGTTATACCGGGGTGAAGCTAGATCCCCAGCCCAGGTGGGTCGTGGGGACTGGTACCAGTAGTCTGCCCTGGCCTCTGGGCAGAGGCTCCGGCCTCCGGGAGCCTCTGTAGCTGCAGATGCCCTGCAGACCGAGTGCTCCCCCTCCCCCAGCCCTCCGGCCACACTGAGCACGGGGCGAGGCTCTTGTCAAGCTACACTCCCACCCAATTCCCTGTCTGGGGGGCCCCAGACCCTCCTGTAGCTCTGAGAACGGTGTGCCTGGGCTCTGCCTCCAGCTGCCCGGCCAAACCCAGCCCCTGCTGTCTCTGCTCAGCCCAAAAAGGACTTAGCAGATATCTGGGGAGACTCCAGTATGCACGAAGATGGTGCCAACCCTTGAGGCCCAGGCAAGATGAGAAGGATTAAAACTGCAGCCAGGCTTCGTGGCGTCAAATCCAACCTGCACTGTCACTGTTTATGCGATTTGGGCCTCAGTTTCCCCATCTGTAAGGGAGGACGGATGATAGGAGATCCTAAGACTGATGGCAGAATTAAGAGCGTTCTACATAGATCGTACTTAGCACGGAGCCTGTCGCGACAGTCTTGCAGACCCGCCAGCAGTAACTGTCCCTGGCGTGAGCATCTCTCTTGCTTGTTACCTCTACGGAAGGAAAGGCTTTTTTGGGAGGCCAAGCGGTGCATTTCCCAGAAGCGCCACACGGTGGCGCCCCCGAGCAGCTCTCGGGTTGGCGCGGCCGCGGCAGGCCGAGTGGGCGGTGCCTCCCCTTCCCGCGGGGACCGGCGGCCCGGAGGGGGCGGGGCCCGCAGCGACGCAGGCCCAGCCTCCTGGGGGCGGGGCCAGGCCGGGAGGGCGCAGACTGGGGCGGGCCCAAGCGCGGGTGGTCTCGTGGGTCGGCTGGCCACTCCGGGGCGGGTGGGCAGGCGCGCGTCGCCCTCCCCATGTTACAGGTGGGGCCGCCGAGGCGCGGCAGAGGGTGGGGCACTAGAGGGACAGCCACGCAGGCGGTCCTGCCGAGATCTTGACCTCTCCTGGCGATGGGCTGGGTCTGGCGGTGGGAGGCTGGCAGGTCGGGGAGCTCTAGCAAAAAAAAGCCCCAAGGTGGAGAAGCGCCCTGAGAGCCGAGTAGGGGTGCAGGTGGCTTCCTCCTGCCTGAGAGAGCTGGGAGGTGCCACCTCGGGTCTGAGCTGCTCGAACACTTAACATACTCTTGGCTGAACTGAAGCCACCTCTGGGGCCCCACTGCACCGGGGTCTGGAAGCTGGTGATGAGGGGTCCTCCCGGGAGGCCTGTGGCCAAGGTCGGGCTGGTGGTTGGACCCGAGAGCCTTGACCTACCTGCACTCGGGGTGAGAAGCTTGGTACGGCTGTGGGAGGTGGGAGGTTTTCTTCCTCTCTGCACACTAGGACAGAATGCTGGCTCTAGGGTTACCTAGTGGCCCCGCTGGGCCTCAGTGGTAGCCAACATGAAGGGACAGAGGGCCACAATTAGCTGCCCCGCCCCTCCGCAGGTTCTGGATGGAGCTTGGCCCCTCCTGATTGTCTTGGCCAGTCAGGCATGGTGTCCTTTATGCTGGCCCAAAGTTTGATCGGTGCACCCCGGGTCAGCCTCACGAACAGTATGGGTGTGTATTTCCTGGATGATGGATGACAGAGAGCATGGCCACGGGGAAGGGACCTCAGGGCGGGGGCAAGAGGGGGCTCAAGCCAGTGGCTCTTTCAGCATTTCCTCCCCTCTGCAAGGACCTTTGCTTTCCTCTGGGGCAAGAATCTTGCCTCCTAAGCCGGCCTCCTGATGCGTCTGCGGCAAAGGAGGCTCTCACCCCCTGGGGTGGATGACTCCTAAATCCACTGTCTGCCGACCTCGCCCTGGGCTCCAGACAGCCTGGGGCATCCCTGCCTGGCCGTCTAAATATAACCCTGGCTGGGGGGAGGGGGCAGAGACTGGGGGTATTTCTGGCAGGGAAGGGAGACTTACTGCCGCCGGACCATTTCCCTGAATCAGGGCTAGGGTGGGCACGCGTGGGGTCAAGGCCCTTCCCCGGCTTGGAGCTTGAGAAACATTAGTTTCTCCCAGGACACGGCTTCCCCTGCAGTTCCTGTCCTTGCCGGAAACCCTGGTTCCCGACAACCCCCCCCCCCCCCCCCGGCGTTGCCCACCTTAGGTAGTCCCTGCTGGTGGGCCGGACCCTGGGCCAGCCGGGCAGAGTGGTCACCGCCAGCACGAGGTAGCCCGGGGCAAGTGTGCTGATCCGTGCCGGGGCGCCCTGGAGCCCCAGCCCGCTGGCAGCCCTCCCCCGCTGTGTCGAGCTCAAGCCCGACCTGGAGGAGGCGCCATGGGCAAGGAGGACACTGGGGCCTTCGGTGCGGGAGCCTGGCCCCCCAGGTGCGGTGTGGAGGGTCCCCGGGTCAACGCTGAGCAGGCAGGGGACTAGGCTCCCCTCCCTGTTCTCTCCCTGTGCGCCCAGCTCCTCTGCTGGTTTCTGCTTTCGGGGACAGAGGGGGACGATGCCAGCAACTCTACCACGGGCTGCTAACCCGTGCCCATGGGGAGAGCCCCTATCCGAGCCCCTTGGGTGGCCCTGGGACCCTGGGTGAGGAGGAGCCCAAGATACCACCATGACGCAGATGATGCCTCCAGCTGGCTGCGGCCAAGTCCTGAGCCAGTTGCACGGTAACCCCGCCCCCAGGAGGTGGGGCCTCACTCTGGGGGGGAGGGGCCTCAACCCTGCTGAGAGCCGCCCCCCCCCACCAGCCTGAGGAGGCCAGATCAACCCACCAGCTCCGTGTCCCCGGAGCCACTCCCACCTCTCGCACACCCCAGATGACGGCTGCTCCTTGGCCCCCACCCGGAGGCGAGGGTGTTGTCCTAAGGAGCCAGGAGAGGCCACCCGCCCTCACACCCCGGGGACACTTCCTGCCGCTGGACGGGCCTCTGAGCTTCTCTCCTGGCCGCGAGCATGGAGGCTGGGGGGCTCATCCAAGGCCCCCCAGGGAGGCCATCAGCCTCAGGCACCTGGGCTGGACACTGTCCTTCCTCAAGTCGTGGCCACCGAGAGCCCAGGCGAGGCTCCATGTTCAAAACTTTC
>CM052797.1:121661691-121689944 GCA_028533885.1 Nasua narica
CAGCTAAGAAGAGTTAAGAACAAAGAAGATTCAGAAGTGGGGCAGGAGAGAAATCGAGCTGGAGATTTTCATAGAAGATCTTACTTCCACTAGAGCAAAATTACAGATAACAATGAACTCAGTCCACTTGCTTCTGAGATGGTAAAGATCATTATTACACTCATAACCTAGAGTACTTAATGGCTATGTTTTTCCCACAGTGGCAAAAGCTCACTCTTAAAAAAAAAAAAGCAAAATTTAGTATAATTACAAGGATATGCATATTAAGTCAATTAGGTATAATCTACACAGCATTGAAAGAGATCCGTGGGGAAAGTCCAAGAAAAATCTCTGAATGCTTAATTAATGATGTGTGATTTTTGCGTCCAAACATTTTAACAGATTGCTATTCCATGTCATTTTGAGATCATTTATGGCCCAAGACCAAGAACTGTTGTCACTGTAATAAGTGATGCAGACTCTTAGGGACAATATAACTATAGCATTCAATGGCATTAATAGCAGTTTATTGTACAGCATGTGAAAAAAGAGAAAGGAAAATAGGAGCTCTGTAGCCTCTATTCGCAGAGAAGTAATTTTTTAAATTACCCAGAAATGTAGCTTGTGTACCTATTGTTTAATTCAACATTTCTCCAGAAATAGTTTGTACAGTACCAGGCACCATGCTTGGGGCTGGGAATACAGCCACAGAACACAGGACTTTCTAAACTGCAGGTGGCCGTGCATAGTCGATTTAAAGAGTCATATGTGCACTTTAAAGGATGAAGTAGAGAAGTCTACTTCTGTGTATGTACCCAAAGGAATTGCAAGCCGGGTCTTGAAGAGATATTTGCACCCCCCTGCTCATAGCAGCAGTATTCACAAGAGCCAAAATGTGGAAACACCCCACGTGTCCTTCGACAGGTGAATCGATAAACCAGGTGTGATATAGACACACAGCGGAATGTTACTCTGTTTTAAAAAGGAAGGATGGGACGCCTGGGTGGCTTATTCGGTTGAGTGTCCGACTCTTGACTTCTAGATTTCGGTTCAGGGTTGTGAGATCGAGCCCCACATCCGGCTCAGCTCGGAGTCTGCTTGGGATTCTCTCCCTCTGCCAGTCCCCCCACTCGTGTGCATGCTCTCTCTCTCAAATAAATAAATATATAAAATCTTTCTAAAAATTAATTCAAGCCAAAGAAAGGACCTTCTGACATCTGCTACAGTGTGGATGAACCTTGAGGACCTTATGTTAAGTGAAAGAAGCCAGCCACAGAAAGACTAATACTACATCATTGCACTTACATGAGGTCCCTAGAAGAGTCAAGTTCATAGAGACAGAGGTAGAGTGGAGGGCCTGAGCGGCCAAGGGGGATGGGAAGTGAATGTTTAACGGGGACCGAGTTTCAGTTTGGAATGATGAGAAAGTTCTGGAGATGAATGGGGTGCTCATTACACAACACGGTTATTGTACTCACTGCCACTGAACTATGCCCTTGCAAGTTAAAATGGCAAATTTTATGCATATTTTAAAACCAATTAAAAATGAAACAGAATGGGAAATATCAGAACACATTGAACTTACTAAGAACAAGAGTTTTTCCTCGAAACATTGGGTTTTACTTGGAATGTGTGCTGGGTCGTGGTGTAAAATGTGTTTCTCCCTATAGGTCACAAAGCCGAGGAGACGGTCAGGCAGATAATAGCGAATTGTGATCAGTGCTACGAAACAGAAGCAGAAGGAACGGTTTCAGATGATTCCAGAGAGTGTGAACACCAGACTGATGGTAAGAGAGGGAATCAGAGAAGGGGAAGCCGCTCGACCAGATTAGGACCCAGGACCGGCTGAGGAACCTCAGAGGTCACCCAGCAGAAAGAGTGGCCTGCTCACATGGGGGTTCTGGTTAAATTCTAAGATCCAAGGAAAGTTGCCCTTAGGTTAGTGTTGTGGGTTAAACATGTGTCAGTCCCAAATTCCTTTGTTGAAGTACTAACCTCTAGCACCTTGGAATGTGACCTTGTTTGGAGGCAGGGTCTTTCTAGAGGTAATGAAGTTAAAATGAGGTCGTTAGGGTGGCTCCTCCTCCAAGGGGACCGATGTCCACATACAAAAAAGGGATTAGGACACGGACACACACAAAGGGAAGACCACGTGACGACACAGGGAAAAGACAGTCGTCGACAAACCAAGCAGAGAGGCCTGGGACGGATCATTCCCTCGTGGCGCTCAGAAGGAGGCAACCGAGCCTTCACCTTGATTTTGAACTTGTAGCCTCCACAACAAAGAAACAGTCCATTTCTGCTGCTTAAGCCCACCCCTGGCATGTAGAACTTGGTTACCGCCCCCTGGCAAACGAACATAGTTAATACCGAATCCCAAAGTCAAGAAGTAGCGATACCAGAGATCCAGGGTACCATTCATTACTGATATTGGAATACAAAATACACTTCCTATGATAAGATTGTCACTCCACAAAACGAGATGTAAATCAGAGATGCCTGGCACCAGTAAAGAACGTTAAACTCGCCCACCTACCTGCCAATACCGCTGTATTTCCCTCCAACATCCCTCACAAATGCTCCCTCGGCCATTTCAAAGCAGAAGAGCTTGACTTATTGAAAAGCTGGCGGGTTATTTTTATCCCAAATCGCCTTCCCCAAAGCAGCCTCCAGAGATCCCCCTTTGTCCGGTCGGTTTCGTCTCCCTGGCCTGGTGCAGGCTGTCTGCTCAGAGACAGCACTCACAGCCTGCGTCCCGCTTGCCCGGCTCTGTGTTGTGACTCCAGGGTTAACTCGCCCAGAGAGGGGTTAATGATGGCATTTCATTCTCCGTTGCCTACCCCATGAAGTGCAGATACCTTGGCGCAGACTGCAAGTGTGTCCGAGTTCCGGCAGCAAATGCTGTCTTTGGCATCCGCCGCGCTCCCGCCGCACCTCGCCAGCGGCAGCTCTCGTTAGTGACTCTCAGTCACGCCACGCACTCGAATGCTCTGGGCCTCTGCCCACACCCCAGCCCCGAGTGCCTGCCTTCCCCACGCGCCGCCATACAACCCGAGCAAGCCTGTCCTCTACACGTCCGACGTCTGCTGATATTTGACTCTATCCCTTATGTTAAGTGGCCTTGCCTTGTAGGAACGTGTGTGTGTGTGTGTGTGTGTGTGTGTGTGCGCGTGCGCCCATCTCTCCCAGGAGATTAGATGCCCCAAACATCCCTCATGCTGGACGTAGTTGGCACTGAGTACACGCTGAGTGAATGAATGAAATGAATGAATGAATGAACCCACTAGATAAAATCAGTTGCTCATAACACACTCTAGGCTTTCCAATGCTTTGAAGGGAGCGCTCCCGCTCTCCAGGCTGAAGCCCTCCATCTCCTCCCTGGCCATCCCGTGACATAGTTTCTCAACCCCTTGTCTGAAGAGATACGCACCTTACTCGACTGGGCTCTTTTCTCCTGAATCCCGGCACCCAGAACTGAATACAACAACCTCAGAGGACAGACCCGTGTGGCCTTTCCCTTTAACAACTTGGATATTACGATTCTGTTAATGTGACCAAAGTCCATATTGATTTTTTTTTCTTTTTGAGCAGTCAGGATATTTACTGTTGGTTCATGTTGAACTTCTGGTCAATTATAAACCTATCAGTCTTTTCAAATGAACTGCTGTTGGGTCTTCTCCATCCTGTATTGAGCTAATTGATTAAAAAAAATCTAAAGACAATTTATCATTACCTCTGTTAAATGTCATGTTGTTGGTGTCAACCCATCCTCTTAGCCAACCCAAACCTTTAAACTCTGCAATCCGGCATTAACGTATCAGCATCTGGCAACAGGGAGTAAGTGGTAAGGAACCCTTTACTGTGGGCTTCATCCCCGTAATTGACAAATGCATCTCCATAGGAGGGGGAGGAGCTGTGCAATCCACATCTCCTGTAATCTAATTATGCGTACTTTAGATTTTTATTTATTTATTTGACAGAGAGAGATCACAAGCAGGCGGAGAGGCAGGCGGGGGTTGGGGAGGAAGCAGGCTCCCCACCGAGCAGAGAGCCCGATGCGGGGCTCCATCCCAGGACCCTGAGATCATGACCTGAGCCAAAGGCAGAGGCTTTAACCCCCTGAGCCACCCAGGCGCCCCTTAACCGTACCTTAAATATGTTTGCCCAACTAAACACGAAATTCCCCAACTGTTTGTTCACCCAGCCCGTTTTTCTCTGTCATGCACAGTGTTTGGTGAAGGGTCTTTACCAGTGCTTTGTGAATCCAGCCTGGTATTGCCATGAAGAAGAGAGAAAAAGTTGGTTTGGCTCTTAGGGACCGCCTTTCCTTCCAAGTTCATACACAGTAGCCCTTCAAAGATCTGTTAAAAGTTTTGCTCAGAACCAACATTAATATCAAATTTATCGTCCATATTTTCCAGAATCCAACTTTTTCTACTTTGGGGAAAATTATGACACTTTTTCCTTCCCAGTTTTCCGCGACGCCCATCTGGTGAGGTTCGAGATGGTTTGTCGATGTATTTGCCATAACTAAGGAGACCCCGCCATTTCTCACCTATCTTTGGGCTCTGGGCAATTCCTCCAGGGATGTTTCTTCTACTCTTTCCAATTTTACAACTGTTCTCCTTATGGGAGAGAAAGAAACCCACAAAGCAAAGTCCAGAATGTACAGACAGCTTTTAGAGTCCTTTGTGGCCCCTGTTCCCCTCGCTGTTCTTTGTGTTCATTCACCAGCCCCCCCAGCAGCCAGCATGGAGCCTTCTTAGTGCTCGCCCTGGCCTCGCCTCTGGGAGCCTTGTCCTCACGTTTGGAGGCAGATCTATAGCTCATCTCACAAAGGTGAGTCAGCTACAGCGTGGGGCACCTGACTACCTGTGTGCCACCTATCCCACCTGGCTGGGGCAGACAAGAATCCTGGGTGGAGAAGCCCCCCCCAACAGCCTTATCAGGGGCCTCTCCGGCCTCATTATCCTATCACGGAACTGGTCGGTGCCGCGGTACCATGGGTGTCCGAGCCTTCCACACTTAATGTGTTCATAGTCCAGATGGACACGAAAACTCCTCATGACCCGAGAAACTCATAGCTTTTTTCCTCTGGGGTCAGTCACTCAAAATCATTCTTGAGGATTTGCCTCCATCGAAATAATTTATGAATCTAGGAGTGTCTGAAATGAAGCAGAAATTTACAAGTCATATTGGATTTCCCCCCTTTAAAATTTTGTTTCATTTAGGAGACTCAGCACTGTGATTGGGGTTCGTAAGAGTCATACAGGTGTTGCCGCCGATTGCAAACAAAATGTCCATTGCAACAGCTCCACTGAATGACATCATTTTCGGGAATCTGGGTTCGTTTTCTCCATTGTGTTACCCGCGAGGTTTTATGGCAGTTCTTGGCATACCACCGACTAACCACAGAGTAAATACACCAAGCGTAGGTCAATTGTTCATCCCAGAGTGCTGGAGGGCAGCTGGACCTGGGCCCGTGCCCCGGGTGATCAGCGGTAGCCCCCTGGGACTCTGGGGTATTCTGGTTTGGGTGACAAATTATATGGCAATCCCAGCTCGCGTGGAAAGACTTAGAATGTATCCATATTGTATGTTTTAAAAATTACTGAGATTGACACAGGTATATTGAAAGTGCTACCTTAACCTGCCTCACGGCATCAAAGTTGCAAGAAAGAAAGTTGCCAGAAACCTGAATAGTTATCTGGAATGCCAAGAAAAAGACTTGTCTCTGAGGTTTGCCTGGTTCCTTCCCAACACCCCACGCATGGGCTTTCACATCTCTGTGGGCTAGCCACACAGTACTCATTTGTAATTAACTGAGGATCCTGGAAGACTTGCTAAAATATTTGCCTCTGGACTTTCGACTCCAGAGATCCCACTGATTAAGGTGAGGGGTTAAAGGGTCTTGTGATCAGAGATCACTGGTAAGGCAGTGCAGCTCCTCCCTTAGTCGTGGCTTGTTCCCCGTGTTTTCAACACAAACAGGGTGCTGACCGTTGGTTCACTCCCTTGCACACACCGAGGGACTACTGTGTGTGGGGAACTGAGGACACAAAGTGGAATAAGGCGCCCGACCCCTGGGGGTCTCACGGTCCAGCAGGGAGCACATGCATGGGAACCCAGCAAACACACGGGAGGGGACCCAGGCACACAGGAGTCCATCGGGGATCCAGGGTGCCAGCTGCCCTCGGTGAATCGGCTCCAGCCCACACTACAAGCCTGTGGGGCAGGGAGTACCGCCTCAGTTCCACACATAGAGGGGCACCCAGGTGGCTCAGTGTCTGACTCTTGATTTCGGCTCAGGTCACGACCTCAGGGTCATGGGATCGAGCCCCGCAACAGGCTCCGTGCCCACCATGCAGTACGCTTGTCCCTCTCTTTTCGCTCCTTCCCCCTACTCCCCCACCCCCACTCTCTTCAAGCTTTCTCTCTAAAATAAAATAAATAAAAATTAAAAAAAATTTTTTTTGCATATAGGGAAACTCCCCTGTGAGCAGAGAGGCAGGTGCCTGGCCTGAGGTCACGGGGCCGGTGAGTGGTGGAGACGAGATTGAAATCTGGTCCTGTCAGGCCCAGACCCTCCCTGTTGTGTGTTGAACCATCCCCTCTGCAGCTGAGGAGGAGTTAAGAGCTGAGGGGGGAGGAAGGGAAGACTTTACTCAAGAGTAGAAGCTGACACCAGCTGTGCCCCGGAAGGAAGGACACGCCCAGCTATGGTGGGGCCTCGGACACCCTGGCCGGTGCAGCCCCCAGGCCCAACGGCACCTTACCCGCCTATGCAGGCAGAAAGTCTTTGCTGCTTACGCTTGGGACACGTGGGGGCATGAGGACTACTGCACCCCCAGTGGCTGGGGCAGATGGACAGCAGCCGGGGGACCCGGAGCTCTAGTCCCGATGGCCTGACAGACCAGTGGGAGGACGAGGAAAAACCATCCAGGGAGGAGGCACTGCAGTGCGTGCCCGGCGAGTCTGGGAAACGGTGAGCCGTCCGGCTCTATCGAGCATGGGAGAGGAGGTCAAACTGGAGGCCCCACTGGGGAGGCCCTGGGAGCCCCTACCCACGAAGGGGTTGGGCTTGGCCCATGGGCAGTAGGAAGCCCCTTGAACACCACACAGCTAGGCTATGCTTCTGGAAGGCTGATGGGGCAGGCATCTCAACTGGACCAGGGGACCCTGAGGACAAGAAAACAAACTAGTGGATGCCTAGTGTATTTCCGAGTAGGTGGTGAAGGCCCGGGTGCCAGCCTCCCCGCTGGATGGGGAACGGGCTGGTCAGACCAGGTTGCTGAGTCAGAGGACACGGAGGGAGGATGTCTTCTAAGAGACAAGGAGTCAGGGGCAGAGTGTGTTATCGGGAAGGGGGGCGGTGCTGGGAAAAGACCATGGCTTTGGAGAGAGGGTGCCACCGGGGACACAGAGGCAGGACAGCGGAGCACCGGCAAGGCCTGAGGGCTGGAGGTGGCCAGGATCAGGCAGCCACACGGGAAGAGGAGAAAAGAGCAGGAAAACCCACGGCAGGGGAGACATTGTCAGGGCGGGAAGAGCAAGCACAGTTGGTGGGAGGAAGAAAGGCTCAGAGGAAGGGAAGTTGGTGACGATTCAAGAAGGCGGCAGGTGGCTACTGGGATGGGCTTCCAGAGGACGCGGTATGCGGGAGAGTCTCCTTGGACAGGAGGAGGGAGGGCATGTCTTCTGGGAGGGAGGGAGGGTCAGAAGGATGAGAGGGGTGTAAAGCCACAGAAAAGGTGAGGTTCCATTCACTTGTTCATCAGGTCTTGGTTGGCAACATAACTGTCCTCGGAAAGAAGATCTAATAGTGACTTTCCAGGGAAAGGCATTAGATGGCACATGTTCTGCCGAAGTTCTGCACACCCACAGGCGGAGGGGATGGAAGGAGAGGCCGCCCACGGAACCTCAGGGTGGGACTGGACAGGACAGGTCGGGGCTCATGTGCCCCCAGAAAGCTGCAGCTGAGGCCAGTAAGGCTGGAGCAACCGAGAAGCACCCCATTTGCTACCGCAGAGCCCCCCAAAGATTCAACCACGGGCAGCACCAGCCCTTATGGAAACGAGGGGCACAGGAGAGGCTGAAAATGGGAGGATCTACCAAAAGTATGCTTAAGAAACTGCTATGGACAGAAATGTGTCTCCTTGAATTCTTGAAGCCCTAACCTCCAGAGTGGCCGTGTGTGCAGATAGGGCTCTAGGAAGTAATTAGGGCCAAATGAGGCCTTAATGGTGGGCCCTAATCTGGTATGATTGGAGGCTTTATAAGAGGAAGATCTCTCTCTGCCCACCACCCTCTCCATCTCCACCCGGCAAAGACACCAGAAGAAGACTGCAGTCGGCAGCCAGGAAGCGGGCCCCCACTGCCCCAAGGAACCAATGTTGCTGGTACCCTGATCTCGGACTTCAGGTCTCCAGGACAGGGAGCAAATAAATTTCTGTTGTGTAAACCTTCCTGCTTGTAAAGGTCTTTTGTTATGGCAGCCCAAGGTGACTGTGACAGAAGCAGTTAGACCCTTTCTGATGCCCTGCCTCTCCCTTTAGAAGATTGGAGGTTTAATCTCTGCAACAGAGGAACTAAGGGCTTCTCTGCACCAATGACACCAGGGGGCAATCATTCTAAAAAGGAGAAAGAAGAGATCGCATAAGGCTGAATGAGGACCCATCACCCCAGTCACTCCCCCTCTCAGCTCCGGGAATTTGGTCAGCCAAGTATCTGCTCTCCAGAGTGGGGTATGGGAGACCCTTCTTTAGGGAATATGACAGACTCAGGAAAAGACCTAGAGGTGGGAAAGGTCAGAAATCACAGGGAAGTCCCCCTTGTTGATAAGCCTCATCAGTGGACTTGAGAACATATAAAAGGATAAAAGGAGGGGGATATGAGGAAAGAGACAATACAGAAAACCGAAGGAAATAAAACAATCATTGACATCCTCAATGATCCAAGTTATTGCAGCCACAAGATAAGGACAAGATACTAGAGTCAGGGGCCCCTGGGTGGCGCAGTTGGTTGAGCGACTGCCTTCGGCTCAGGTCATGATCCCGGAGTCCCGGGATCAAGTCCCACGTCGGGCTCCCAGCTCCATGGGGAGTCCGCTTCTCACTCTGACCTTCTCCCTTCTCATGCTCTCTCTCACTCTCTCTCTTTCCTAATAAATAAATAAATAAATAAATAAATAAATAAATAAATAAATAAAATCTTTAAAAAAAAAAAAAGATACTAGAGTCAGATGATAAAAGAGAGTTTTGGGAAATCAAAGTATGATCATAGAAATAAAATGTCCACAGAAGAGTCAAAATAGAGTTAAGGAAATCTCCCAGAAAAATAACACAAAAAGACAAAGCAATATAGAATGTAAGGGGGGAAATCTAGTAATCCTATTGGGAAATTCAGTGTCTAAAAACAGGAGTTTCAGAAAGCAAAAACAGAATTAGAGGAAGAGAAATCATCAAAGAAATAATTCAAGAAAAATTCTCAGGACAAAGGGACACAGATTCCTAGATTGGAAGGACCTACTAAACGTGCAACACAATGGAGAGAGAGAACCAAGTTTCTACCCTGTGACACTCTAGAACACTGGGGAGAAAGAAATCATTCAGAAAGCTTCCAGGGAGAACAACAGGTCTCAGACAAAGGATCAAGAATCAGAATGGCCTTGGATTTCTAGGTAGCAATGCACAGAGCTCATTGCCTTCTGATGATAAATGCAAAAAGTAAGTTTTGGAGGGATGCTTGTTTTCAACCTATGATCAAAGGCCCAGACAAACCATCAGATCAGGTGTGTGAGTAGACTAAAGATATTTTCAGTCCTGCAAGCTCTCAAAATCTTAGCTCCTGTGTGCCTCCATTCTCAGGAAGCTACTGCAGGATGTGGTCCACCAAAATGAGGGAGTTGCCAAGAAAGAAAAAGACATAGGATCCAAAACAACAACAACAACAACAACAACAACAACAAGGAATCAGATCTAGCAGAGAAGTGAAAGGAATCCCCAGGAAAATGGAATGGGAGATCTCAAGACATCAGCTGTTCCATGGACAGTAACAGTCGTGCTAGTAGGTAGCCAATCAGATGCCTGCCTGAGGATAGAGGTGCTGGAGAAATGTCACCAAGAAGATGAAACTGGAAACTATTGTGAGGAGATTTACACAGAAGCTGGAGTATTGGGCATGACTTAGTGATAGATACATGCAAAACCAAAGACGGTTAGTTATTACAGTAAAAAAAAAAATGAGAAAGGATATTCAATCATATACTACATGGCTTAACCATGGAGAACATTTCATCATCAGAATAATATAAACACATAGTGATCATATAAAAAATGATATAAACTTAACCAAGGGGGTAAAAGACCTATACTCTGAAAACTATAAAACACTGATGCAAGAAATTAAAGATGACCCAAGCAAATGGAAAGATATTCCATGCTCATGGATTGGGGAAAATAATATTGTTAAAATGCCCATACTACCAAAAATGATCTACAGATTCAATCCAATTCCTATCAAAGTACCAATAACACTTCTCACAGAACCGGAACAAATAATCCTAAAATTTGTGTGGAACCACAAAAGACACCAAATAGCCAAAGTGATCTTGAAAAAGAACAAAACTGGAGGTATTATAATCCCAGATTTCAAGATACACTACAAAGTTGTAGAAATCAAAAATTGGGGGGGGGGCACCTGGGTGGCTTACACAGTTAGGCATCCTACTGTTGATTTCTGCTCAGGTTATGATCTCAGGGTCATGGGATTGAGCCCCAAGTGGGGCTCTGTGCTCAGTGGGGAGTCTGCTTGGTATTCCTTCTCTTCCTCTGCCCCTAGTTGCTCTCTCTCTTCCAAAAATAAACAAATCAATCTTTAATAAAATGTTTGGTACTGGCACAAAAGTAGACACAGAGATCAATGGAACAGAATAGAGTCCAGAAATAAACCCAGGCTTATATGGTCAATTACTCTATGACAAAGAGGCAAGAATATGCAATGGGAAAAAGTCTTCAACAAATGTTGGGAAAATTGGACAGCTACAAGCAGAAGAATGAAACTGAACCACTTTCTAACACTGCACACAAAAATAAACTCAAAATAGATTTAAGACCTACATATGAGACCTGAAACCATAAAATCCCTAGAATACATAGGCAATAATCTCTTTGACATCAGCCCTAGAAACATTCTTCTAAATATGTCTGCTCTGGCAAGGGAAACAAAAGCAAAATTCAACTATTGGGATTATACCAAAATAAAAAGCTTCTTCATAGCAGAGGAAACCATCAACAGTGTAAAAAGACAGTCTACTGAATGGGAGAAGATACTTGCAAATGATGTATTCAATAAGGGGTTAGTTTCCAAAATATATAAAGAACTGATGCAACTCAAAAACCAAAAAAACCAAATAATCCAATAAAAAAATGAGAAGACATAAATGGACTTTTTTTCCGAAGAAGACATCCAGATGGCCAACAGGCACATGAAAAGATGCTCAACATCACTCATCATCAGGGAAATGCAAATCAAAACCACAATGAGATACCACCTCACACCTGTCAGCACGGCTAGAATCAAACACACAAGAAACAGCAAGTGTTGCCAAGGATGTGGAGAAAAAGGAACTTTGTGCACTGTTGGTGGGAATGCAAACAGATATGATTACTGTGGAAAACAGTATGGAGATGCCTCAAAAAAATTAAAAATGGAACTACCATACGATCTAGTAATTCCACTACTGGGTATTTACCCAGAGAAAACAAAAACACTAATTCACAAAGATATATGCGCCCCTATGTTTATCACAGCATTATTCATAATGGCCAAGACATGGAAACAGCCCAGGTGTCCACCAACAGATGAATGGATAAAAAAGAGGTGAGAGATATACACTATTATATTATATATTTATGCACCCATAAAAAAGAATGGAATCTTGCCATTTGCAACAACACGGATGGGTCTAGAGGGTATAAGGCCAAGTGAAGTAAGTCAGAGAAGGAAAAATACCATATTTTACTCATATGTGGAATTTAAGAAACAAAAGAAATGAACAAAGAAAGAAAGAGGCAAAAACCCAGACTCTATAGAGAACAAACTGATGGTAGAGTGTGGGGGTGAAATAGGTGAAGAGGATTAAGAATATACTTATCATGCAGCGCCTGGGTGGCTCAGTTGGTTAAGCAGCTGCCTTCGGCTCAGGTCATGATCCCAGGGTCCTGGGATCGAGCCCTGCATCGGGCTCTCTGCTCAGCGGGGAGCCTGCTTCCCCCTCTCTCTCTGCCTGCCTCTCTGCCTGCTTGTGATCTCTCTCTCTGTCAAATAAATAAATAAAATCTTACCAAAAAAAAAAGATAAATGCATACTAAAAGGAATACCATATTTGGAAGTAGCAGTTCCGCCTGGGAGGTTTGAATGTGGGGATAGCAAGAAGGAAGCTAACTGCTATTTTTTTTTTTATTAAGCCTTGTAAAACTACCTGCTTTTTAAAAATATGTGCAGTATGACTTTAATGAACTGAAATTAAGTTTTAAAACTATATGTGCATTTTAATCTAACTTCCCGAGCTTCAATTTGTTTACTTGTTCTTTAGTTTTTGTTTGTTTGCTCATTCATTCATTCATTCTACAGACATTTGCTGTGAGCCTTCTTCTGAAAGTCAGGTGCTGTGCCAATGAAGGTGAAATCTCAGCTCCTTCCCCTAAAGGACTTTTCTTTTAAATAAGAAAAACTTCAAGGAGGTTAAAGATTTATGTGTCTTTTTACTTTGTTTTTACATAGTAGGTGAGTTTCTGAAGAACTCTAAATTGTGCGTTTGAAACCAGTGGAAGGCTTGGCACAATGTGGCTGGAGCTTCCAGTATAAAGGGCCTTATAATAAATCTTTCAGGAAAAAAAATCCCCATAATATATGACTATGTAAGCTCATATTTTCATATATTGGCCACTCTGGTGAGAAATAGAGGTGGTGGCAGGAAAGGTAATTTGAGAACAAATTTATGGGCAACACATAGCCATTCGGAAAGAGAAGGATTAATTTATGAACAATATTACTAATGATAACAAGCTAGAATTCATTTATATACCATATACTGTGATGCAGTCCTTAATTACATTATTATGTGCATTTTTAATGATGTCATTTACTGATTAAAAACTAACCATGTCCGATGAATGGGATAGTAAAATGTTCATTTATACGTCATCGGGATTCTGCACTAATTAATTTCACAGGTTTTTTTTACAGTTTCTCTATTTAAAACAGATAGAACTTCCCTCCTTTCAGCTCCAACTATGAGGACCTTGAGGACACACTTTTCTACATACTTAATATATGAACAGCTGTTTTACCTGCTAAGATTTTATTTTTGCCCAAAGGACATTTTATTGCAGCAAATTACAGCAGCAGGAAATATTCTTAAAAGATGGCCATAGTTTGGGGAAACCATCTGTTTTAGTTGGAAGAGTAGAAACATAAACTGTATCATGCAAATTTGCTAAGAGAACGCTTTCTCCTAAATGTTACCTTTTGTGCGATGACTATTTATAATGTCTTGGACCGGTCCACAAATGTTGTGTTCAAAGTCCTTGTTGCTACCCCAGCACCGCCATTATGTGGGAAACAGAAGAGGTTCAGAAGTTAGACCCACCCCTGTTTTAGGCACGCCTTCCAAACTGGTCCAAAAACGATATTCAACAAAGTACATCCCACGCTAATGAAAATGTATCCTCCAAGCTCAGCCAGGTTGGTCCGCTAAAATGCATCTCAAATGTAATCGAGACCCCGCTCAGAGGTCCCCAGGGGCTCCCCACTGCCCGGGACCGAAGAGTAAGCCTGGCCTGGGAACCACCATGATGGGGTCAGGTCAGACTTTCCAGTGTGGGGTCTATCACGTCTGCCTGAGCCTCAGCCTGCTCACCTGTGACATGAACCCCTTCATTCTCTGGATACACCCCCACTCCGTTCCATCTCAGACTTTGTGCTTTTCCTTCCCATTGCTCCCTGTTACGGACTGAATTTTGTCCCCGATTTCCTATATTGGAGCCCTAACCCTTGATGCGCCTGCATTTGGAGAGAAGGAAGAACTCGAGGTTAAACGAGGTCACAGGGTAGGGCCCTCATGTGATAGGACTGGTGTCCTTCTAAGAAAACGAAGACCCCAGAGCTTTCTCTCTCCTCCGTGTAAGCAAGCAATGGGAAGGTGGCTATCTGCCTGATGAGAGAGTCTCCCCAGAAATCAGACTTGCCAGCACTTTGATCTTCGCCTTCCAGAAAGTTAATCTCTGTTGTCTAAGCCCCCCAGGCTATGGTATCGTGTTATGGCACCCAAACAGACAGATACACTCTGCATTTTCCCAGCCACCTTCTCTCACGGCATCATCTCAGATGCCTCCCATTCTGGGGACCCCTTGTCCCTCCTTGCCAGATGCCCTGCCTCTTCCTCTGAGCCCCTGCGCCCCCAGTGCCGTGGAGAGGTGAGCCCTTGCCTGGGCGCCCAGTGGGGTCTGCATTCCCTGAGAACCCAGACTGGATCCCTCCCGATGCTCCATGATTAGAATATGGATTTTTCACGGACACACAGCTTCCTGGAACTTTTCAAGCGGGCTGTGATGCTCTGCCTATCTCGAACACTGGGCCAGCAGGCTACGTTCCTAATTATATAACAGTATTAGAATGTACAAATGCATGTCAGTGCGAAGAAAGGAACAACCTCTTTTTTTTTTTTTTTTTTGTATTTTGTAACTAGAAAAGCTCTTTATGATCACTGGACTCGTTTCCATTTTAAACTAATTAGTAAATTGCATTTTTGGCTCTTTAACTGGCTGGGTTAAATTTAGCTCATCTTTTCCCTTAAACTCAAGCTGTCAGTGGGATTTGCAATTAGAATGTTCACTCTCTACTGTCTTCACCATTCAGGGGGATGCCAGCAATGTGCCCACCCCCAACCCTCGCCTTCCAGCCCTTTCTCCCTGCAGCTTCTCCTGACCCAAGGCTTCTCAAGGATGCACCAGGACAGCTCCTTATCCCTGAGCTTGTGGGTCTCCCATGAGCAAGGCTAACAACCTTGGCTCACCTCCACAAGCAGACAAGGCATACGCCCGTGGCTACAGATCAGCGGGGGGCTATGCACCAATAGCCTGGCATAAAGAAGGCCCCAAGGGACTTCGTAAACTCTGCAACGCCTGGTGTAGCCAGGGCTGCAGCAAGGTCCTGGAGCCCCTGATGTGTTTCGCCTGATGTGTTTCGCCTGTTTCGCCATGTCCAGCAAGCCCTTTCCTTGCTGGACATGGGGAGGCCGGAGGGGCCCCAGAAGGAGGCTGGGTGGCAGGACAAAAGGGTGCACTCAGGGGAGGACTGTGGGATGAGGCAGCCTTCCAGAAATACAGAGCAGGACAGAAATACTTGAATCTTAACAATCGCCATGGCCACCCCAGGGGCGCCAGCTGACTCGGGGCCCTGCCGGGCCCTAAAGATGCCTAAGGGCACGGTGGTGAAGAGCAGGGATGTGTGTTAGGCCACGCCCACATGGCTGGCTCTGGTGACCAGACTCATTCTGGGGCCGAGGGAAAGTCCACCACCGCCTCTGTTCCTCCACCTCCAAGCCCTCTGCTCTTTGCTTGGAGCTCTGCTTCCCTCCATCCCTTCGACCCTGGCCCCCCTTAGCCCCGAGAAGGGCTCTTCCCTGACCCAAGTGCTTTCTGCCCACCCCATCCACCCCGAGCATGGTTCAGAGGCCCAGAACCCCAGCCCTCAGCAGGATGGCCTGAGGGTGGGAGGGAGAAGATGCTCACCCAGTCTTTGCGAAGCAGAAGAAAGACACCTAGCTAGTTCCTCCCCGGCATGAGCACCCGGCCGCCCCTCCTCCAAGGGGGCTAGGAGGCAGAGACCAGCCTCAGCAGCAAAGCACCGGCATCCCACTTCTCTCGTTGTCATTAAGTAAGATGGGCTGGTGATTTCCAAGAAGAGAGACATCCATTATGCAGGCACTAATGGGGCTCTGGGCTTCCCAAGCGGCTGGAGCAGGGCGGGTCCGCGGTGGGGGGAGGGCGGGTGCACGCCCACCTGGCCTGGCGGGGTTGTCTTCCCATCCCCGCCTCTGTTCTCTGCCACAAGGCCTTGCGTATCTGGGTGGTAGCAAGTAGGGCAGAGGAAGCCACCCCAGGGGACTGGCGGCAGTTAGTGAAATGAGCTCAGTGATCTGGGAGGCTACGGAGCACAGATGGGATCTGGGAGCAAGCGCTGCGTCTTTGCAGTCAGAGCTACTAGGAATTTTGGTGAATTTTCTGTGGAAAAACCGGGAAACATTTTCTCTCTCTCAGATGTGGGACCCTGGGCAAATGTCCACCCCATTCTGGGAATGACACAAGAGGGAGGGAGGTGGCTTCTGAAACCTGCCAGTGTCTTTCCAGCCCCGGCCTCCTGTGTCCCCGGCTAGATCGGAGGCCCCCAAGCACCCCACCATGGAGTGAGAAAATGTGCAGTGGGTTTTCATGATGCACAGAATGAATTTGATTTCAGCTCTTTGCCTTGTTCTGAGACAGTCCATATGACATTTTTGTGATTTTTTTTTAACAGAACGATGGCTTGAGTAGATGATCATTATTTTTAAATGTCCTGATTTAGCGAAATAAAGTTTGCAGCCTTATGTTGCTGCTTGGGGGGCGGGGGGTCAGGGCCATGTAGGCAAAAGCCTGTGAATGACGTGTAGCAGCAAAGCCTGGACCCTGGAGGACTCTTACTTTGGGCTTTGGTCACTGCAGGACCCCGGGGGGGGGCAGGGGGAGGGGAGGGGAGGGGACACAGATGTTCACCCATCTGTGAGAACGGCCATTATGACCACCCTGCTCCCAGGATGTTCAGGGAAACTGGGGCAGGGGAGGGAGACCTCTTGCATTCTGTTCAATGAGTTCTTCTAGTAAGAGCACCTGCCCCTTGCCTGCCAGGCATTGGAGAACCACAGGTCAAACTGGGTCATGACCCACTCTTGACTCATGAAATCAATTTAGCAGGGGACTGAGACCAGCAGTCTTTAAATGAAATACTGTGGAGCAGAGCAGAAAATATCAGAGTATATCATGTATAAACATGGAGTAGGGTAAGTATTGATTCATAAACCATTTGTTTTAAAGATATATTCAAATGTGCATATATTTGAATACATATTCAAATAGATTAATATATTCAAATATACACATATATTCATACTCACACATATATATTTTCATCTTCTGTATGGAGGGGCAAATTCCTCACAAACCAACCTTCCTGCAGACAACATCTACAAATAAACTATGGACAAAATAGCAAAAACAACATCTTGAGGGTCCTGGAGAGTAAACATAAGCAGGCAGGTTTTGGAGTAGCATTAAAACCTAGAAGAGGGGCGCCTGGGTGACTCAGTTAATTAAGCATCTACCTTCGGCTCAGGTCATGATCTCAGGGTCCTGGGATCGAGCCCCATGTCAGGCTACCTGCTCAGTGGGAATTTTGCTTCTCCCTTTGCCCCTCACCCTGTTCATGCTCTTGCTCTCTTGCTCTCTCAAATAAATAAATAAAATCTTTTTTAAAAACCTGTAAGAATCATAAATAAAATCTTTAAAAAAAAAGAGAATATTTTAAAGGGACGCCTGGGTGGCTCACGTGGTTAAGCAGCTGCCTTTGGCTCAGGTCATGATCCCCGGGTCCTGGGATCAAGTCCCACATTGGGCTTCTTGCTCAGCAGGGAGCCTGCTTCTCCCTCTGCCTCTGCCTGCCACTCTGCCTGCTTGTGCTCTCTCTCTGACAAATAAATAAATAAAATCTTTAAAAAAAAAACTATAAGAATCAACCCACATGGGGCAATTTCCCATTTTTGTGGCTTTTCCCTGGAGGCAGGCACATTTGTGGTGGGGAGACAAGGTGGCTAGATTCCAGTAGGAAGCCTATTGTCCCTCTAGACTTAGGAACAAGAAGACGGATCCCTGGACAACCAGAGTGGCTGGTGAGTGGGGAGGAGCCCCATAAAGGAGAGAGCCAGAGAAGGAATAAATAAAATTTTGTGTGTTAACTCTGCCCAAGTTTCAGGCTGGCCCTCAAACCACACACATGTGTGACATGTTAAAAGCAGCTTGAGCCAAGATCTGGGCTCCCACCTGCCACAAGTGTTTGAATCTAACCAAGTTAGTTCCTGCTGAAACAAAAACATTAACTCTCTTCAAAGCAATATCACTGAATCCAGAGTTTCTACAACAGAGCACCCACAATGTCCAGGATACAATCCAAAATTACTCTATACATGCAGAGCCAGGAAAATGCCACCTGTTCTCAAGAAAAATGTCAATCAAAAGAAAATCAACCTTAAAATGACCCAGATATTGGAATTATTAGATAAGATCTTTAAAGCAGCTATTAGAACAATATTCAGCAAGGTAAAGAAAAGTATGTTCTGATAAAGAAAAGATAGGATGTCTCAACCAAGAGATATAAAATATAAAAATGAACCAATTGGCAGCATTATTCATAACATTATAAAGTAGGGAAAAAATCCAACATCCATAAACTGATGAAAGGGTTAATGAAATGTGGTATATTCATTCAATGGAATATTATTCAACTGTTAAAAAGAATGAAGCAGTGGTATAGGCTACGACATGAATAAACCTTTTTTTTTAAGGTTTTATTTATTTATTTGACAGAGAGAGAGATCACAAGTAGGTAGAGAGGCAGGCAGAGAGAGAAGGGGAAGCAGGCTCCCTGCTGAGCAGAGAGCCTGATGCAGGGCTCGATCCCAGGACCCTGAGATCATGACCTGAGCTGAAAGCAGAGGCTTTAACCCACTGAGCCATTCAGGTGCCCCCACATGAATAAACCTTGAAAACATTCTCAAGTGAAAGAAGCCAGACATAAAGACCACATATTTTATTATTCTATTTATAGGAAATTTCTATAATAGGAAAATCTATAAAGACAGAAAGTAGATTAGTACTTGCCAGCAGCTGGAAAGAAGGGGGAATGGAGAGTGATTGCTAATGAATATTGGGTTTCTTTTGGGAGTAATGAAATGTCTTGGAATTATGTAGTGGTGATGATTGTGTAATTTTGTGCACATACTTAAAAACCTCTGAATTATACATTTTAAATTGATCGAGTGAAAATTTCAGAACCGAAATGAAATGAAATTTATTTGTATTTGAAATGAAAGTATTTGTATTTGTATTACAAATAAGTATTTGTATTACAAGTATTTGAAATGAAAAAAATTCACTGAACTGAGAATAAGAAGGGAAAAATAATCCATAAATTTGAAAAGGGATGAATAAAAATTTTCCAATCTGAAAGAGAGAGAGAGAGAAGATAAAGACAATAAAATTAACAGAGCTTCACGGACAGTAAAACAATATCAGAGGTTTAAAAGTTCCAGAGGACAGGAAGAGAACAGGGCGGGAAATGTTATCTGAGGAAATAATAGCTGAAAACTTCCCACACTTGAAGAAAAACACCAATTATAATTTCAAGAGGCTCAGCACATCTGAATAGGATAAAGAAAGCTATGTCTGGGACACATCATAAAACACTGCTGGAAACTACATAAAAGCAACAGCTGGAAAGCAGAGAAAAATCATGAATTATATACAAGGGAATCAAGCTTTGAATGACTGCACACATTTTATCAAAAACCATGGAGCCAGAGGATAGTGGAACAACAGCTTTCAAGTGTTGAAAGAAAATGTACTATTAACCCAGAGGTCTCTAGTCAGCAAAAGTATTCTTCAAGAATAAAGATGAAATAAAGATATTTTAAAATAAAGGAAACTTTGGTCATTCACCCCCACCAGACCTGTGCTATAAGATATGCGAAAAGAAGTTCTTCAGTCTGAAGGCAAAGGAAGCAGGAGAATATCTCAGATCTTCATGAATGAATAGACGGCATCAGAAATAGCAAATACAAAAGACCATTTTCCTCTTAACTTAAAAAATTATCTATTTCTGGGGGTTCCTGGGTGGCCCAGTTGGTTAAGTGTTCAACTCTTTATTTTGGTTAAGCTCATGATCTCAGGGTCATGAGATCGAGTCCTGTGTCTGGCTCCATGCTCAGTATGGAATCTGCTTGAGATTCTCTCTCTCTCTCTCTCTCTCCCTCTGCCCCTCTCCCTGCTCTCTAAATAAATAAATAAAAATCTAAAGAAAATTACCCATTTCTGTCTAAAGCAAAAATTTTAACACCGTCTTGTGGAATTCATAATACATACACCTCTAATACATATTGCAACTATAGTTTAAGAATGATGGGAATGAGGATAAATGTACCAAATGGTTGCAAAATTCTTACATTTTATGTGAAGTCATCCAATTTTAACCTGAAGTATAAGTGAAAAATTAAGATGTATCTTATAATCCCCAGAACAATTACTAAAAAGATAGTGTGAAGAGGTGTAACTAAAAAGTCAATGGGTAGATTAAAATGGAATTCCCCAAAATATTCAAATAATTCCCAAAAAGGGCAGGAAAGGGGTACCCAGGTGGCTCAGTGGGTTAAGCATCAGACTCTTGATTTCAGCTCAGGTTATGATCTCAGGGTCATGGGATCGAGCCCTATGTCTGGCTCTGCAAACAGTGGGGAGTCTGTTTCAGGATTCTCTCTCTCCCTCTGCCCCTGTCCCCCATTCACTCAAGCTCTCTCTAAAATCAATCAATCAATCTTAAAAAGAAAAGAGCAGGAAAGGTGAATAGAGAAATTAAAAACAGAGGTGACAAAGGAGAAATAAAAAATAAAATGATAGACTCCTATCCAACCCAGCAAATAATTATATTAAATGGTAATGGGCAACCACTCTAATCAGAAGGCAGAGGTTACCAAAATGGGACAAGAAATGAGATACAATTAAACATATATGCTGTCTACAAGAGACCCACTTTAAAAATTAAGTCACGTTGACGGAAAGTAAATGGGTTGGAAAGGATGTAACACACCAGGTTGGACAAACAAGTACAACCAGGTTGGAGTGGCTTTATCAATGCCAGATAAAATGGGCTTCAGGACAGAGAATATCACTTGAGTTAAAGAGAGATACCACCTAATGATGAAAGAGTCAATTCATCAAGAAGTCATTCCCGTAATAAAGGTGCATGTGCCAAATAGAGCCTCAAAATCCATGAAGCAAGACCGACAGCTTTAAGGTGGAGAAATAGGGACTTCCAGCTCATTCAGTCAGTACAGCGTGAAACTCTGGATCTCAAAGTTGGGAGTTCAAGCCTCATGTTGGGTGTAGAGATGACTTAAAAATTAAAATTCTTTGAAAAAAATATAAAGGAGAGAAATACATAATTTCACAGTCATACAAGATTTTAATATCCCCTCTCAGCAATTTATAGAACAGTTAGACCATTTTAAAAAAATCAGTAATGACAGAGGATCCCCACACATCTTGACCTAATTGATATTTATACATATGAGTTATGATGTAAAATATATTTCTTACTATGACTCATTTCTAAAAAAAAAGATGGAAAATCACTCTGCTAGGGCAAACACAAAGGATTAAATCATAGACACTTAAAATTCAACATCTAGTGGGTGAGGCAGACATAGATCATTATAATCACAGTGGAAAAAGCTAGAGGCAAAGGTAGGAAAGGGAAGGACTTAATGTTTATTCCACATGTGCTAGGTGCCAGGCCCTATGCTCAATATGTCACATGGTTACGGAATTCTCATTACTTGGCCAGGTGGTATTATGATCCCCATTTTACAGATGGGGGACCTGAGGCCCAGGGAGGTAAAATTACCGGTCTAGTGTCAGAACTGGAATTTGAAGTGGCCCTGACTCCCACAAAAGGACCAGAAGAAGACAGAGAGGGCAATGTCTTCC
The DNA here is from genome assembly GCA_028533885.1 of Nasua narica. NCBI lineage: Eukaryota > Metazoa > Chordata > Mammalia > Carnivora > Procyonidae > Nasua > Nasua narica. The sequence goes on from CM052797.1 coordinate 121,683,522, forward strand.
CTTCGGAGGAAAGTGGGGAACAGCATTATAATGGAGTTCACTGGATGCGAGAGAAGGAGGCAGGAAAGTCTGTGTGTGACGTTTATGGATGTCAGGTGACTGGAACTTAGAGGAGCAGGAGGGATAGGTGGGACATGAGCTGGAGGGGTGGCAGGGGCTAGATCAAGCAAGAAGAGAGAAAGGGGAGAGTGATGAAATAAAGGGGACTTGAGTGTCTGTCTTGCCTCTCCTCCCCTCCTTGGCTTGCTGCTCTAGAAGATGGAGACCGGTGGGAGTTTTCTCAACATTGAAACTGAGTGTCTCCAATGTACTGTCCCAAGAAAACCTGAGCATCAACAGCAAGATATTAAGAGGCAATCACGACACTTGTCCAGATGCTGAAGCACATATACCTTGTCCTTGGTCCAGACTGGTGGCTTAAAGGGTGGGGATCAGTACTGTGGAGAGCTCCCCCTTCATCGGTTGTGAGGCCCCCAAAGGAGTGACATCAGGCGGACCACATAAACCATGGAAGTTTGGATTGTCTGCTCTAAATGCATGGCTGGGGGGGGAAGGCGACCTCCGGAAATGAGAGAGGCTCTTGTTTCCCTGCCCACTGCCAAGACTCTGGCTTCTCTGTTCTCACTTCCCAAGGGACCACCTCCTGCACACGCCCCCACCTGCCCCCTCCAGAGCCGTTTCCTCCTGGTGCCCAGGGCAGGTCCCTGGGACCAGAGCCATGACCTTCGGAACAGTGCTTTTCTTGGCATCTCAGGGATGGGTTCTTTCCACGGGAGGACCTTAACCTGGGTCAAGTGTCCCCACAGGTGACCAGGATGCCATCTGCAGAGCAGGTCTTGCTGTCTGCAGACCGACCCAACACCCCCAGCTCCCCGAGTCCCCAACACAGCTGCAAGATCCCTGCTGGGCTGACTTGCCAGAAGAGAGTTACCGCTGCTCCCTTCTGTGCCTCTCAAGCAAGTTGCTAGCCGAGTGGGGTCTGCGGAGATAGGAGGACCAGAAGAGGATCCTCTGGTGGGATCCCCTCAATGCTGGAGGGGTCTGCAGCTCTTGGCTGTCTTGACTCTACATCTAAACATCCAACCAATGCCAGCTTGGGTCACTCTTGAGTCCTAAACTGGGGACAAAAATACACGACCAGCATTGGGGGGGTTTTCAAGTGCACATCAAAGTTTTCCCTTTGACCAGCTTTCTGGTGCCCAGGACGCATGATCTGAGCACAGATTCTCTTTCTGTCCGTTACTCGAGTGCTGTAGTGTGTGCGGTCATTCCTGCCCTGCCTGCACTTTGTCCACATCCCTCCTCTTCTATGCTCCGGCCACACGAAGTTACCAACAGCTCCTTGGATCCCAGCCGGCCGCCATGTGCCTTTGCGCACAGCTCTCCCGGCGCCCATGAAATCTCTTCCTCAGTGGCAGCCCAGTCAATGTGGCAGCTAGAGTCCTTCACCCTCCAGCCAGGACAACTGCTCCATGAAACTCTCTGAGACCCCAGCCCATCACACAGAATGACCTCTTCCCTTCTCCAGGTCACCTCTGCCAACAGAGAGGTCCTGAGAAATTCATGTAACATGTGGCATTGTAATTAACCAGTTTCTCAACTCTAGGACACACTGCTTTGCTTTAGAGGGTTTCCAAAATAGGGTTGAATCTTCCATTTCAATGTGCACTTTTAAGGTAGGTGTGCTTCTCTCTGTCCCCCACCCCCAAGGAAAGGCTGCCATGAAATCAAAGGCAGGTCTCAGAAGTGGGGTGCCTCAGCCCCCTCCCCCAAATTGTGTCCATGGCCCCACAGCCTGGTACAGACTGAGCTCAGCAAATACGTGCTGGATCCAAGTTGGAGCTCAATGCAAGCATTTCTTGAGGCCAGCACTGGAAAAGTCGTGTGCTCTGCAAACTGGAGGAATCGGGATGAGACAATAAAGTTCCTGTCCTTGATGAGGTCAAGGCCACTGTGTGTGTGAATGAGGGGGTTGGGGGGGTGGCGGAAGGAATGCAGCCAGGAGCTATCCCAGTTAAAACCACTTGCGGCAGCACCTTGGCCGGGACTAAGGGGCTTTGTATTTGAGGAATTTTTTGTGATTTTTTAATTTTAAATAAAGTTTTACAATTTGTAAATGTCTTGTATGTTCTCGATCAGTTCCCCAGAGAACCCTAGTTGCCATTCTGCATCTCATTTTACAGAGAAAGGAACTAAGGCTCAGAGAAGGAAAGAGCCTTGCCCAAAGTCAACAACCAGAATGTGCCAGAACGTGCCGGAACCAGCCAGAACGTGTCGGAACCAGGACCAGTTAACTACCCAGCTATTCTCATTCCCTGACTCCTGCTTTCTCTGAGGCTGAGAAAACTCTGCTTGGTGGAACCTACCTCTCCTCTTTAAAATAGAAACATGTAGCCCACTCTCCAGCAGAAGTCAAATCTCAGTTCTGTGAAATGAGCAGGAAACTCTGAAGTTTCTCCCTATGCCTTCCCCTCACACGGTCACCATGGCAATGGGAAAATATTATGTGGTGAAGGAATTGTGGGAATATGAATCAGCAAAACCAGCCAGAGGACCTTGGAAAACTGTGGTTCCCAGTGGACGTGCCGCACTTTCACAGTAAACACTCCAAGATGATGGATCGCTCTTTGCCTCCTGTAGAAACTCCACAGCCAGCCTCACTCCGTTAGCGACCGACCTGCTGTCTCTGTGCAGATGCTGGCCTCCTCCTCTCTTTATAAGAAAAGCTTGGGCCGTTTGTATGATTGCTGCTTGGCAACACAGGCTTGTGGGTATCTGCTTGCTTCATTGCATTTCAAACATTTTCCCTCGCCCGAGTGGAACAAATTATTAATGCGGATTTGGGTGGATGTTTAACGTTGTCCAATGCAGTTTCAACAGTGAAGAGTCCAAACCCGGCTTTTAAGTCCAGGATAATGAAACTATTAATCAAGCATTAAATAATGTGAGAGCGTAATGACCAGCTCATCCCGCCGTTGCTGAGCCTCCCTGAAATTCTCAATCTGTGGGTGATAAAAAATACTGATTCGGTTCCTCTAAATAATTACACATAGAATTGCCATAAGATCTAGCAATTCCACTTCCGGCTGCGTACTCGAACCAGTCGAAAGCAGATATTTGCACACCTATGTTCACAACAGCACTACTCAAAAGAGCCAACAGGTGGAAACGGGCCAGGCGTCCATGGACAGCTGAATTGAGACACAAAAGTTGGTAGAGCCATAAAATGGAATATTCTTCAGCCTTAATAAGTGAGGACATTCTCCCAAAACACTAATTCAAAGGGATACATGCACCCAAATGATGGAAGCAGCCCAAGTGTCCATCGATTGATGAATGGCTAAAAAAGACGTTTTATAAAAGATACACACATTGGAATATTATTCAGCCCTAAAAAAGAATGAAATCTTGCCATTTGCGATGCCATGGATGGAGCTAGAGAATATTCTACTGAGTGAAACAGTCAGAGAAAGACAAATACCGTATGACCTCACTCACAGGTAGAATTTAAGAGACAAAAATGAGCAAAGGGGAAAAGAGCGAAAGAGAGACAAACCAAGAAACAGACCCTGAACTATGGAGAACAAACTGGTGGTTACAAGAGGGGAGCTGGGGGGCTGGGAGATGTAGGGGATGGGGACTAAGAATCTACCTTTGGTAATGACCACAGGTGACTTATGGAGGTGCTGAATCACTATATTATTAACTGTTAACTATACTAGAATTAAAATTAAAAAAAAAAATTTAAATAAGGAAATTCTGGTGCTTACAGGGAAGAATAAACTTCTCTTTCCCTAAGGGGAAAAAAAAAAGGTAAGGAAATTCCAACACCTACCACAGCATGGATGAACCTCGAGGCCATTATGCTAAGTGACAATCACAGAAGACAGTCACCTAAACCGGTCACAGGGGACAAATCCTGCGTGATTCCATCTATATGATGTCCCTAGAGGAGTCAAAGTCAGAGAGACGGAGAGTAGAACAGTGGTTACCGTGGGCGGGGGAGGGGCGAGGCAGAGTTAGCGCTTAATGAATAAAGGACACAGAGTTTCTGTTTTGCAGAATGGAGAGTTCTGGAGACTGATGATGGTGGTGGCTGCACGACAGCTGGGATGTGCTTAACGCCCCTGAACTGTGCACTTAAACACAGGTAAGATGGTGAATTTGATCACAAGGAAACAGCGCCAGTTGAGGAATGGGGAAGGCCGTGGTTTGGGGGTCCCCGGACCCCGACACAGACCTCCCACCGGCCAAGCCAAAAGTGTAGCAAGAGCCTTTTGTGCCTACGTCACCGGGCATGCCGGCTTCCGTGGCCGTGCACCGTCCGTCCTGCTTTTTCTGCTCTTTTTCCACCGCAAGGCTGGTGGGGGGCTCTCTCCTTCCTTACTCCGTCAGCCACCAGCCTGTTTCCTTCTAGCAGCACGCCCGGTGTCCCCTCCAGGAAGCCTGCTCTGACCCTCCACGGCCCTCTTTGCCCTCCGTCCCTCTACAAGTCCCCCCACTCCACTGGGCTCTGGCCTTTGAAAACAGGAAGGCGGTACTTAGCACCAGCAGCACCTGGGAGCTGTTTAGAAATGCAAATTATCCACCCAGTGACTCAGAATCTCTGGGCTCAGGAATCTGAGCTTTAACGGTCCTGCAGGTGAAGAGAAATGCATCCCCGTCCTCTCCTCTCGCCCTCCTCTCTCTTACCCCATAGCCCTTAACCCACAGCTGCGTGGGGAGGGAGCACAAAGGGCCTGCCCTTGGCCTTGGGGCAGACCCATGTGCCATTGCCATGCAGAGCCCCCTGAGGGAGCCTCTTCCCTTCCTTGCCCTGCTGTCCCCCCTCTGGGTCCGGTTCTCCTGGGAGCATGGCTCTGGCGGGCCCCACCCCACATACAGGGCAGTGGCTCGTTCATGCTCGCCCCTCGGAACTGGACACGCAGGGGGCGTCCACCACTGTGCGTGGTGACCTCTACGACTTAACATTGGTGAATGTATTTTGAGAAGAGTTCAGATTCTTCCCAGAGGGGTCACCCCAAGGCAACACCCCAAGGGCGCTGTCTGTAGGGGGCTCTTTCTTCTCCACACAGACCCCCTCCCAACCTCAGTGGGTGTCGTGGTGAAGTCACGCGTTGACCGGCTGGGCTAAGGGATGCCCAGATGAGCGGTAAAACGTTATTCTTGGGCGTGTCTGTGACGGCATTGCGGGAAGTGCGGGAAGTGAATCTAGAGCCTGGGTAAAGAAGACCGCCCTCCTCGGTGTGGGTGGGCGCCCCTCAACCCCTCAGGGCCTGAAGAGAACAAAAAGGTGGAGGAAGGGCGAATTTGCTCTTTGAGTGGACGTCATCTGCGGCCCCGGGTTACCTGAGCTCCTGATTCCCGGACTTTGGGATGCAGACCGAGACTCACGTCTCCGGACTTGTTAGCCCCCAGGGGCGGACTTTGGGATGCAGACCGAGACTCACGTCTCCAGACTTGTTAGCCCCCAGGGGCCCAGGCCTTCGGACTGGGATTGAATTCCCCAGGCTTCAGGCTTCAGACGGGCTTTCCTGATTCTCAGGCTTGGAGACGGCTGACTGTGGGACTCTCTGTTCAGGCCGGGCCCCCCTCTGGCCCCACTCGGGCGTGCATTTGGGGGGCGGAGACCGCTCATTGGGCAGAATATGCCTCTCGGGCTGCCACCTGCTGCAGCCCTTTCCTGGAAAGTGAGACCAGCCTACACGGTGCCTTTTAGATACAGACCACAGCAGCGTCTTGGCCAAGGGGCAGCACGGATGCACGTCTTCGGGTGTCACCCACAGAGACAGGGCAACAAAGGGACTGGGGCTGCCTTGGCTGAACCCCCCACCCCCGCCCCTGCCCTGCACCCCTAGCCCCCCTGGAGAGCTGCCGGCCATGTGGGGGCCTGGGTGGGGTCCGGCCTCACCCCTCCCACGGCGCGAGGCTCAGGCCCATCCTGCCTCCTCCGAGCCTGGCTCCCGTGGGGAGAGCAGGGATGGCACGGCTCCCCTGCACAGAGTCTCACGCGAGATTGGGCCCAGAGGGCAGGCCCGGCCACCATTTTCCTGGTCCAGCTGTCTAGGGTGGACACACAGGGGCAGCAATCCAGGCTTTGTGCTCCTTTGGGGAAGCGACCAAGAGAAAAGGGTTCTGGCAGCCGGAACCAGTGAGGTTTTCCGAACAAGAGCCCAGCAGGAACAGCTTAGCTTGTGTCCGGTGGGGAAGACCACCCTTAGCCCCAGTGGTGGCCAGGAAGGCACAGGGAGGGATGCTGAGGGCTGAATTCTGGCCCCAGCTCTTCCTGTCCATGGGACCTGGGGCGGGTCAGTGGCCTCTGTGAGCAGCACTTTATTGTCTGTAAAGCTATGGAGACAAGGAAGGGGGAAAGTGAGAGGGAGAGAGGGGAGGGGAGGAGGGGGAGGAGGAGGAGGGAGAAGC
>CM052797.1:121690444-121761122 GCA_028533885.1 Nasua narica
CCCGCCGCTCCCTTTGTCCCCGCGCCCCCCGCGTCCCGCCCTCCTGGGGGCGCCCGGGCCGCGCGAGGAGGCGGGGCCCGGCGGCGGCGCCCCCCGCAGGCCCCCAGCGCGCTGGGACCCGGGAGGCCCGGCCGCGCCCCCGGCCCCCGGCCCCGCCCCGCCTGCCCCGCCTGCCCCGGCGCCCCGCCGAGGCCGCCCCCTGGCGGGCAGCGCGGGTAGCGCCGGCGTCAGGCTCGCGCTGCGGCGGCGGCGGCGGCGGCGGGCCCGGGGTTGCCATGGTAACCGGCCGCGGCCGCCGCCACAGCAGGGCCGGCCCCAGCGCCAGCGCCGGCCGCGGCTCGGCTCGGCTCAGTGTGGGGGTGAGCGGCGGCGGCGGCGCGGCCGGGCCGGGGGAGCGGGCGCGGCCCGGCGGCCTCAGCATGGAGGACGGCTTCTCGAGCTACAGCAGCCTGTACGACACGTCCTCGCTGCTCCAGTTCTGCAACGGTGAGGGGCGGCGGCCGGGAGGGCGGGGGCCGCGGCGGCGGCGGTGGCGGTGGCGGGCCGGGCCGCGGGGCGAGGCCGGGGCCGGGAGGCCGCGCAAAGTTGCGGCGGAGGCGCGCGGTTCCCGCCGCCGCGGGCGCATTGTGCAGGCCCGCGGGCCGCGCCTGGCTCGCCCCCGCCGCCCGCGCCCCGCGCCCTCCCGGCCCCGCGTCCGCGCCCGGCCCGCCGGGGCGCGCGGGCGGGCGGGCGCCGGGGACCCGCGGAGCGAGCGCGCGGGGCCGGGCGGCGCGTGGGGAGACCGGGCCGCCGCGGGCGAGGGGACGTGTTGCTCGCCGCTGCCGGACTCCGGTCCGCCTGCGAGGCTCTGCGGGAGGAACTCGAGCACAAATCGCCGAGGAGCAGAGCACTCCTGGGAGATGTGCGCGGTGCTGGGGGCAGCTGGACCCTCCCGAGCCGTTCGGTGCTACTTTGGTGGAACCACCCCCGTGCAACGCAGTGCACGGGCGGAGTGAACCTGGCTGGAAAGTGCTTGCACTATTTTGTTTACGGGATGGTAGATTTTGCTGTTGTTTTTAACAGGAAGGAAACAGTCATAACTAGCAATGTGGCATCTTTTGCAAAATGTAAAATCCTACGTGCTTGAAAGATGGTAGTCTCACTAGCGGGGTTGAAAAAGATTTTCACGTCACATAGCATATTTTATGAGAACACGATGTGTGATCATTCATGCACAAAAGTTAATCCGTTTTTTTTTCCTACGTTGGATTTATTGCTTTATGGGGGGGGGGGGGAGTCCCAAAAGCTTGTTAAAGGAGAAACAATGTGCATTTTATAGACTTTGCCTGTAGTGCGATAGGAAAAATCTGGAATTCTAGATGGATTGACAGCTTGAGCAATTTCTTTTGCAATTGTAACTGTGATTTAGGGGAACTTTTCTGGTTCTTCGACACCTGTTTGCAAATAGGAGGGATTCGCTGTGGCCATAAAGATGACTGAGTACGTGAATTCTTCCTCCGTGATATTTTAATCTCGGGGGGAATTGATCATTGTCTTTTTCGGGCAAGAGTTTTCCGATAGTTTTAGCAGTGATTAATTTTCATGTTAATCACATGCAGGGCTTCATTAACTTAGTAATGCTCTCTTCAGTGGAATGAGAGAAAGTTTTGAGTCTCCAGATGTAACAGCAGTTTTCCCAGAGCAGAGCCCCTGTGTTTTCCGTCCCGTGAAGGCTGAAAGAATGTATTTGGTTCTTTATGGGCTACTGGAATCCCTTATAGTTTAGAGTCACGGGAGCATTTTGTTCTCCTATACGGTGAACAGAGTTCCCAATTAAATTTTGAATGGTTTCCTTAAGTGACTTACAATCAATCATATTTGAATTACTATTTTTGCTGCAAAGGCAGTACAATCTCCTAAGTGTTTATGATAAAATTCCCCTTATGTTAGTTGTGAAAGGCACGTGGCCGAAAAATTATGTTAAATGAATTCTAGGCATGAAGGATTTTTAAAAATTAATATGTGGGCATGTATGTTGACAGTTTGATTTAGGATATGGAAATGAGCCTAGATATTTTTATTTGAGCAGTTGTTTGGGGGCCTGGTTATATAATTCCTAAATAGCAGTTCATTCATCAAGTTGACCTCACAGCTATTTATGAGTGTTTTGGTTTTCTGTCTTTTCTTGTTAATTGCTAGTTTAGAGAAAGTGGTAAAGTATCTTCCTGGTAATGATGTCTAGAAGATAGTAACGGCCAGCTCTTATATGTATTGTATGGGTAACAGTTTGAGAAAAATCACTTTAAAATAGCTAGAATCAAACTGTAAGATCACTTCAAAACACAATTGAATGAATCATAGCTGTTGAATTTCTTTTCTCAGAAAGTTCTTAGCTCTGTTTTTATTATGTTTTGGTTACCATATGAATAAACTTTACAGCAAGAGTAGTTTATGGGACAGAATGGGCGTTAACTAATGATGTCTTAAGCAACAGATGTTTTGATGTGACATTATTCATTTCAAGAGGCTTCCATTAAGTAAAAGTATAAATGAATACAATTTAGCTAATTACTATGATGATTCTATTAAAGCAGCGGAAACACCGTCTCACCAAAACGAAATTAAACATGCGGGTATTTCATTAGCTGCTCTGAGAAAATTTTTTTTTTCTTTTTAAATTAGAGATTTACATGATAATGGCCCAGACTACAACAGCGGAATATATGAACTCCTCCATTTTCATATGTTGATGAAGCCTCATGCCTCCAGTAATGACAACAGCTAAAAAGTCGTCTTTCTATATTAGCTTCAGCAAATACAACCCATACTTAGTTGGATGGCTGTCACAGTCAGCGTACTTCCCGGGGCAATAAAAGATGGAGGCAAATATCTAAATCAGAAGGAAGAGAAAATTTTGTTCAAATGAGTGAACTCTTCATCTTCCTCTCATCCCTTTTCCCCCTTGCTCTGTCTCCTACCTAATTTGCAGTGGATCCTCAATATAAAGTCAGGGGGTATCTCGCCTCCCCCAAAGACTGTTCACTCTCATCTTTCAGATACTGGCGCTCTCGTTTCAGGAGAAAACTCGTGCAGCATTTTTTTTCTCCAAAGTATTTAGAACTCTGGTCAAAGAGCGAGAAACCACAAACTTCTTTTATTGCTCCAAGAAAAACCACCGTCATTGAAAAGCGACGAAAAGTTATCATTTATAAGCCTATTCATGATTTGGGAAATACTTACCATTCTTTACTCCATATTTCTTCAGAGCCTCCCTTTGCACTGAATCGTATTATGTATGAGAAAACTGAGGCTCAAAGAGTTGTGGGGATGGGGTACCTGGGTGGCCCCATCGGTTAAGCTTCCGACTCTTGCTTTCGGCTCAGGTCATGATTTCAGGGTTGCGAGACAGCGGGCCACTCTTCAGGCTCTGCGCTCAGCAGGAAGTCTGCTTCTCTCCTACCTCTCCCTCTGCCCTGCCCCCCTAAAATAAATAAATAAATAAATCTTTAAAAAGAGAGAGAGAGATTTGGTGACTTTAGAAGAGCACGCAACCAGTAAGGCTTGGATGCCAGTCTGAGTCTTTTTGTTTGTTTTAATAACAGCTTTGTTGAGCTATTATTGATATCCTATAAAAATTCACCCTTTTAAAGTGTACAATTAAGTTTTTATATACTGACAGAACTGTGCCAGCATCACTGATACCTAGTTTTAGAACATTTTCACCACCCTAAAAAGAAGCCTGGGCAGCAGTTCCTGTCATTCCCCCATCACTCTAGACCCTGATGATTGCTAATCTGCTTTCTGTCTCTGTTGGTTCTGGATGTTTTCATGTAAATGGAATCATCCTAATAGTTGACCTTTTGGATTGGGCTTCTTTCACTAAGCATCATGTTTTAAGGTTTGCCCAAGTTGTAGCATGTGTCGGTACTTTGTTCCTTTTTATGACCAAGTAATATTCCATTTCGTGGATATACCGCATTTTATGTATCCGTTCTCCTGCTGATGAGCATTTGGATTGTTTCCACTTTTTAACTATTCTGAATAATGATCCTGTGAACATTCCCGTACAAGCTTTTGTGTAGACATATGTTTTCATCTTTCTTGGGTAGATACGTAGGAGGAGAATTGCTGGGTCGTATGGTAACTCTGGCTTTTACTATTTTTGAGGAACCAATCTGAATTTTTTGAAATCTAAATATCAACTTCTTTCTACACTACACCCGTGGATTAAGCAAAAGGGAGTTGAGCTGGATCAAAGAAGGAAAGAAGTGAGAGCAAAGTGTAAATGTTGCCATTTCATTTATGTGAGTCACTTTGGATACTTTTCATCAATTGCAGCTCACCAAAAGGAGTCTGCACACACTCTTGCTGAGATGCGCTAGGTTAGAAGGATCTCCGTGTTTGCGGGGACCTAACAGGCATTTTATCTTGTGGTTTCCTTTCTTCAGACTTTGAGCTGTTTCTTCAAAGTACTGCTTACCCAGGAACCCAAATGTGAAGTAGATGAACATGGAGCTGCTTCAGCTGAAGTAGGAAGAGGACAGCAGGCTGGCCCTCCTCGCTTGCCCCTACCCTTACACTGATCCAGGCCACCCATCTCTCCAGGGCTTGAAATCTCTGGTGTATGGGAGGATGCTTCAAACATTATTCAGCCCTCGCTTGAGCAGTTCTAAGGGACTGGAAACTCATTATGTCTCCATGCAAGCCATTCCTTCTGTGGATGGTTCAGACTATTGGTTCCTGTGTGCACTCAAAATTTGGCCCAAGTTCTGCCTCTTGGGTCTACAGAGAATAGGTTTAATCTCTTTTCCATACACTAGGTTGTTACGTGTTCGAAAACAATTATGATACCTCTTTCTGAAGCCTTCTTCTAGCTAAACATTACCTTTGGGAAAAAAAATAATTCCTTATAAGATACAATTTTAGGCTCTTAATCATTTTGGATTGCCTGATCTACATGTATATCCTTTTGTCCATAGATATTTTAAAATTGGACACAACTGAATGTGGTATTCCAGACACGATTTTTAAACAGAGCAGAATAGAGCAGGGTATTCCACCTCCCTTATTCTAAAGTTTATACTTCTTATAATGCAGCCTAAAATAATCTTAGCCTTTTTGCTTATCACTTCACATTGTTACCTCTTACTGATTTTCCCTTAAAACTCTTATCTGTTTTCTATGCAAGATGGATAAGCCCTTACTTTTCTTACTTTTACTTTTCTTTTTTGAAGGGGAGTTTCTTCCAGAAGGCAGAGCCCTGTCAAGTTACAACACAATTGTAATATGGGTTTTGGTGCTATAAATAATCCCGGTGCTCATATGAAACACTTCAGCACTATCATAATGTGGAAATTGGTCACTGTCTTAAAGGGTTATGATTCTGGATAGCAGCCTTTTCTCCATCTTCCCTTGGAGGGTGTCATGAGAGACTATCACATTCATTCTAAAGCCTATACCTAGTTTACGCGTCCGTTCCCTGATCTTCCCCTGCAGGTGTTACTTTTTAATAACCATAGCAGCTCAAATCTATGGTACCTGCTACTCCCAGTCATGTCTTGAAATCAATATCACCATCTTTTAAGCTACTACTATTTTTTTTCTAGTTTTGAAATGGAATCTTTTTAATTTCTAGGGATTTATATTTTGAAAATTAAGAATGATTTATTTAAAATCTCGAACATCTTTTGGCACCTATTACACGTGACTTCCTCCTAACTAGGATTGTGCTGGGCTTTTCAAGTCGGCACATAGTTGGGTGTACCACAGGACCAAGGAGCTCCTGTGAGGAAATCATCTGAACTCAACGCTATGAAGTATTTTCAAACCTCTTCTGCACTCCCGTGTGGTGACCAGGCACTGACTTAGGCTTTCTGTGGTAGCGAAATCAAAAGAAAATGCTTTCGTGGAAAGTGCGAAGCAAGCACCCATGCTAAGTGAGAATTTCTTCTTGGTACATGTGGTACTCCGCCCCGCAAGGAATTTATTTTATAGCCAAACCACAAGCATTTATGACGTTATAAACAAACCCAGGCATTTTGGTGGAAAATTTACAAAACCGTGTTTAAAAAGTAACCATCAGTTGGTTATTGTTAGTTTCTGAGATAGTATAAGCCCTTTCATATACTCTCCTAAGAAATAAACACTGTGGTTGAGTGGACAGTAGATAAGGAAAGAGAAATAATATCTTGGTTTCTAGTGTTACAGTCTGTTCAAGCCATTAAACTAGTCGCATGAAGAACTCAATCATGATGGCATTGAAAACTCTACATTAAAGCATTGTTTTTATTAGTAGGGACTTGAAATAAATGGGTATTTTGTGCTACTAAAAATCTTTCAGGAAAAATATTTTTATTCATCTTTAAAATCCTAGCTTATTAATAGAGGGTTTCTAATAGTAGCAAAATGTTCTAAATGCCTGCAGAGGGGCGCCTGTGTGGCTCAGTGGGTTAAGCGTCTGCCTTTGGCTCAGGTCATGATCCTGCGGTCCTGGGATCGAGTCCCGCATCCAGCGGGCTCCCTGCTTGGCGTGGAGCCTGCTTCTCCCTCTCCCTGTGCTTGCTGCTCTGCCTATTTGTGTGCCCCCCCTCTCTCTCTGTGTCAAATAAATAAAATCTTAAAAAAAAATGCCAGCAGAAACATCAGTAATCAAAAAAACTATGCTATAAACTCTAAGTGCTATGTAACTCTTTGTCAATACAGCCCCCTCCCCCCTCAGAAGCTCGATGATTTTCTCACCAGATGTTTGATAATATTCCGCTGGAAGCAGCATACTTGTCTGAGTGCAGTCCAGGCCCAGGGGTGTCCTGGGGTACGAGCAGCCAGAGGTGCCATCCTCTTTGGTTTACTAGAAAGAAATCCCTGTTTGAAAGAGTTTATCCCTCTTTAAAGTTCTACTTTTTAAATGAAGAGCTAGGTAGCTGCATTTCCAATTTTGTTTCCTCTACAGCTGTATCTTTATTGGAAAATACTCTTGGTGTGGAAAACCACATTTTTGCAGCATACTTAGTTGTGTCTTAAAATGCAGTGTTTATTCTGCCAGCTTTCTGGAAAAAACTTGGACTCCCTGGGTTTAATAAACTACCCTAGATTTCCCTAAGAATCATCCTAGACTTTGCGCCCCCTCCTCCCATCTCAGGGGGCCCCGTGGATTCTGCTCCCCGAGTATCTGATACCCCAACCCTTCTGCTCAGTTCAGACGCTCATCACTTCTCAGCTGGGTTTTCGTTTGTGTTTTTGAAAGTGGCAGCCCCAAACTAGTCTTTCTGTCTCCAGTCTCAGCCCCCTTTAACGTGTTCCTTTTTTATTAAACAAGTATAATATCCGCCTTGCTCATGATTACACTGATGGGGGCAGGTTTCCAAGGACGCACATTGTCGACAGGGCCCTCGCCTTCGGGAAGCCTGCGCCGCTGGTCGGCAGCTGGACGTTCCTTGCTTCCTTCACGACGAGTGACTTGATGACCCCAGGGGATGGACGGTACTAAGTATAAGGAACAGTGTAGAATGTTTCTGGGCACTGGACTCGAGGGATGTGCGTTGAGGTTTCTTTCCAGGATGAGTGGAAGTCACACCCTGCAAGGGGGTGAGCAGTGGGCGGGGCAGGGGAGCAGAGCCCTCGGGACCAGGGAAGGCGGTGAGGGCCTGGAGGGCCGTAGCGCCTTGGGAAAATGGAAAGGTCTCATGCAGGGAGAGAGGAAGGAGCAGAAGTGGATCGAAATGAAGCTGGGAGGGTCCTGTGGGGCTTCTCGGCCCCATTAAGGCATTTGGTCTTATTCTGAGGAGCAGAGAGAATGTGGCAGAGGACTTTGAGGCGAGGGAGTGACGTAGCCAGATCCTTGGGGATTTTTGAGAGAGGGCTCCCCCTGCAGTGTGGAGGGTAGGCCAGCAGGGGAGGGGAGGGTGGAGCAGGAGTCCATCGTGGGAAGCCAGGGACAGTGGTGGTGATTTGCCCGTGAGGGGTGCCGAGGGCCACCTCACCAGGACTGGGGTCGTCCAGGGCAGGGAGAGGAGGGAGCCAGGGACGACACCCAGGCTTCTGGCTCCCCTGACTGAGGGCCATTTGCAGGGATAGAAGGAGCTAGAAAGATGGGAAGGCAGATGACAGTTCCGCTGTGGCCTGCGGGTGTGAGGGCCTGTGGAACGTGCCGGCTGAAGAGCCGTGTGGGCCATGGGGTCTGGAGCTGGTGTAGAAAATTCAAGAGCCATCAGTAGATAGCAGCTGAGTCCCTGGCACAGATGAGCTCACCTGGGACAACAGTGACGTTTCTGGAATGCTCTTTCTGGAGGACGGAGCTGATCCTAACAGGCTCCTGACTGAAAGTCTTCAGCGCGCCCCCCTCCCTCCCCAGGCACCCAGGGCGTCTTCGGGGGGCTGCCGGCTCCCCCCTGCCTGAGTAGAGTGAGGTCTTCCCCTCGTGGCCGTGGTTATCTGGCATAAATCTGTTACCGCGATCATCCCAGAGGCCTGTCACCGCGGCTTAGTTTCACGGCTCTCACTAGGCCGTCACCACCTTCCGGGCAGAGTCTCCCGGTGATGCGAGCGGTGTCCAGTCTTCAGCGGCGCCGGGGCACGAACGGGTCCCGTGCTGAGCACTGGTTGAGTGTGAGCGGGGGCCGCCGTCCTTATCCCAGAGCCCCCCCAACACACACAGCAGCGAGATGGCTCCCGGGTAGCAGGCGGCAGGCTGAATCACGGCTGGAGAACACCCTCCCGCCACTTCTCCGTATGCTTGAAATGACACGTATATTTATATGTAGAGCCACCCGGTGTGCAGGTGGGCACACGGCTCCCGTGGGTGTGCATACTTGCACACATGGTGTGACATTTAACTTTTCCCCGCATCAAAGGACCAATGGACTTAGGCGTTGGGAAGGGAGGGCGCTGCAGGCCAGGGGACCTCATCGGGAAAGGCCAGAAGCAGGTGGACGTGTGACGGGGACGAGCCCGGCCTCGTCGGCCCAAACGGCACAGCATGCCTGGAGCTGGACGCCGGCTCCTGAATCCACGAGGAGGAACGTGTGCAAGAAGCGCTTGGCGGTTCGACAGGCTTAAAACACGTTCGTTTCAGCCAAAGGAATTGACACAGTGAAGTCGTTCTTGGCAAAACCAGCGTTTTAACATTAAGAGATTTGGCGGTGAAACCAGCCCCCCAAAAACGTTGTTTTGTGTAACAGGAATCTTTACCATTTTTGGTAACTATGGTAAATTTTTACCATTCTTGGAAAAATATGGTCCAGTCGAGAAACAGTTGGGTGGACTTAGGACTCGCTTGTGCTAGCGCCGCGTTACACGTTTATGCCCCGATGATCGTGCGGTCCCCAGCCGACTCGCCTCAGGAGGAGGGCAGAGGCCTGCCAGCTCATCCGCCACGAGCCCCTCGCAGCGCCGAACCTTCGTCCCTCGTCAGCCGCGGACACCGCTCCCCGGGGACTGGACGGGAGCCTGATAAAGATAATGACCTGCTAGCCTGGCTCCACCAAATGAGTCCTTTAGAAAGTAATGAAGCAGGGCTGCCCACGCTCCAGTGCTCTCAGAGACCGAGATCCGGCTCCGTGCGTGGTCTCTTCGCCGTCCTCGAAAGTGGCCTGGTGCTGAGTCGATATAATTTAATTCTATAAAAATGCGCGTTTGTACCGCATCCTGTTCGGGCTGCTAGCGCTCCCACCCAGTCGTCATGTCGAGGCTGGGGCCTGTGCTCTCGAGGCAGGGCTGGGGCCTGCTGTCCTGGGCGGGCGGCGGGGGAGGGGGGCTTTCCACAGGGAAAGGCAGGTGCTTTATGGGCACCCCCTCCTTCATCCTCATTGCACCCCTTGGAGGTGATACCTGTTATCATCTCTGGTTTGACCGGTGAGGCAGCAGGGGCCCCAAAGTTTGGGTGACTTGCTCAAGGTCCCCCAGCCAGTCCTTGGCAGAGCTGGGATTTGAACCCAGGCACCGGGCTCCGCTGTCCACAGCCTGCTGAGGGCTCAGTTACGCTCGATGAGCGAGCGATGGGTCAGAGGCGGGGACGATCATGGACACGGAGGGGGCTTAGGGGATGCGTTCAGTCCGGGCCTTGCTTCTCGGGGCGGGGGCGGTGGGGGGCACGTGCCGAATACGGGCTCAGACCCCCGTGCCTACCCGCGTGCCTTTCTCTGGCTCACTGTGGGGTCTCAGGACATGTTTCCTTGACTTCACCCGTTTCCCTTCCCATCATCCCACTTCAGCACTTTCCGAGGCGGAAATCCCATTTATCTCTGAGTTGTTCAGAGCTCCACAGAAGTTCCTCCGCAGCGAGGAGGACAGGGGCTGGGGCTGGCCCAGGGGCCTCCTCTCCCCGCAGGCGCCCTTGGATTCCTGTACCCTGGCTTCTTCCAGGGGTGAAGGGGGCACCTGAGGCGCCCCCTGCCTGAGGTGCATCCTCACAGGTCGGGACCCTGGGGGCTCTGCCTTCCCCGTCCTTCGCCACCTGACCGCTCCTCGGCCTTTAGAACCAGCTCCGTGCCCCGGGAAGCCTCCCGAGCTCAGCGGCCCGAGGCCAGTTCGCCCGGTGGCCCGAGCCTCCTGTCCGAGTCTCACTGCAGACCTTGCCGTCCCTCCGACCAGCAGCCCCCCGAGGACCACACCGCGGGCCCTCTGTCCCCGCACGCTGGCCCGAAGGCCGAGCCATTTCAGTCTGGCGACTGCCTGCCGAGGAAGCTTTGTGGTTCTCTCGGAGCGGCCCCTGCGACGGCTGTCCCCAGCCTCCGTGACGCTGCTCCGTCTCCCCGTGAACAGCTCCGCTGCTTTCCCTTCCTCTCCAGCTCCCCTCGCACGGTCAGTATTCCCTCGCTTTCCTCAGAACCCTCTTAAGGGTTTAACTCGGGGTGGACCGCACGTAGCATAAACCGCACCCTTTTAACCGTGTGAAGCCTGCGGTCAGGTGGCACCAAGCACATTTGCGTCACCACCGTCCATGCCCAGATCACCTGTCATCGTGCGGAACTAAAACTCCCTTAATCCCATCCCAGACCCCCCCGCCCCCGGCGCCCCCCCCTCACTTTCTGTCGCTGGGAGTCTGACGGCCCTGCCTACAGACCTCAGACAAGGGGAACCATGCGGGATTTGACCGTTTGTAACTGGCTTATTTCACTTGCTGAGTGCTTTTAAAAACAGTTGTTTCGGGAAGTTCTAGAATCCCAAACTGAACAATGTCTAACTAAGGGTGCACAGCCGGGCGCAGAGAGTGGGATAATTACCTCGAAGTTCAAGGCCGTCAGAGCGCCTGCGGGGTGTCACCTGATTACTCCCACACGCCATCCAGCAGCTCCGCTCAGCCCGGGTGAAGTCTAAGCTTCTTATCTCTGGAATCCCCGTAATAAAAAGGGTGTTCTTTCCCCCAAGCTAGCGTCAGTATGAGGCTGGGCTCCGGAAGGACGGTACAGAGCTCTAGAAACAGGGCTCGGGCTCAGAACTGTCCTGAACACCCACCCAACAGCACCAGAAGCCCCTCTGGCAAGCGGAGCAGGGTCACAAGTGGCTAAGTTCTCTTAGGAATGGAGGAGGTGGGGGAAACATGTTAGAGCAATTTAGAAAAAATGATGAGGGGCATATGCTTGCTGAAGAAATTCCGTGACATATGCCTTCTGATCACTGATAGAGTGCATTCTCTTGCAACTAGCTAAGAACCTAAGAAAGGAAACAACAGATGTGAGACCCATGATCTAGGAAGGATCTGGGCGGGAGTCTTGGAATATCTCCTGAGTTTCTTTCTTTTTTAGAGATCGCTGTTACACATTTGGCACAATCCACTGACATGACTGTCTGATTGGAGCATCTCATTTGCAGGACTGTTTAAAAAAAAAAATAATAAGCAAGTCGAGGCTGCCTGTGTGCAAGATAAATCATTAGCTCTTGAGAATTAGCACAAAAGGTCAGGTGCATCTCTTTCAAGCCCCTCAGTGGTCTATCAACGAATCCCTTTTCCCAACGGTCGGAGCATGGGCTTTGGAGAAGGACAGGTCTGCGTTGGAATCTTGATTCTGTCCACTGTGAAGGAGCCGGAGGAATTGACACCCTGACCCCATGCTCCTCCTTCCCTCCCATCGGCTGCTCTGTGCCCCGCTGGGCCAACTCGAAGGGAGCCAGAGAGCAAAGGAGCCTGTGCCAACACCCCCAATCCCAGCAGCTTCCCGGCGCCGCGGACGGGGCAGATGAGTAGAGGGAGGATGGGGCCCGCGCCGGGGGTCCAGCAGTGTGGTCCGCAGTGGAGAGGTTCGTGTCAGGTAGTGAGCGTTGCCCTCCCGCTGTCCTGACGGTTGCAGCAACGTTGATCTATCCTGGTTCCTGATGCCAAGTAGGCATGCCGTCGATGTTGGATTTGGGGTCTTAGCCCATCCCTCTGCCTACCGTGCACATCGTTCCTCCGGTGCGCCGAGAGCTGCCATGGCTCGGTGGTGGTGCTTCGTCGACCCGTATCCCCTCCTGTTACCACACTGAGGTGCAGCTCACCTCGGGGGCCCCCCTGAGACTGGCTCCTAGCGAACTTCTCCGCGTCCACCCCAAGCTACTTCGGCTTTCCCCTGCGCTTCCAGACCGCCGTGCCTGCACGTGGGTGGGGTTAGCTGCCCGGCCTTTGTTTCCACCACCGGCCAGCGAGCTCCTTCAGGGCCAGGACCCTATGTTGTCTTTCCACTCTGCTTCTTTCCCTTGCTCTGCAAGGTGCTTTGCACGTCAAGTATGTTTAATAAATGCTGGTCGAATGAAAAGTCAATAGTAAAATTTTAGAAAGGGCTACGCTGTCTTTAAATCATCACGAAAGGCCAGGGGAGAACTTCCCTGTCTGAAGTTCTTGTCTTCAAAACCTGAAGAGCTTTTTGCAGTAGTGCGATAGCTCAGTCGTGTGTGGCAAAGCCCCTTAACGAGCGCACAGGCTTCCAACACGCACGGATGGCACGTGTGTGTGTGCCCGTCGTTGGTGGAAAAGTAGATCTGTGAATAAAACCATATGTACAATTTTATTTTGCTTCATTTACCCGATTTCTATTCACCACGGCCTCTAAACACAGTCCACCTGTCATCGGTTCCAACATTGGAGGGATTTATGGAGAAACGGGACAGTCGTGCACAAGGCCCCGTACACTAGGCATCGTGGACTGAGGGCGTTCTCAAGAGTAATTCTGATGCCATTTTCATCCCCTTTACTGACCCGAAAACACAACCCCGATGGAAAACAATCTCCCCTCTACTATTTAGAGTTCCAAAAGCTCCTTCAGATCTGTTTCTGTCTTAATTCTCACAGGCAGACTCTGAGGTGCGTAAAGTTCCTGGCATGACACTCATTTGACGGAAGGTTCTGGAGACGGGTGGGTGCCGCCCACTCGCTCGGCCACGTGGGGGCGGGATGGGGCTCGCAGGCCGGTCTCTGTCCAGGGCCCTTGGAACCGTGCCTTCCCTTCCCCTGTCCTCACCTGAGCGGTTACTTCCGTCTGGGCATCTACCTTTAGCAGAGCCCTCTGTTTAAAAATATAGGCCTAGGGGTGCCTGGGTGGTCTGCCTTCGGCTCAGGTCATGATTCCGGGGTCCTGGGATCAAGTCCCACATTGGGCTCCTGGCTCAGCTGGGAGCCCGCTTTTCCCTCTCCCTGCCACTCCCCCTGCTTGTGCTCTCTCAAATAAATAAATAAAATCTTTAAAAAACTTAAAAATATATATAGAGGCCTAGATAATTATCTGTCTTATTCTGCAAGTTTTGTTGTTGTTTGCTGGATCTTGAAAATTATTAATGCACTCTGCTTTAGGAAAAGCTGACATTTAGAAACCTGGATGCCTAACCCATAAGCTGTTATAAGATCATTTACAGGATTCCATAGCATTTTCTTAAAAGCATGAATTTCCTTGTCTTCTTAAATACCATATTTACCAAACGTTGACCTTATTCTTCAGGAGCACATTCTGGGTAGAGTGCCTTGAGTTTTTTGTTGTTTTTTTTTAACTCCTGTTCTCTCTGAAATCACCATCTGATGGTTCCTAAAGGGATAAGAAACTGTTGATGTCACAGTAGCACATCCTTCTGCGTGTGGTTTTCCATTTGGGCCGACGTGTGGCCAGAAGTGTGTCTGGTGCTCGGACAGGTGCCTTGGAGCCCGGGCTGGGGCTGTGCCCGTTTGGTAGACCCCCCCCACCCCCGGCGTAGGTTCTGTCTCGGACGCCCCGAGATCCAGCAGCCCCAAGGGAGAAGGGGCTGCTAAGTCTGCCCATCTCCCTTATCTGTGATTTCAAAATCCAGAAGGCTCTGAGCACCAAATGTTTTTTGGTAATTCGTTTGTTAGTTAGTCTTGGCCTGCTCCGAAATCACTTGGTGAGGAAAAAAACAGCTCATCTGAATTGAAGCATGTGGTTTTAATGGTTTGTATTTATTTCTTTTTAGATGAGAGTTCTGCTTTCCTGTGTTTTCGAGTATGTTTTTATGGGTGCTGCCCCAGGGCCTCTGGGGCTCTTGGGTAATAGATGTGTGCTCCGGGCTTCCTTTCCGAGGTCAGAATCTGAATTCAGAAGCTTATCAGGCGCCGGGGGCTTAGGGGGAAGGGGTTGTGTGCCCGTGGGACCCGAGAGCCAAGCTGGGACCAGGGCCAGGGGGCTTCCTGCTGAGACTGCGCGGCTGGTCTCCCCGTGGACGATGCTGGTCCACGTCACCCCCTGGTCACTGTCCTGGACGCTGGCCTGACACCTGGCTGACATTCAGGGGAAGCCTGGCTCATAGGCGCAGGGTGCGCCCCGAGGGAACTGTAAAGCCACGTGGGGGCAGCCACCTACCCCACGGCCAGCCAGGTGCCCACGGAGCCAGGCGGCCAGCTGTGCCTGGTTTTGCGCTGAATTTTGTCCTGAGAAAGCAAAGGTCAGGGAGAGTGTGCGGACTTTGCCGTAGTCCTCCCTCGCACCCGCCCTCCCCTACTTCCATCCCCAGGAATTTGTGTGTCTCCTATTAACAAGGCCTGGCGCTTGCCTCGCGGAAAGTAACAGTGACGCCTCGCATCTGCTTGCTGCCCGCGGCTGGTAGGCCGGAGGAGTTCCTCACACGGTTCCCCGCGCGACTGCGGCCGGCCTCTTCCAGAAGCAGCCGTGTGGAGGGCCGCATGGTTCGGCGACACCCGGCTCTCCGGCCACAGACCCCACGCTTCTTGCTTTCCCCATTCGGCCGCCTGCGGAAGCCCTCGACAACTATTTGATTTGGACCCAATTTCTCCCTTCTGAGACTCACCTTTTCAAAGCCCAATCCAAATGGAGTGGGGGCTCGTTTCAGATTCCTGGGACAAAGCTGCCAACTTTGTTGTGCCTCGGTTTTCTGTGCTGCGAAGTGGGCTTCCTGCCCCCCGCCGGTGAATTAGTCTGCGTGGTTGTGCTTTGTGAAAGCCAGCCTGCTCTCTGCCCACATGGGAGGGGACGCTCTTCCACCCCTGCAGGCAGGCAGTCTATGGGGCGTCCCCCGGGCCTTGTGGGGTTCACCTCCTATACTCCTGACATCCTCAAGAGAGTTGCCAGGCTTCCTAAGCGAACAGTAAACGTGAGCTGGAGTTTATACAGCAGAGAATCCTCTTGGTGGCTTGGGCTCGCTGGCATCGTCGGGGGCGTCTTGGCAGGTGTGGGTCTCCCGTGGCCTTAGTCACGCGTGCCTGCGGGCACTTACTAGGCTGTGTCTTTAGGGCACCAGAACATCAGGGGATAGACCGGAGCAGGTCAATCAAATGAATATTGTATAATTAACTCTAAAAATGTAGATTTTCGGCAACATCCACACGATGATTCCTTTTTTTGACCTGCTGTCACTAGAAATGGTAACAGGGAGGCTGGGGAATTAGCATCTGAGCCCTAGGGGCCTTTTGGAAGAACCGAGACGCATTCAGGTGTTCCTGGGGGTTTGTCCCCGGCCAGGAGCCTCTCGGTGACCCTTTCTGGTTGATTATGCGCTCCCAGGGTGCATGGCCCCCTCCCCTCCCCAGACAATGGGTTCTATCATTAGCCCGCTCAAAAGTCTCCTCTACCAACAAGACTCAGAGTGTTAAGATTTAGGGCCCTTTTGAAGTAGGTGGGGTGGGAGGGGGAACACAGGCTTCTCGGCAGGGTTGCCGAAAGTTTCAGGGGTCAAGGAAATAATATAAACCTTTGAATAGAGGCTCCGAATAGTTTGTTTGGAGTTCCCAGCCACTAGCATCTCAGTTACCAACGGCTTTGTTACGATTTGCTTTTCTTAAGCTAAACATTCTCACATGGTTTTAAAAGCAAGTGAAGGGACGAAGCTTTTCTCCGTGTAATGATTCTCTTCCCTGACCCTTGGCAAGCAAGGGGAGAGCGGGCGGAGGGCCCTTCAGCCAAAGGCTCTCCCATTCACTCTGCCAAAAAAGCCGTTCCACATCCACACTGTCAGCCCCGCGTCTTTCTCCTCAAGGCTGAATAAATTAGGTGACGCCCTTGGAAAGGAGGTGCCTTCTTTGGCCCAGGAATCTTCGCTCGCTACCTTTCTTGAGGAAAGATGATTAATCTTATTATGCCTGGCAAAAGGGTTATGGGCACTGCTGACCCAGTTCTGTGTGCTTTGAAATACCAACCCTGTCGATTTCACGTTCCTCGCTGGGGGAGCCACAAATGACAGATTCGTGCAAGAGAAATACTGGCTTTGATTTAAGGGAAAAAATTATAACAGTTGCTTAGCTTTAAAAACAAAAATCCTCAAGGCAAAAATTTAAATGCTGTAGCATGTACATTTATATGGGTTTTTGGTTGTAGAAAGGACAACCTGGTAGATTATCAGGACTGACAGAAGTAACTACCTGTTAAAATATAGAGATGTGAAAAGACAGTAAACTTTGCAAATAATTATCCTAATCCAGGTCAATAATAAGTTATCTACTAAAGTTAATGAAACCTTGGACAGCGTGGATACTTAGGTTTATGCTCTGGGACTTCTGTCCCAGAGTCCCTTTTGCATGGAGCCCGGAGGTGCCGCTGGGCTTTGGGGCGTGCTGTGGCCGGGACCCACGGGGGACCCACGGGGACACGGTGGTGCATCCGACACCTCTGCAGACTGTGCAGCCTTCTGCAGTGTGTTGTGTCCTAAGAGACCACACTGTTCTCCCCCACCCAATGGGAAAGAATGCAAAGGGAAAACGGAGCCGCTGTCATTTTTCTATAAACCTAGAGACAGGACTTGCAAGGGTTCAGGGCAGAAATTCACCTTTAAATGAGAATCCAACAAGAAGGTCAAAGAAACCAAGTTTATTATAAAGCGGTTTTTAAATTAATGGGTCATAAAGCAAAGAGTGGAGTTTGTTAAAATACAAATTAAGGCTGTTTTATAGAGCACAGGGCTTGCATCCTGGCCCAGTGGAGTCTGCTGAAGCTGGTCCAGCTCCCCTCCCCGCCCCCTCCCTCCCCTCCACTCCCCTCCCTCCCTTCCCCTTTCCTTCTCCTCTTCTGTCCTCCGCCCTCCCCCTCCGTGAGGTGGACCAGTCAGCTCCCAGCCTGAAGACGCCTCTTTCCACATTCCTGGGCCGCCATTGTTCCTCTGCAGAGTGTCCCTCTAGCGGGCAGGGCTCAGTGGTCCTTACCCAAGTGACTTTGTGCTGGACACTGTGCTAGGTCAGTGTGCTCTCTCCTCTGCCAGCAGTCCTATGGTTGGGCAGGCTGAGTTAGCTCACGTTTATGGAGGGAACAGCAGAGGCCCCAGGAGGCAGAACACTTTGCTCAAGGTTACACAACTAAGGGTACGGCAGAACCAGCATTCAAACTCTGGCTGGTTCGATTCCAGAACTTTCCTGCACAACCCACAGCTCAGGGTTTGGGGCATTGCCTCCTCCTTTTGAAAACTGAGCTTGATCCGTGAGGCTTTGTTTTAGACACAAACTGTTCATCTTCTAATACGGTCACGATGTGCCCCTTGTTGTGTGGTGGTTAACACAGATTTATTTTAGAGAAAATTGTAATGACCTCTCTTTCGTCTATAAACAATGGTTTCTTTTTGTTTGCCTTTGTTAAATGGGAATGAATAGATATTTATTTTCAATAGCCAAATTGCAGCAGCTCTTTGTGATACTTTCTGCAGTCTGGGAGAACAGTTTTGATTGGATGGCAGAATTAGCGATCCGTAGATTAACTCCTAAGTGATCAATGGAGGAACATTTCCATGTTGCTCTTTGTTGGGTTTTCATAAACTAAGGGGATTTTTAGGGTGTGGGTGATTTTTCTTCTGTCTCTTCTTTATGGTTTGAAAGATAAACCATGTTGGTGACACATTGCTTCTCTCGTGGAGATGCTTATAAGATGAGCATTTAGTGTGTCTTTTTCCTTATTCAAGTATAATTAGCATAGAGTTAATTAGTTTCAGGTATACAATATAGTGATTCAGCAATTCTGTCCATGACTCAGTGCTCATCGTGGTAAGTTTACTCTTAATCCTCTTAACCTATTTCCCCCATCCCCCACCCACCTCCCCTCTGGCAACCATCAGTTTGCTCTCCGTACTTAAGAGTCTGTATTTTGTGTGCAGTATATAAACCACATTTTCTTTATCCATTCATCTATCAATGGACATGGGCTGCTTCCATAATTTGGCTATTGTAGATAATGGCGCTGTACACATAAAGGTGCATATATCTTTTTGAATTAGTGTTTTTGTTTTCTTTGGGTAAATACCCAGTAGTGGAATTACTAGATGATATCGTAGCTTGATTTTTAACTTTTTGAGAAACGTCCATACTGTTTTCCACAGTGATTGTACCAGTTTGCATTTCCACCAACGGTGTACCGGGTCTCCCCCCGCCCCCCACATCCTCACCAACACTTGTTGTTTCTTATGGTTTTCATTTTAGCTTTTCTGACAGATGTGAGGTGATATCTCATTGCATGTTTTTTCATTGTCGTTTTCATTTGCATTTCCCTGGTGATAAGTGATGTTGAGCATCTTTTCATGTGTCTGTTGACCATCTGTGTGTCTTCTTTGGAAAAATGTCTATTCATATCCTCTGCCCAACTTTTAATTGGATTTTTTGGGAGGAGGTGAGTTGTATCCGTTCTTTATATATTTTGGACATTAACCCCTTATCAGATATGTCATTTGCAAATTCTTCCATTTCACAGGTTGCCTTTGTGTTTTGTTGACTGTTTCTTTAGCTGTGTGAAAGCTTTTTATTTTAATGTAGTCCAGTAGTTTAATTTTGCTTTTTTTTCCCTTGCCAGACCAAATATATCTAGAAAGAAGTTGCTGTGGCCCATGTCTGAGAAATGAGTGCCTAGGTTTTCTATTAATTTTATGGTTTCGGGTCTCATGCTTAGGTCTTTAATCCAATTTGAGTTTGTTTCTGTGTGTGGTGTAAGAAGGTGGTCCAGTCACATTCTTCCGCATGTGGCTGTTCAGTTGTCCCAACACCGTTTGTTAAAGAGACTGTCTTTTTCCATTGTGTATTCTTGCCTCCTTGCTTGTAGCTTCATTGACCATATAAACGTGGGTTTATTCCTGGGCTCTCTATTCTGTTCTCTGTGTGTCTATTTTTATACCAGTACCATACCGTCTTGATGACTACAACTTTGTAGTTTATCTTGAAATCTGGACTTGCGACGCCTCTAGCTTTGCTTTTCTTTTTCAAGATTGCTTTGGCTATGTGGGGTCTTCGGGGGTCCTACACAAATTTTAGGGTTATTTGTTCTAGTTCTGTGAAAAAGGACTGTTGGTAGGGATTACATTAAATCTGTAGATTACTTCGGATGGTATGGACATTTTAACAATAATAGTTTTCCCCATCCATAAGCATGGAATATCTTTCCATTTGTTTGTGTGGTCTTCAATTTCTTCCATCAGTGTTTTATAGTTTTCAGAGTACAGGCCTTTTGCCTTCTTGGGGAAGTTTATTCCTAGGTATTTTATTCTTTTTGGTGCCATTGTAAATGGTGTTGTTTTCTTAATTTCCCTTTCTGCGACTTCATTATTAGTGTATAGGAATGCAAGAGATCTCTGTATGTTACTTTCGTACCCTGTGACTTCACTGAATTCATTTTGTATTTGCTTGGAGGTAGAAGGTGGCTCCTGCAAGATAGAGATCTCAAGGAGGGAGAATGTGGGGATTCCTGTGTAGCGAGTACTTTCTCAGGGGGTGTGTGCTGATACTTCAGAGTGTGAAGGTTTACACGCTGTTTTACTTTTCCCTCTCTGGCCTTTTCCCCTTTCTTTCTTAATACCGTGTTTGTCCCATTGATCTTCTTTACACCCCCACCTTTCTGGGGTTATTACTGATACCTTATGCTGCCGGGCAGATGCGCAGTGTGGCCGGGGGACCCCTGTAGCCCGAGATCTGACTGGAGGTACTTTCCCTGTATTTTCCTGGATTCCCACAATGCACTGTGCTCAGGCAGCCGGCATTCCAAGTACCTGCAGACGCAGACCCGGGGGTCGTAGCGCAGGATGCTCTGCTCAGCTCTCCTGGTGCCCCTGGTGACATCTTGGGTCCAGGTCCTGGGCTTCCTGCTCCCTGGCCTTTCTCCATATCGCCTCTCACTTTGGTCCAGCTTTGAAAGTTGTAGATTTTGTTTGAAATGAGGAGAGCCTGGGTTGAAATGGTACAATTGTCAGATGCAGGTACGAAGCACGCTTCTCGCTGTGAGGGCACACAAGCCAGCTCCTAAGGAGAGGAGGGAGCCCATCGTCATGGAGATGTGTGTGCTGCCTTTCCACTCCGGGTCCTTCGGGCTGACACTGGGGGTCGGAGGTCACGCCTTCTGGTCCATCTGGCATCTGAATGGCTCTTGGCCTCTGCGTGGTTTTAGTCACTCGAAAACAACTGATGCCCTGGATGGTGCAGATCACCCCAAGGTTGGCACATTTCATTATATAATATCAACAACATCGCGTGGCCTAATATCACCACCGAGACCATCAGAAACGCCTGTAAGTATTGGGAAGTTATCAAGCTCACGGACGCTGGTACAAGTTTTCCAAAGTCCTGTCTTTTTCTCGAAAGCTCAGATTTTTATCATTGGCAACAAACACTGTCAACTGTCGTTCTTGAAGGGACCAGCTCCTTCCACTCCTGTTTGAGAAAATGATAACAAGCACTCACGTGCAGACAGCCACAGTGAGTCCCTCAGCTGTTGCTGCCGTTGGAAATGCTGGGCCCTGAAGAAAGCTCCCAGCTCAGTTGCGCAGAGCTTTGCCTGAAGACTGTCAGCGGACTTTGGTCGGCGTGGCAAGAGCGTTGTCACTCACGTGATTAAAGAGACGTGTTCCTAAGGGGGTGAGTTTTAATAAAATTACTATTGTTTGTGGCTTCAGCAAAGACATCCCTACGTGCCCTCGGCATTTTTACCGTAAGTGACAGCGAAGAGCGCAGTGACCTGGTGCCACCGCCTCGACTGGGCCGAGGCGCCCGCGGCTTTACCCGCCGTGCTCCCGCACATGTCAACACAGTGGCAAAGGCAGATAAAGCCTTGGTATTAGGATGAAAATAGTTTCGACCTCCTGACTTCCTGAAGGGGCCTCCGGGGCTCTCGGGGGTCTTGGACCTTCTCCTTTTAGAATCGCTGCCGTCCGTATTGGCAGCTGCTCTTCCCGCGGCACCACCACGGAGGGCTGGCTTTGTGCCAGGTGACGCGCTAGGAACTGCAGGTACCAGCGAGGAACGTCACAGTCTGACGGAGGACGGGTCAAGTCAGTGTGGTGGTGACGGTCAGAGTCACCCAGCCCGGCTCACGGATGTAGCAGTGGTGATGAAGGATGCTTCTGGAAGGAAATAGCAACGATCTGATGAGCTTTGGAGAGTACATGTAAGCCAAGTAAAGAACAGGGGAAGGGGTTCCACGAAGATCGAGTGGCTTGGGAAAAGGCTTGGAAGCAGGAGAGAGCTTGAAGTCCTTGGGGAACTTGGAGCCCAGGAGCTAAGTGGGGTGGGGAGGAAGGGGGACAACAGTGCATGCAGAAGCTGGACCCCAAGGGCTAAGTGTTTCATCCCAAAGACAGGGAGACCTGCAGGATTTGGGCAGGGCGGGGAGGTTGTCAGATGACTGTGACATAACGACGAAGGGGAGGGAGGAAGGCTGGTAAGACTGTTGGTAGGGGAGCCAGTTGGGGCGCCCCCAGGACCCAGAGAGCAAACCCCAGGACCCAGCCAGGCGGGGGTAATAGAGGTGGGATCCCCTGACAATGAAACAGCTATTTCATAGTCTAAACATTGAGAAATTTAGAGTGGGCAGGATTCGATGACAGATTTGGCATTGAGGGTGGGAAATATGGAAACAGTTAAGGACATGCCGAGAGTGTAGATTAACGACTGGCTGTCGGCGGTGTGTTCAGGGGTGAGGGAGCACGGGAAGGTGACGACAGGCAAAAGAGCGACTTCAACTTCATGGATTGTATTCATCTCTGCACGCACATGCGTGTATACACATACGTGTGTGTCTGTGTCTCCAAGTGAAGATGTCAGTGGGCTAATGGAGTCAGGTCTGGAGATGGGAACAATTCGGGCCAGAGACTTCAACTGAGGAACCATCCATAGAGGACAGAGGGCACGGCTGAAGCCGCGAGAGTTGACGAGACCACCGAGGAGGAGAGAGGCTCTAGTGCACAGAGGAGTCAGGGCGGCTCAGCAGGTGGGGGAGGAAGGAAACCCGAGACCTGGGTCTTCCTGGGCCTGACATCTCTAGGAGAGAGTAGAGAAAAATGGAAAAAGCAGCCACTCTTCCACTAAATGCCGCGTTCTGATCTGACCGTGCTTCTAGATGTTACGCTGAGCAGGATCCTTGACGAGCAATACGGCCCGGATAACACAGATTTCTGTTCCTCAACTGAACGCAGACTCTAAGTCCGGGAAGGATGGTTGAAGACACGGGTTACGGTTTACCTCCCGCCCCTACTCCCTCAGCGCAGGTAGTTCTCTTTTACACCCAGGCTGGCCGTGTTCCCCATCTATGGTTTTGTAGTTCTCAAGCGTTTTGCCCTTCTTTCTTTATATTCATGGTGTTTTGGAAATTAGTATTTTCCTTCCATCCGATGGCCAGAGAGGGAATTGTAATGTCAGAAGTGCCGTCTTTCCCACGGCTGCGGCATCGCGGGTCAGGAGGGACAGAGTGGAGGGACACGTGCTCATCCCAGAGCTGTCGTGTCAGGAGCATTTTCTAGCGGTTTCCCTCCACGGCAACAGGTGGAGCAGGCATGGGTGGGGAGAACGGGGAGTTTGGAACGGGGCGGCTCAGCCTCTCCCCGCTCGGCACTCCTGGTGATGCCCAGGCCCCCCCTGAGCGATGGCTGGGCATCAGGCAGCCAGGCCGAGGATTACTGTTTGGCATTTCTCCTTACGTTTAAAGATGTTTTTCTAATGTGATTCTGTACTCCTAAAAGCAAAAAGGATTAAAGATCAAAAGGGGGTCCCTCGGTGGCTCCGTCGGTTGGGCATCCAACCCTTGGTTTTGGCCTGGGTCATGATCTGGGAGCTCTGACGTTAGGGTC
Source organism: Nasua narica (assembly GCA_028533885.1). NCBI lineage: Eukaryota > Metazoa > Chordata > Mammalia > Carnivora > Procyonidae > Nasua > Nasua narica. The sequence continues at coordinate 121,713,869 of CM052797.1, forward strand.
GTGGGATCAAGGCCCACGGCAGGGCTCCACGCTCAGCGGGGGGTCTGCTTCTCTCTCCCTCTCCCTCTGCCCCTCCCCCCACTCATGCTCTCTCTAAAACAAATAAATACTAAAATAAAAAAGTATCAAGAATCTCCTAATTCCATTGGGGCGCCTGGGTGGCTCAGTGGGTTAAAGCCTTTAGCTTGGGTCATGATCTCAGGGTCCTGGGATCGAGCCCCGCATCGGGCTCTTGGTCAGCAGGGAGCCTGCTTCCCCCTCTCTCTGCCTGCCTCTCTGTCTACTTGTGATCTCTCTCTCTATCAAATAAACAAATAAAATCTTAAAAAAAAAAAAAAGAATCTCCTAATTCCAAACTTGTGGCACTGGACAATTCGCTAACAGCCCAGGCTATCTACTACAGGTGCTGCCCTGTAAATCAGCATCCGGTGGGGGTCATGCTGGAAGAACCCGCCATCGGTGTTACCGTCCTCCGCCCAGGGAACGGGGCAGGGAGGGTTTCAGCAACCACCCGGAGGGGGTCGTGCAAGTTGATCTCTCTTGAAATATATTTTTATTTAAAGCTTTTTAGCTCTGCCTATACACTGTGGTTTTTGAAGGCAGAGGGAGCTTAAAACATTATTTTATTTTATTGATAAATTATTCTAGGGTGTCGTAGGGTCTCGCTCTTGCTGTGACCGATACTGACGCGTCGTGGAAAGCCAGCCGCTCACCATGTTGCAGGTGGAGGTGCCTTCAGAAGGAAACCTCTGTGCATCTTGGTTCTTCCTGGCAACTTCCAGTGCTCAGGATGGGAGGGCTTGCAGTGAGCAGGTTCTCGGGGATGAAGAGGAGCACCTTTCCAGACTTTCTTTCTGCATCAGGGTTTTACTCTTGGGTTTGCAGTGACTTCTTAGCAAACCAGTCCTACACATATCCAGACAGGCCGGGAGAGCGTCTGATCAGAGGGACAGTCATCATTTCCCCGTGAACCTAATGCACTTTCTAAGCACACTCATTCCTCCCTACAACGCGCACAGGGAACCCTAACATCAGACGAAGATCCTGCGGGTCGGCTCAGAATCGAAGATGCGGTTTGCATGGGTTCAGCTCTGGGTAACAACTGTGTTGAGGTACCCTGTCGCAGCCGTGGCCGGAGAGCGGCCCAGAGCACGCTGATGACAAGGAGACGAGGGGAGCATGAAAGGAGGCGGCCGTGCTGGGAAGGCACACACACAGCCCAGGCAGGGTTCGGCTGTGATTTTTACAAAGCCAGCGCACTTCCTAACCATGGAATCACCTGCTTTAGGAAAGTACCGTCCCCCAAAATCGTTGGCAGGCAGAGGCCGAGGCTGGGTGCTAACTAAGGTCATTACTGCTGGATGCTGTCTTGCACGGACCTCTAAATCTGTCCTGCTTTTATAAAAGCTCTTTAAATCTGAGTGTCTCTGCATTGTGACCCTGTGAAATAAGGTCATTATCCCTAGGGTCCAGATGAGGACATTGAGTCTAGGGTTAAACGGTCTATTTGGGATAACACACCTGTAGCCTGGGTCTTTCAAGAGCTCTTTCTGTTTGTCGCACCTGCTGTGTCTTCTGTACCAGGAAGGAGGGGGCACTCAATCTCTTCCAACTCATGGGAGAGATTCTCCCCCACATGACAGCAAATGGTGAAATGGAATCAGAGAAGATCTAAAGATCACTTAGATGAGGATCGCCAATTACATCTCTATTTGCTGCTACAGGGGTTCTAGAATATGCTTCTGTGGCTAACCACAGACCATTAACAGTAAGCATATCTGTGGTCAGATAGCCACAGTACTCACTCCCTCTCAGGAGGGCCGTGAATCAGGAGGGCCGATGGAGCGGTGGCCTCAGTGACAGCACATCACCGTGGAACGCTGAGTGATAGGAGCAGACAGACAGCCTGGTGTGCAGAAATGAGAGACTGAGTTGCTCTTTTTTGAACAAAGGCATTTTGCAGCCTGTGAGGGGTTGCAAACGATTGCAGATAGGAGCTCTGGCGTCTAACCAGAGGGCAGACAACGTGTCTCTTCAGTACAGTTAGAACTACTTGTCATTCTAGGATTCTTTTTCCCAAAAAAAAATTCCACTTTTTTTTAGACCGTGGCACTGTCGTTAATGGTATTTTTGAGTACTGAATGCAGGAGGATGCTCTGAGAATATGCAGGAGAAATGAGAATGCAGGAGAAATGCTAGGACAATGTGTGTGTGTGTGTGTGTGTGTGTGTGTGTGTGTGTGTGTGTGTGTAAGGGGGGACCTGGCAGCCGATGAATAATCATGTAACAACATTCAGTTGTTTGAATAACGCCGGCAATAGTAACCGCTTACATGCAGAAGGCTCAGTGACATTTTCGAAGTACTTTCACACGTGTCCTTTGAATCGTGGTTGAGTGAGGTCCTTGTGCTCCCACCAGGGGGTGTGGTGCGGGAGGAAGTCTGCCCTCCCCACCCCTTCTCTGCTGCTTGCTCCGGTTCCTTTCTTCAGCCGCCTGCATCGATTCTGTACCCACCCCTGCACGACACCTCTTGCACAGAGACTTCCAGAACCTGTCACCTTTGTCTATCTTGCTTTAAAACGTCACTGATTTTCCTTTTGTGATGGTGCGGGTGCCACACGGGAGGCATTGGACTCGAACTTGCCCGCACAGATTATCGGCGGAGGAAGCTCCGTCGGGGGGACTTGCTAGCCCGCTGTGTTCTCGTGTGTTCGGCCGTGTTTCTGATTTCCATTCCTCGGTCCCCATTTCAGCCTGCTGAAACCTCCCTCCAGCCTCCTCATATTTTAACACTCCCTCTTTTTGGCCCAGTTGGCCCCACCAGACATGCTGGTTGTCACCGGTCCAGTCCATCTGTGTCTTCTGGATTCGCACCGGAGCGTCAAAGCCTTGACAGGCTGGGCTCCCGCCTGCCTAAGTGCCGGGCCCTCCAGAAGCCACCTCCTCTGGGAAGAAGACCAAGGCCCCCTTCTGCCTTTCCAGCTCGAGACTCCCCATCCGCCACGCCTGTCAGTTCCAGGGGGCGGTGGGGGCTGCCTTCGGATGCGTAGCTCACGTCTTTATAATGACTCAGTTTCTTTTTATAAAACTGCCACTCTGGGGACCGTGCTGCTAGCAGGATAACTTCTGTCATGCCTGTGCTGGCTCCCAGCTCCCGAGAGCGGCCGCCACGTTCGTGGGCCTCGTCGGCCGCCGTGGGCATCAATCTTCTCCTGGCCTCACCAGAGCCGGGTCCCGGCGTAGCCTTCAGAGCCAGGGCCCTTCCCGGGGGAGGGCAGTGTGGCAGTCACAGGTCTTGGCATCACAAGGCCTGGAGGAGACCATAGGCGGAGCCTGAATTTGTGTCGTCTCCAGAATTGGAACAAGTGACCGCATAGTGCCTCTCCCAGTACCTCGCCCCTCATACGAACACGTGAGACGGCATGTGCGGAAGACTGCCGGCTAGAACAATGCCAGAGGAGAGTTAGTCTGCTGTTCCTCCCCGCACCTGTTCATTGAGTGCCTCCAGCAGGCCAAGCCTACGTCCAGGCTCTAGAAAAGAGCTGTGAAGGGAACAAAAAAAGGGTCCTTGTGGCCTAGTAGGGGAGGGACCACAAGCAAGGAAGCAAATCAGTGAGCAAAGTAAGTTTCTAGAGTAGTAAGTACCCCGAAGAAGGTGAATTAGTGACTGAAATGATTTGGATTAGGCAGTCTGGGTATCACTGTGGATCACTGAGCATTTGGCACCATTTCCTCCAGGAAGCTCTCCCTGATTGCTCCAGACTAAAACAAGAATAGTTGTGGTTTGTTAGGAGGAAGACTTTACTAGGTATTGTTTCTAATCTTCACTCTTCTCTGTAACACTTAGAGAGCACTTATAACATATGGAGCACTTTACAACCAGGAGACCCAGACTCAGGAGAGATCAGGCAATTGCCAGTATCTCCTAGCTAGAACGTGGCAGAGCTGAGCACCTGCCTTCAGTGTCCGTCCTTTGCACCACCTCTCTGATCCTGCCAGTTCCCCCAGGACCTTATGGCCATCTCTGTCCCATCACTCCCTCTAGCCTGTGGACTGACAGTCTCCTGTGGTTTTCCCCGTTAGCTCCCGAGCCCCTGGAGGATGAGAGCTGGTACCCTTAGCACCTGGGCAGGGCTGAGCCCTTCCTGGGAACTCCTCCCAAGTTCACCGAATTCATCACTAGCTCCAGCCATCCCCTTGCCGTGTAAGGCGCACCCTAGATTTTCACTTACGGGTTCCAGAATTCTGCCCTGTAGATGGTATAGGAACGGGCAGGTGGGATATGTTTGGAGAGAAAGCATGGAGAATGAAGTCTCCTTCAGACCTGAGGCATCTCTGTTCACAGGAGCTATGACTTTTTTTTTTAAAGATTTTATTTATTTATTTGACACAGAGAGAGAGATCACAGGCAGGCAGAGAGAGAGGGAGAAGCAGGCTCCCTGCTGAGCAGAGAGCCCGATGCGGGGCTCTATCCCAGGACCCCGCGATCATGACCTGAGCTGAAGGCAGAGGCTTTAACCCACTGAGCCACCCAGGCGCCCAGGAGCTATGACTCTTGACAGTCTGGCTGCTCAGCTTTGCGGGGAGCAAGCGGAAATCCGTCCCTGAGATTTCCAGCAGCTGAGAGCACTTGGCACAGTCAGATAGCGATAGGCGATCGTGTCTACCTCCCTGAGCCTTCGTCCTTGCGAGCGCTGACGCTCTGCAGCACATCACGGGTGCTTGGCTGCATCGATTTTGAGCAGGACTAGGGCGCAGGTCAGTGGTGGGGGTGCGCTGAGCAGCAAGCAGGCAGGGCTGGGTTTCTGGTTGTGACCACTCCCTCCACCGGGTCCAGTGGCCCAGACCGTCCTTATGCAAGCAGCTCGTCACCGCGTCCCCGGGTTCCCATGGGTCCGTGAAAATGCCGGTGCCCCGCCACGCCCGGACATTTGCCCTCGCTCACCGGCTGCAGCAAGACCACCACCATGGAGCCCGGTGCTGGTGTCCCAGGGGCACGTTGCCCTGCTCCTCGAAAAACATCTTAGGGGGAAAAAAAATAAAAACACTGTTTAGACTTTTGTGAATTCTGTGAGCGCTGCAAATGTGATCCCATTTTGGAGGGAAAAAAGCCGGCGTGCACACTGAGGCCAGAGAGTGACAGTGAGTCAGGAACAGAAGGCGTGCCTGTGACTGTGGTTCAGAATTCCCCAGAAGGCTCTTCGAGGTGGTTCCAGATGCAGACATCGTGAGTTTTTTATTCATTCGGAGCCAGGCGTCACAACTCTTAGGGGTAAAATCAGTAGCGCAGTGCAGAACGGGGTCTTTGTCCTGCTGCCGGGAGAGCCCCTGGCAGGCTCTGAATCCCCCGGCCGAGCAGCCCGACCTGGTGGGGACTAGCCCTGTGTAAATACCGTCGGATGTGAAGTCCTAACCACCCAGTACCTCGGAAGGTGACTGTAGTTGGAGATAAGGTCTTTAAAGAGGTCACGGAGTTTCAGCGAGGTCCCTAGGACGGGCCCTGATCAGCAGGATCAGGGCACCCTGTAAGAGGGGAGATCGGGGTGCGGACGTGTACAGAGAAGACCGTGTGAGGACGCAGGGCGAAGGTGCTATCTGGTCGCCAAGGGAGAAACCTCAGGAGAAACCAGCCCCGCCAGCAGCTTGACAGGGGACTTCCAGCCTCCAGAACACCGAGGAAATACGTCCCTATGGTTGAAAGCCCCCGGGTGTGGGACGTCACTATGGCAGCCCCAGGAAACCAGCCCACCCCTATAAGGCTCCTGGACCTCACTGGCAGGAGTACTGCAAGTATCCTAGCAGAGAGCCTGCACCCAGGGGCTCTCCTCCGCAGGGTCCTCGCCCTGAGAGAGGAAGGCAGGAATTGGAAGTTGCTGGTGTGCCTGCAGGCTGGTTCTTGATTTCTGGGCTCATATCCTAGATGGCTGACTGTCACAGTTCTTTTTCCTGATGGCCCCAGTCATCATGTGCTCGTTATCCCCCACATTTGTTCCATTTTTATAACTTAAAAAATAGGCGTCCAGGCTCGTCAGCTGCTGCTTTGAACTGGGCATCTCTTTGGATGCCTTCTTTTTTCTATTTGGCAAACTCCTTTTGGTCCTTGAAAACTCAGCCGCCACTGTCTTCAGTGCCAGGAAGCCTTCTAGATGCGCCGAACTCACCTGAGGGCCCCTGTGCGTGCCTCCTGGGAACATTGGCTTGTTTTCTCGCCCTTACACTTTTTTTGGTATCGTCACCTGTGCCCACGAGGCTTTGCACTTCGCATCTCCCCCACCCAGCGCTGCCTCTGGCACAGGGGGCAGGGGGATGCGTGAAAGCATGAGCATGGGTTACCCCCGAACAGCACAATGTGAGTTTGAACGGCACGGTCTACGTATATGCGGGGTTTGGTCAATAAATACAGCGCTCTAAGTGTATTTTCTCTTCCTTATGATTTTCCTAACAGCATTTCCTTTTCTCTAGCTCACTTTATTGTAAGAATAGAATGTGTAATACATACAACACAAAGAATGTGTGTTAATTGACTCTTGGTTCTCGGTGAGGCTTCCAATTAGCAGGTAATCAGTGGCTAGGCTGTCGGGGAGTCGAGTTCTATGTGGATTTTGGACTCTGGGGGGTGGGGTCAGCCTCCCTAACCCCGCGTTGTTCAGGGGCGAACTGTATATAATTTTCTTGAAAGCCAGTCATTCAAAATGGTTGAGGAAATATTGGGGTACCTTTTTAATGTCATAAAATATATCTAACAAAATTGGCTACTGTAACCATATTAAAGTGTACAAATCGGATGATGTGAATTACTTTCACTAAGTTGTGTGCTCATCACCACCATCTATCTCCAGGATTTTCTCATAACCCCAGACAGAAACTTGGTCCCCACAAAGCAATAACCCCCTTCTTTCCCTGTACTCCCACCAGCCCCTGGCTGTCTGCCTTTATGGATTTGCCCAGGCTAGATATCTCATATAAGTGGGATCATGTGATATTTGTCTTTTTATGACTGGCTTGTTTCACTTGGCCAAATATTTTCAGGTTCCATCCACATTGTAACAGGTGTCCGAACTTCATTTCTTTTCCTTGCTGAATACTATCCATTGCATGGATACACCGTATCTTCTTTATCCATTCATCAGGTTCATCAGCGGGTTGACAAGAGGTGTTTCCCTCTTTAGGCTATTGTGAATAACAACAGTCTGGATGCAGGTGTGCAAATATCGATTCAAGTCCCTGTTTCCAGTTCTTTGGGGTGTATACCCCAGGAGTGGAATGGTGAGTCTATGTTTAATTCTTGGAGGAACCACCGCACCGTTCTCCCTAGGGGCCGCGCGTGAGACCCAATCTCTCTGCTTCCTTGCCAGGCCTTGTTAATTTCAGTTTTGTTGCTTGTCGCCATCCTAGCGGGTGTGCTGGGGTGTCTCATTGTGGTTTTGATGTACGGTTTCCTAATGACCAGAATAATGTTAAACATCTTTTCATGTGCCCATTGGCCATGTGTGCATCTTCTTTGGAGAAATGTCTGTTCAAGTCCCTTGCCCGTTTTTTTGTTGGGTGGTTTCTTTTTGTTATTGAACAAAATGGTAAGAGCTTTAAAAAAGTGTGCTCCTAGAAAATGTGTACCCCTCCTAATACTTGGCCTTCTAGGAAGCTTATTCTCCAAGGGTCTAGATGGACAAGGTTATTTTAATCATCTCCTGTTCCTCCCCACTCCCAGTCTCTTTCTTGGCTTTCTTGTACTTTTTTCTAGTATTCACTTTTCAGACTGAATTTTAAATGGATCTCAAATAATCAAACTGCAAAGTTTCACTTTGGAAAATGCCACAGCTCAAATGCACAAGTATCCTTTTCACATGCATTTAAGGAATTGGAGAACTAGATGGTCAATTCCTATTACTCAGAAATGCTCTATAAAGTGATAACATTACGGAAATGTACCCTGAGCTGTATTTCCCAGTGCATTTGGTTGGGGTTGGAAGCAGGGTTTTGAATGTAGAGAAGCAGATGTCTTCTTGGCTAAATCTGAATACTCAGATCCATGGTTTAGTAAGGTGCTCAAGGTCATATCTCCCTCCATGGAGAGGGAACCGGGGGTGGTGGGCACAGCAGCCCCCAATGATAGGTGCTGCACAACACATCCTTCATCCCTGCCCCAAGGCACTGCTCCCATGGGACTGTCGGCAGCTGTGGGATTTGGGATGAGGAATTCCCAGTGGGATTTTAAAAGCCAGTCTAAGAGGGTAGAATTGGGGGGAGGTGGGAGAAATACGGTTTCACTGTGACTGCTGGAATATGTAATTCCTGGCTGATTAGAAATCTTTTCCTTTTTTTTTAATAAAAAATATGCCATAACCTTTAGGTCCAGAAACAGCTCAATTTATCTTTTTTCCTTTCTTTGTTCAAACTGAATATTTTTCCTTCCTTCCTTCCTTCCTTCCTTCCTTCCTTCCTTCCTTCCTTCCTTCCTTCCTCTTTTGCATCCTGCCTCATTCCATGAAGATTTTTTTCCATGAAGATTTTGATATCTTCTAACACATGAGTAGGTTTTCTAGATTCATTAAAATATATTTAAGTTTTTCCTCTTCTTTTTTTTACTGAAAGACAGCGGGGGCGGGGCGGGTTGTTTTTGCTGCTTCCCTCCCCTTAAAAAAAGAAACTTTCTGGAAGTATCATTTGATGTGCAGTAATCTGAACATATTTAAGTGAACAATTTGGTGAATTTTGACATATGCATATATCTATGAAACCATAAACCACAATAAAGTGGATGCACATCATGATCCCTTAAGGTTTTTTGTGCCCCTTCATCATCCCCCCCACCTTCCAACCAATGACCTCCTATCCCTGTAGCTTAGTTTGCATCCTGTATAATTTTGTATAAATGGAATCATTCAGCATGTACTCAATTTTCTCACTTCTTTCTCTTAGTGTAATTATTCTGAGATTCATCACACTGTTGTTTCTATAAATAAAATGTTTTTATTACTAAGTAGTATGTCCGTTCTGCGGACACTCATTGCATTCGTTGGGTGATGGACATTTGGGCTGTTTCCAGTTTTTGCATATTACAGACCAAGCTGCTCTGAACTTTTGTGACCAAGTCTTTGAATGGACATATGCTTTCCTTTCTCTTGGGTACACACTGAGGAGTAGAATGGTTGGCCCAAACAGTGGGTGTGGGTTTAACCATTTTCCAAAGTGGTCATGTCATTTTGCATTCCCACAGCAAAGCATCAGAGGTCCAGTTACGCCACCTGCTAACCCACACTTTCTGGTAATAGATCGGATTTTGACATTAGAGTCATGCTGGCATAGAGATTAATTGAGAAATAGTCTCTCTCTTCAGTTGTCTGCAGGACTTTGTATAAAGTTGGTATTGTTTCTTCCTGAAATGTTGGGTAGAATCCACCAGCGAAGTCATCTGGGTATAGGGATTTCTTCATGGGAAAGTTTTTAACTATAAATTCAGTTTCTTTAATAAAGCTATTTAGATTTTCTGTGAACTTTGGTAGGTTTTTTTTAAAGATTTTATTTATTTATTAGAGAGAGAGAGAGAGAGATCACAAGTAGGCAGAGAGAGAAGGAAGCAGGCTCCCCGCCGAACAGAGAGCCTGATGCGGGGCTCGATCCCAGGACCCTGAGACCATGACCTGAGCCGAAGGCAGAGGCCTAACCCACTGAGCCACCCAGGCCTCCCCTTTGGTAGTTTTATCTTTCAAAGAACTTGCACATTTCATCTAAGTTATTGAGTGTATTGGTATAAAGGTGTTCTTAATATTCCCTTCTTATCCTTTTAGAATCTGTAGTTCTGTAATGATGTTACCTCTTATTCCACATTCTAATATTTTGTGCCCTTTCTCTTTTTATCCTGAGTAATTTGGCTACAGGTTGGTCAATTTTATTTATTGTTTCCAAGAATGAGCTTTTGGTTTTATTGATTTTCCCTATTGTTTTTTGTCCTAGTTCTTTGGTTTCTGCTCTGAAGTGTATCACTTCCTTTCTTCTGCTTCCTTGGGGTTTCTTCAGTAGCTGAGGTCATTTTCCTTCACCTCTTCCTCTCCTTTTCTTTTAAAGATTTACTTATTTATTTTAGAGAGAGGGAAAGAGAGAGCACGAGTGGGAGAAGCAGAAGGAGAAGGAGAGATAATCTGAACAGTCTCTGCCCTGAGCTCGGAGCCTGACGCGGGGCTGGGTCTCATGACCCTGAGATCACCACTTGAGCCGAAGGAAACCAAGAGTCAGCCACTTAACCTACTGCGCTACCAGGTGCCCTAGACTGTCTATTCCTGTACCAGTAATACGATGTTTTCATTATTGTAGCTTTATAATAAGTCATAAAGCCAGGGAGTATCAGTTCTCTAACATTGTTGTCTTCCTTCAGTATCGTGTTGGCTTTTCTTGGTCTTTTGCCTTTCCATATGAACTTTAGAATCAGGGGCGCCTGCATGGCTCAGTCGTTAAATGTCTGCCTTCGGCTCAGGTCATGATCCCGGGGTCCTGGGATCGAGCCCCACATTGGGCTCCCTGCTCTGCGGGAAGCCTGCTTCTCCCTCTCCCGCTCCCCCTGCTTGTGTTCCCTCTCACTGTGTTTCTCTCTGTCAAATAAAAAAATAAATTATTGAATAAAAATTAAAAAAAAAACCTTTAGAATCAGTTTGTCAGGATTCACAAAACAGCTTGCTGGGATTATGGGTGGGATTATCTTGAATCTGTAAATCAATTTAGGAAAAATTGACATTCCAACAACATTGGGACTTCTAATCCATGAACATGGAGTATCGCTCTATTTCCTTAGATCTTTTAAAAATGTCTTTATAGTAAATTTACATGTAAATCCTGTATCCATATTTTGCTAGATTTATACCTAAGTGCTTCATTTTGGGGACATTATAATAGCACCATATTTTTAACTTTAAATTAAAATTTAATTCCACTTGTTCATTGCTGGTATATAGGACAGCAATTGACTTTTTTGTATTAACCTTGTATCCTGCAACCTTGTTATAATCTCTTACTAGGTCTAGGAGTTTTTGTTAATTCTTTGCAGTTTTCTACATAGACAGTCATGTCATCTGCAAACAGTTTTATGTCTTTTTTCTCAAATCGTATACCTTTTACTTCCTTTTCTTGTCTTCTTGCACTTGCTAAGACTTTCAGCGTGATGTCCAACAGGAGGCAAGAGGGATGTCCTTGCCTTGTTCCCACTCTGAGAGAGAAAAACATCCAGTTTCTTACCATGAAGCATGGTGCAGCTGTAGGTTTTTTGTACATGCTTTTTATCAAGTCAAGGAACTTCCGTATTCCTAGTTTGCCAGATTTTCTCTTTAACACTGGTCTTAATTTGATTTTGCTCTGCCGTAGTTTCATTTCCTTCATGTTTGTTTCACTTGGGATTTATTGAGCTTATTGGTCTGTGGATTTATAATTTTCATCAAATTTGCAAGAAGTTCAACCATTATTTCTCCAATTTTTTTTCCCTCTTCCCCTTCCTTTGGGGACTTGAATTACATATTTATCAGGACACTTGAGATTGGTGTTCTCTTCTCATGTTCTCTCCCTCGCTCTCCTCCTCTCTCTCTCCAAACCTCATTCCAGTCTGTTTTCTCCCTGTATTTCATTTTGGATAATTTTGATTGCTATTTCTTCAGGGTTGCTAGTTTTTTCCAGTTATCTCATCTAGTAGATTGTAGTTTTCATCTCTAGAAGTTTGACTTTTATTTCTTTAGTTTATCTTTATTTTTTAAATATTTATTTATTTGAGGGATGCCTGGGTGGCTCAGTTGGCTAAGCAGCTGCCTTCGGCTCAGGTCATGATCCCAGGGTCCTGGGATCGAGTCCCACATCGGGCTCCTTGCTCAGCAGGGAGCCTGCTTCTCCCTCTCCCTCTGCCTGCCACCCTGCCTGCTTGTGCTCTCTCTCTCTTTCTGACAAATAAATAAAATCTTTAAAAATATATTTGTTTATTTATTTATTTGAGAGAGAGGAGGGTGGGGGAAGGGGCAGAGGGAGTGAATATCCAAGCCAACTCTGGCTGAGTATAGAGCCTAATATGGGGCTCAATCTCATGACCCATGGGATCAGGACCTGAGCCGAAACCAAGAGTCAGATGCTCAACCAACCGAGCCACCCAGGTATCCCTAGAGGTTTAACTTTAAAAAGTTAACTAAAAAATATATATATATATATATTCCATGCCTCTATCTAACATATTCAGTCTTCCCTCTGACTCTCGTAGATATAATACAATTATAATAACTGTATAATTTTCCTTGTCTAATTCTATCATTGCTGTCATTTCTGGGTTAGTTTGCTTGATTGATTCTTTCCCTTATTATGGGTTATGTTTTCCTGCTTCTTGGAATGCCTGGTCATCATATTTTCTTGGATATCAACGTTATGAGTCTTACCTTATAGGGAGCTAGATAGTTTTATATTCCTATAAATACTTTTAAGCTTCGTTCTGGGATGTGGTTAAGTCACTTGGAAATAGTTTGATCCTTTTGAGTCTTGCCCCTCAGCCTTGTTGGGGGGTTGGGGGGGACCAGCATTTTAGCGCAGGGCCAAATCCTCCGGCTTCTCCATCCCACGCCCTGTGGATTATATGGTTTCCACCCTAGCTGATGGCGACAGGAGCTATTCCCGTCCCTGTGTAGGCTCTGCTTCTCTCTCTTCTTTCTGGGTGGTTCTTGGCCCAGCCCCGGGTAATCTCCTCACAGGGAAGCACAGATCCATGCCTGACAGGAAACTCAGGGGTGTTCTCTGCAGATTTCCAAAATGTTCTCTCCTTGTGGCTGTCTCCTCTTCAGTGTCCTGCCCTCTGAACTCACGGATTTTTCTGGGCTTCCAGCTCTGTCTCCCCAACCTAGGAAGACCTTCAGGCTTCATCTCGCTTCCCTCCCTGCGGCACTTCCAGGAAACTCCAGGCTGTCCGTGGGACAGTTATAGGGTCTGCCTCACTTCCAGGAACCTCTGGGCTGTATGCAGGGCAACCTCAGAGTCCCGTCTTGCTCAGCATTTCTGAGCCACCACTGTCCCTCATGGTCTGATGCCCAATGTCCTCAAAGGCCTTGTATAAGATATTTTGTTGGTTCCATTCAGCCGTTGTAGGTAGGAGGGCACATACGGTGCTTGTAACTCCATCTCGGCTGGAAGCAGAAGTTGATGGCACTCGAGAGAAAAGTAGGTACATGATATCAATTAAAGGGCAGAGAAAGCATCTTACAGCAACAGCAGTGATCAGCAAAAGAATGTGGGCAGTGATAGGACCCAGATGTCCTTTGGATTCTAATCTCAGAATGTTGTGGCCCCAATTTTTGATAGGGACCTAAAAGAGAAGTCCTAGATTCAGTGAGAAGCTGGGCGTTTTCAGTTTTAATGTCTTCCGTGAGCCAAACCTGTCTACGGAAAGACCCTGAAGACAAACTCCACCCTTCAGTGTGTTTTAGGAGGTTCTATCTTGGAGAACCAATCACATGGCTTTCACCCCATTCATGGATTTTAACCATTTAAACTTTGCTTTTCTGACTTTCATCCCAACAATTGAAAGACTAACTCCCATGCAGGGGAATGTCGTCTGAAACGAATGGACATGGTCCACTCAAGAAGACGACTGGTGTCGTGGAGAATGGAACCATGAAGTACTTTATATTGAAACATGTTATACTAATGGAAATTTATAGAAAAATAATAAGATTGGCTTTTATTTTATTCTTTTTGCTGAAGTGTTTTGAAACCATCGTATCAAATAAAAATGTATTGAAGCGGTCTTTTTAGGTACTTTTTTGTTAAATCCGTTTAGGACCTGCCCACATGCTATCTAGAAGTGGACAAATGTAATGAGCGAATATTGCAATATTCTCCTTGTAAAATAAAATTGAGATGACACTTGTGATTTCTCTCTCTCTCTGTCGAATAAATAAATAAAATCTTTTTAAAAAATTGAGATGTCAGTTTTAGATGTCTTTCAAGTTCTACGCTATGCTCATTATTTCGTCCTCTCTCCCCTTCCCCACCTCCATATTTTTAACCCCGCTTTTGAGGTTGGGATTGGCAATCCAGTGTGATTTACGTCAGTCCTTTCCCTCCACCCCCCCCCCCCCCCGCCCTCCTGACCTCAGTGCTCCTCACGCTGCTGGACTTTGGAACAAAGGCCAAGTTTTAAAGCACATTGCTTGATGTCTTATTGGGGGTTTCTTTTCGACATAACTGCAGGATCTGTTGTTTGCTTTAAAAGTGGAAAGTGGGGGAAAAAAGAATTAACAACCTAAAAGTGTCTAGGTCTTCTAGTTTCTGGCAGAAACAAGAAACAAAATTTCTTGCAAAGGTAGAGGTATGTGTGTGTGAGTGTGTGCATGCACGTAAGTGTGCGTGTGTTCGTGCCTGCGTGTGGAGGGGGCACCAGTAGGGGTGTGTGTGTGTATGTGTGTAGGTGCGTGTGTAGTATTAATCCTTTCAAACATTTCAAGGAATCTCAGGGCTTCACGGAAAGTCTTTGTTGGCTTGATAACTCTGGTTAGGAAAAATGAAATTAGAGTGTATTTCAAGATAAAGTAATGAACCCATTTTCTAAATGCTCGACTAGAGAATTCCGAGACTGTTCTTCCTGTGATTGTTCTTACTCCTCCTCTTTGCTTCCTTCGTTATTCACAGTTGAAACCCAGCAGCTCCCCTGAAATCCTGCTCTCCATCCTTCACCTGGGTTTTGATGCAGGTGTGCCGTCCTCACATGCCAGCTCCAGCTGGACTTCCTGCCGAGTGTGGGACAGGCCTGGGGCGGAGGGCGGGTGTGCATGGAGCAGGGACCGTGCGATCGCCCTCCCATCTGGGTTCCTGTATTTCTGCGATGGTTATTTGTGGGCCCATCTCCTCTGCCAGGCTGAGTGGCCTACAGGTGCGAAGGCCGCGGTGTTTGCTGCACTGCCTGGCCCGGGGTCTGGCCCGGAGGGATGCTTGGGAACGTTCACTGAACTGGATGGAAAGTCTGTTAGCTTTAAGCTCCGGGTCACGGAAATTCCAACCCCGACCCATGCTTCTTAGGGTCTTAGATCTTAGGTGTATTCTTCTGGTCTCCAACACCCTTTTTCACAACCCAAGACTCATCAAAGACCTTTATGCCATTGCTCTCCAGATTTCAATAGGCAGCGGCCGCATTTTTATATCAGTCAAGGACTGCCGTAAAATTCTTCCCAGTCAACGATACCAACGTCAGCGTGAGCATCCAACAGAGAGGGTCAGTCCTCGTAGTTTTCTTGCAAGTGGTGAATTTCCGAATCAGAGGTTAGGTGGCAGGTCCAGCCCAGAGGTGAGCGAGACTCGGAGTGCCTGACGGGCCCCGGCGATCACAGGAGAGCCGGCCTGAGGGCAGAGACGAGGCTGGCGCCATGAGTGGTGGGCAGGGCTGCGGATCCAACAACGGAGCTAGAATCCACACTGAAATGTGGAATCCACGTGGAATCCACACCCGACAATGACGGCATGTGAAAAAGAGGGCACGTGGCTTCTTATGCTGGCCACGTCTATGTTGCTTTTGCGCCTGGATGCTCTAGAATGACTCAGAGTGCGACTGTCAGTCTCATGTAATTTGCTCTCTGCAAACTAGTGAATGAGAGATCGTTATTCCTTACTGCTTCTGTGATCTAAGATGCTAAAACCTGGTAACGAGATATTCTTCTAAGTAGTATTTGTCTAATATTTCAGGAGAGGTATTACACAAATTCTATGTAGATTTTACTTAGTACCATACAAGTCCCCCTGGAATTAATGCTTGTCATTTAGATGGACAACGCATGTAGTGCAAAGAGCAGATGCCTTCCAGCTAGACTTGGGTGCCGCTTTCTATCTTTAGAAGATTTAGAAGAGATGGATGAGAAGCCTGACTTCTCCAACTTCATCTGCGGGAGAGGGGTGACCCTGAGTGGGGGAGTGTCGTATGGACGAGAGTGCACATGAGGTAGAGAGTCTGACAGCAGCGGGTGGGGAGGAAGGGCAGGTGGTGTTGTTTGGGGGCTCTCCTTGTTGTTTTAAATAATTAAAGAAAAGAGGGGCGCTTGGGTGGCTCATTTGGCTAAGGGTCTGCCTTTGGCTCAGGTCATGATCTCAGGGTCCTGGGATCGAGCCCCGTGTCAGGCTCCCTGCTCATCGGGGAGCCTGCGTCACCCTCTGCCTCTCCCCCTGCTCGGGCTCTCCCTCTCTCTCTCTCTCAAGTAAATAAAATCTTTAAAAAAAATTTTTTTTAAATAATTAAAGAAAAAAGAGGACATCTCAAGATAAAGAGAACAGATTCTAAGTTAGCCTTTAAAAATCAATATTCCAGGGCGCCTGGGTGGCTCAGTTGGTTAAGCAACTGCCTTCGGCTCAGGTCATGATCCCGGAGTCCCGAGATCGAGTCCCACATCGGGCTCCCGGCTCCATGGGGAGTCCGCTTCTCACTCTGACCTTCTCCCTTCTCATGCTCTCTCTCACTCTCTCTCTTTCCTAATAAATAAATAAAATATTTTAAAAAAATCAATATTCCCCTTTGACCTCCAGGAACATTACTCAAACATCAACAACATTTCGGAGCCAAGAGCCTGTTTCTCTCTATGTAATGAGAAAGTCCTATGAACAGGCGACCAACCAAGTGCACTTCCTTTGCCTTTTAAATAGAATAAAACAGACAAGTTACTGGATCTCTTTGTGCCACTTTTTACCATCAAGTGGTAATTAAACCCAAAAGTCACATCCACAGCTGGCTACACAAAGATCTAAGGCAAGGGCAGAGCCACGGGGCCTCTTCCTGCCTCTGGAGCCAGGGGTGACATAGGACCCACCTGGACCTGTGACCTCTCTTGAAACTCAGAAGGGGAGGTAGGGTGAGGTTCTCATGGGAGTCCAGTCAGAGACGGGGCTGTGGAGGTAATGGCCAGTCCCCCCCGCTCTGGCCACATATCAAAGGCTGTCATGGGAGGGCTCATCCAGGGCCCTGTCTTACCTTGAGGTCAATGTCATATTTCCTCAGCTTGACCCGAGGTGCAAAAATTGCCCAGTAACTATTGTCAGAGCTGACCTCACTGGAGGTCAATGTTTGCATTTGCAATTATAAACAGTAGTACTAACAGCAATGAACTGTAGTGATACTAAACTACCATTGTGTTGAGCATCTATTTGCCACCATTGTGTTAGATGTTGGTATAAGCCAACATTTATCCTCCCAAGAGCTTCCGAAGACAGGTGGCGTTACTGCTGGAGCGGCCAAGTCCTTTGCCAAGACTACACAGCTAAGAAGTGACACCCCTGGGCATCGAACCCTGCCTAGTTTGAACTCCAAAGCAGTGCTCTTTCTCAGGTCCTGGGGCCCAGGCAGTCCAGAGCAGGGCTCACTGAGTGTCAGCCTCCCCAAGGACTAGTTTCCTGACCTGGGTTTGGACTTGGACAGAACGCCGACACAAGGCTGGGATCCGTGGCCCCGAGGAGGTCTGCTCCTGACCAAGGATACAGAGTGTCGTCTAGAGCAGGTAGCCAGCTCCGTCCTCTGCGCCTCGGGCCTCACCCCACTGTGGGTCGGGTTCGACCTCAGATTAGATCGTGTCTGTCCCTTTGCCTGTTCCATTAGTTTCTGCAGCCTGATCACTGATGGTTTCCTGATCCCGAGATAAGGGGACTCTCGACTTGTCCTGTGTAAACAGATCCCCGAGCCTTCGTAAGGACGTGAGCAGCCACCAAGGCCCCAGCCACTAGTTTCCAATTCAGATATAAGGTTAAGAAACCCAAGAGGTGAAAATATAAAGATGGTCTTTTTTCAGTCCCCTCCCCCAACTCCACAAAGTGCAATGATACCGGACAGGAATGCAAAACCTTTGAAGAGAAGATAAAAACAGAAGGTCTGCTGTTAACACTGTTGTAATGACATCCGTGGGTAGAATTTAGAGCTACAGGAACGAACGTTATTTTAAAATTTATAACTCACTAAGGTGTTACCCATGCTGGATTCCCAACCAAGTAAGGATTGCTCTGATGGAATTCAGAGGCACTCTCCCACTCGCCCAGCTACAGCATCCCGTGAGACGTTCCGAGGCAGCACCTGGTTCACGTCGGTGAGACCAGGCTTTGGGGTTCATTTCTCATTATCCCATTCCATTTTCTTGCTAGCTGAACTTGAATTTGTAAAGTCATGTGAACAACACTGGCCTTTCCCATATGCAAGAAGGTTAGGAACAGCTCACACTGCGGCCAGGAAGCCTTCCAGTCTGTTCTCGGGAGGAAGCAGCCAAGGAGCAGAAGGAGGAGAACCCCCCCGCAGTTTAGGGAAGGACTTGCAAAGCTTGGGGAGTAGGTCACAGGGATAGCTTCCGCAGGTCGTGCATATAGAGCTTCTCTTAAGCAGATCAAGCGTTTCTGGTTTTAGTCACTTGTGTTTGAAGGCAGGCATTGAGGTCGTGGGGGTTTTGTGCCTTGGGTTTGGGGGTTTTTTGGGTCAAATATTAAAATTCAATTTTTTTCTTCTATGGCAGTATAATTAGAGTCTGATTTATGCACTTTTATGAAAGGTGTCTACAGAGCTGAGGCCATCGTGATGCCATTTTGCATTGTAAATTTTTGGAACACAGGGCAGCCTGCCTTGCCCTACTTGGCATATGCTGTCACAGATAGAATATCGGCTTGACAATGCGAGGCGGTGCGAAACCAGCCGACTCACCCTGTTTCAGTTCCGGGCCCACCCCCACACCAGTGCGCACCCTCTCTCACCGCGGCTGTCTACTCAGACAAGCCCCAAACCATAGAAATGCACGAGTCCACGTGCCAGATTCTTTTATGACTTAGAAAACACACACTATTTATCAGACGCTAATTTCTAATTAATTTTCCAGTGCTATTTTGCATAACAGCGTTCAGACAACACACACAGGAATTTTGAAGGAAATGTTATACTCCACTTCGGTGATTTTTATCGGTAATAATAATTAACACTAACAGCAACAGTAGCCCGATGGTAGCCTGCGTTTATAAAGCATTTACCATATGCAAAAAGACATCCTGAGTGCTCTACATACATTAACTCATTGAAGAGTACAACAAGCCGCTGAGGTAGCATTACTGTTGTCTGTGCTTTACAAATGGGGAAACCGAGGCACGCGGAGATTAAATCATTTGCCCCAGGTCACACAGCTAGTGAGGAGCAGGGCTGGGATCTGAATCCAGCGTCCACACTGTCCATGCCCAGAGTGTACCCCCTTCCACAAGTACTCTCCAACACTGACTTGCTCTACGATGGCTTCTCCCCATCCATAGATCTTTCCCTGCCTTCTTCCTGAGGCCGGAGACCTTCCCAGTTAGGTCTGCCATGGCCCGGGCCCCACGCGACAGCTGCTACCCAGGCTTGCCCTCCTTTCTTTCATTCACGTGTTAAAAGATTTTATTCGGCTGTTTCCCTGCTTTTTTGTATCTCCCCTCGCCTCTCCTCCATTTGGCTTGAGCTGGTCAGGTGGGGCTTTCTTGCTTTCCCTTCCAGGTCAAAGGACGAATGGAGAAATCACACAGAACTGCTGTGTAGTCACAAGAAGTTAGGTAGAACTTAAGGACGGTCTCTTCCCAGTGAGCACCAAGTATTCTGTTTGGAGTATTTCTTTGCTGAGATCTCACGGGGTAAGAGCAACAAACTTGCCCAAGCCAAATCCCAGCAAAGCCAACGGGCAGACTTTACCTCCCTTGGACTCTCAAAAAGTTATTTTATTTTTTATGTTAACATCCAACCGATCTGCTTTTTGGAGACAGTTCTCTCTATTTTTTTTTTTTTTAACACAGTATGGATCTGTGTAATTACCACCACTGTCAGGATCCAGAACATTTCCGTCTTTCCCGGAAACTCCCTAGTGCTGGGCCCCCACCCTAAGCCTTGACAGCCACTGATCTGTGCTCCTTCACCATAGTTTTGTCTTTTGGAGAATGTCACACTGGTGCGGTGATACAGCGTGTCACCTTCGGAGACTGCTTCCTTCACGCGACGTAGTGAGTGGTCCACCCAGACCGCAGTATCAATAGTTCCTTCCTGTTTATTACTCCGTTCACTAGTTGAAGGATTTTTGAGTTATTTCCAGTTTTTACCAAGTATGAATAGAACGCTCTCAACTTTGGCGTGCAGGCTTTATATGAATGTGGGTGTTCATTTCTCTAGTAGGTGCTTGGGGATCGCTGAGTCACAAGCTATATGTGGGTTTAACTTTAAAAGAAACTGCCAAACTGCTCTCCTGGGTGAGCCTCCCATCTTATGTGTCCACCAGGGACGTGAGAGTTTCTGTGCCCCATATTCTAGCTGTATATTGTTTTGTTGGTATTTTGTATTTTAGCCATTCTAGGAGCTGTGTAGTGATATCTCATTGTGGTTTGAATTTGCATTCCTCCAATGGCCAGCGACACTGAACATCATTTTCATGTGCCTGTTTGCCATTTGGTGAAGGGTCTATTCAACTCTTTTGCTTATTTTTAAATTTGGATGTTTGTTTTCTCGCTGCTGGGTGTTAAAAGTTGTTTCTCTGTCTCCATCCACAAGGAGATACAGAAAAAAATAAAGACATCCTCACCAGTATTGCCAACTGAAACAGTATGAATCCTCCATTAAGAGTGTAGAGATTGGAGTTTGTAGCTCTTGGAAGGTGAGGAGTGTATGCAAAGGTCATTTGCAAACTCATACCTCAAGTTTGATTTCTTTAGAGAGAGAGGTCTGGATATGTTTTTAAAGACTTAATTATACAATGTTTTCTTTGTAAGATCTTAGCGGTTTTGCACGTACGTGAATGCTTGATGAGTCCTCTGGGTTGTCGAGAACTCTTGGGAGTGCCGTAGACACATTTGAACAGTATTTCTGTGTATGAAACAAGGATCTGTTACCTAGAATGTTGACAGAACCTGAATTTAGGAGCATAGCAGATTTACATCCAGTATGCAGAAATTACAAAACGGTAGATTTCAATTTCAAAGGCCATGATTATCTAAGTACTCATTATGCTTCCCTGTTTCCATGTTTTTGTTTCAAGTATTTCCATTGCCCGAACACTGTTCTTGCTTTTCCACGTAGATGATTTTGTCCATCAAGGCCAACCTCTACTGGCTCCTGTTTTCCCAGATAGACTCAATATCCCCTTCTCTATGTTCACATACCACATTATATATTTCTCTGTTATATAACTTACCAAATTGTCTTAGAAATTAGTGGACATGTGTCTTCTCTACTACACAGAGAGCTTATGAAGGGTAATAATTGTGTTAATCCAATCATCTTCATATCCCCAGTAACTAATTTGATGCATGCTCCCTAAGAGATACCCATTTACCCAGCTATTCATTTATTTACCAAATATCTATTGAGTTCCTAAGAGGTGTTACCTAGTGGGAGGGTAGAGCAGTAGACCAGCAGAAAAAATTTCTGCTGTCATGGAGCTTACGTTTTATTGTTTTCAGAGAGCTGATTTCATTAATTTTCCTCATTGTCCATATTTTATCCCATTGATTTCTTCTCGTTATTTCCCTCCTTTCTGCTTGATTTTGTTTTAATTTGCTCATCTTTTTCTAGTTACTAAATGTGAAAGTGGAGAATCATTGATTTAAGAATTCTCTCCTTTCCTAATAAAGAGATTTTAAAGCTATGAATTTTCCTTAAAGACCTGCTTTGCTGCAACCCACACATTTTGGTATGTTACATTTTCACTATCATTCGATTAAAAATATTTTCTAATTTCTCCTGTCATGTTGTCTTTGACTTAATAATTATTTAGAAGTGTGTTGTTTGGGGCTCCTGGGTGGCTTAGTCAGTTTGGCATCTGACTCTTGACTTCAGCTCAGGTCATGATCCCAGGATTGTGGGATGGAGTCCTGTGTCGGGCTCTACACTCAGCAGGAGTCTGTTTGTCCCTCCCGCGTGGCTCCTCCCCCGCTCATGCTCATTCTTTCTCTCTCTCTCTCTGTCAAATAAGTAAATGAATGAATAAAATCTTTTGAAAAAAGAAGTGTGTTGTTTAATTTATAAGTAGTAGGGGTTTTCATGGTTCTTTTATTGTTTTTTTTTTTTTAAAGATTTTATTTATTTGACACAGAGAGAGAGATCACAAGTAGGCAGAGAGGCAGGCAGAGAGTGAGGGGGAAGCAGGCTCCCTGCTGAGCAGAGAGCCCGATGCGGGGCTTGATCCCAGGACCCTGAGATCATGACCTGAGCCGAAGGCAGAGGCTTTAACCCACTGAGCCACCCAGGCGCCCCTCTTTTATTGTTTTTAATTTTGAATTTAATGCCACAGTAGTCAGGAAACATACTCTTTTAGTCTTTAACTTCATTCGGGTCTGTTTTTTGGGCCCAGAACACAATATGTCCTGGTAAATATACCATATGCCCCGCCATTGTTGAGTGTAGCTTTCCATACCTATCGAGGAAGTCAGACTGGTTTATAATGCTGTTCAAACTTTCTATTTATTTACTGATTTCTGAAATAAATTGTCCTATCAGTTGCTGAGAGAGGAGTGATCAAATCTTTAGGAATGATTGTGGAATTGCCTCTTTCACACTTTAATTCAGTCTGTTTTTGTTACATGTATTTCAAAGCTTTATTATTATGATTGTCTTGTCTTTCTGATAAATTGATCCTTTTCTCATTATGAGATGGCCCTCTTTATCTCTGGTAGTACATTTTATTTGGTATCTATTTTATCTGATTATCAGTATTGGCACTCTGACCTTCTTATGCATACTGTTTGCATGCTATGTCCATTTCTCCATTCATTTACTTTCAACCTGTGTCTTTGTATTTAAAGTGTGTATCTTGTAGGTAGCATATAGTTCGGTCTTACCTTTTTTTTCCCCCTGACATTCTGGGACTTCAAATTGTTGATGTGTTGGTTTTCTTTTTCTTTTTCTCTTTCTTTCCTTCCTTCTTTCTTTCTTTCTTTTTTTTTTTTCTTGATTTATTTATTTATTTATTTTTAAAGATTTTATTTAATTATTTGACAGAGAGATAGCACAAGTAGGAAGAGCAGCAGGCAGAGGGAGAGGGAGAAGTAGGCTCTCCACTGAGAAGGGAGCCCAATGCAAGGCTTGATCCCAGGACCCTGGGATCATGACCTGAGCTGAAGGCAGCCACTTAATCAACTGAGCCACCCAGGTGCCCCTATTTATTTATTAGGCAGAGATGAGCATGGGGGTGGGGGAGGGGAGAGGGAGAGAGAGAATCTCAAGAGGATTCTCTGCTGAGCACGGAGCCTGACACAGGGCTCAGTCACAGGACCCTGAGATCATGACTTGAGCTGAAATTAAGAGTTAGACTCAACCAACTGAGCCACCCAGATACCCCTTAATTGATGTGTTTAATGAAATTATTGCTTTAATTTAACATTTAATGTAATTATTGCTATAAGTTTATATTTATAATTTTCCTTTTTTCCCCTATTTGTTTAATTTCTGTTCCTCTCTCCCTCTTTCCCCTCCTTCTTTTGGATTATTTGAATATAGAATTTCAATTTAATATTTCTGTTGGGTTTTTTAAGCTATCCTTATTTGCATTATTCTCTAGTAGTTCTCTAGGGATTATAATATACATCTTTAACTTTCACAGGTCCCTTATGGTTGATAATGTATAATATTAAAATCTTATGTAAAATATTAAAGCCTTATAGACCCATATCTTCCCCATCCTTTATGTTATGGTAGTTATATGTATTACATGTACACACCTTATAAATCCTATCAGACAGTGTTGTAATTTTCATCTTCAGCGGTTTAATGGTTTATAAGAACATTAACAGGAAAATGCAAAAAGGAAAAAAAGTCTTGAACTCACTCAGATATTTATAATTTCCAAGGCTCTTCATTCTTTCCTGAGTGCCTGAGTTTCTATCCTATATAATCTCCCTTTACCCTGAAGAACTTCCTTTGGTACTTCTTGTAATGTTGATCTTCTGGCAATGAATTCTTTCAGTTTTCATTTATTTTTATATTTTTCTTTGCCTTCGCTGTCGGAGGATATTTTTGCTGGATATAGAATTCTGGATTGAAATTTCTTCATTCAGTACCTTATTTTTTTTTAAGATTTTATTTATTTCTGACAGAGAGAGGGAGCATGCACATGAGCAGGGGGGAGGGGCAGAGGCAGAGAGAGAAGCAGACTGCCCTCTGAGCAGGGAGCCTGATGTAGGACTCGATCCCAGGACCCTGGCATCATGACCTGAGCTGAAGGCAGATGTTTAAGCAGCTGAGCCACCCAGGCACCCCCATTCAGTACTTTAGAGATGTTCCACTGTCTTCTAGTCTGCGTGGTCCTTCTCCAGTATATACTATGTCTGTTTGCTCTTGCTGCTTTCAATAAGTGTGTTTTTTCTGGTTTTCAGCAGTTTGATTGTGTTATACCCAGAGGTGGCGTTCTTTGTGTTTATTTTGCCTGGTGTTTGTTTAGTATTTTGTATCTTTCATCAAATTAAGGATATTTGGGGCCTTTATACTTTAGATATTTGTTTCTGCCTATTCTCTTTCTTTTTATATTCTAATGTAATATATGTTGGACTGTTTGAGATCATCTAACAAATCCCCAAGGGACTAGGTTAATTTTTTTTTTCTCAGTTCTTTTCTCTGTGTTCTTCACCCTGGAGAAGTCTTCTCCTCAGTCTCAGGTTTACTTGTCTTCCCTGCATCATGTCCATGCAGCTGCATCCAGTCAGCAAAGTCTGTACTCCAGAAATTGTGCTTTTCAGTTCTCAAATTTCCATTTGGTTCATTTTTTTTATTGTTTCTGTTTCTCTGCCAATACTTCCCACTTCTCCACTGAAATTTTCACTCACTGGAAATATCTCTTTTTCCTTATCTGTTAGTTCCAATATTTTGTTCATTTTGGAGTTGGACTCAGTGTGTTTTCTTTTCTCTTGAGACTGTGTTCCATTTCTTGATTCCTAGAACATTGAGCAATTTTGGTTCATATCCTAGACATTATGAATCTTAAGTTGTGGGGATTTTGTCTTCTATTATTTTCCTCTCAGAAGTGTCCTTTCCTTTGTCTTGGCGGCTGCGTTCCTTGGCTAGACTTGAACTACACACTGCTTCTTGGGTGGTGCCTTCAATCTGAGTTCTGCTCTTCTGCTGTTGGTGGTGGTACTTGCATCTGTTCCTCGTGGGTGTGATTCCCGGGTCAGCCAGAGCTGGGACAGGCAGAATTTGGGAATCCCCCTCTGGCGTCTTCCCTTCTGGAATTTCCCCTCTCCTCAGTGTTCACAGTTTTTGGACTTCACTTCTTGGTTTTCTTCAGACAAAATGGCTACAGGGTTTCCCACATGTACTCCCCCCGCCGCCCCCCGCCCCGCCATGTACCACTGAGGTCTGGCTAGAAGCCACACAGAAGGGATTTATTTGTTTATTTTTCCAAGTGAGTGGGAACTCCCCACCAGAGTCTACATACCTGTGTCTCCTCTCCAGGACTTTCAGGTAGTTTTTTGGTTTTTGGGTTTTTTTGGTATGATTTCCAGGCTTAAACTTGCCTTCTGCAGGCAGAAGGGGGGTTGGTGCTATCCATAAAGGGTCTGTCATGCCTGGAAGCAGAAGCAACTCCATGATGCTTACATTTTAGTTGGGAGACAGGAGATAAGCTAACGAGAGCACAGTAATGCTATAGAAGAAATAAATAAGGTTGATGTGATCCAAGTACTGACCTTAGGCTAGGTCGTTAGGAAGGGTCTCTGAAGAGCTCCAATTGAGTTGACAACTAAAGGAAAGAAGAATCTGGTCCTGAAAAAAGCTCATTGAGACATGTTTCAAGTACGGGTGCCTGGGTGGCTCAATCCGTTGAGCATCCAACTCTTGATTTGGCTCAGGTCATGGTCTCAGGGTCGTGAGATCGAGCACCGCATCAGGCTCCATGCTGGACATGAAGCCTGCTTAAGATTCTCTCTCTCCCTCTCCCTCTGTCCATCCCCTGCCTCTCTCTCTCTCTCTCTCTCTCTCAAAAATAATCAATTAATTAATTAATTAAAAGAGAAAGAAAAGGGAAAAAAAAGGAAAAGAAATGTTTTGAGTAAAGGCAACGGCAGATACCAAAGCTGTTAGGGCAGTTTCAAGAGGTACTTAGTGTGACCAAAGCACAGAGGATGAAATTTCAGAGGCAACCGTGTGGGACCTGGGAGGCCTTGGTAAGGAATTGGCGATGAATGGTTCTATAGAATAGACTGGGGTTGCCATCGCTGTAAGGGGATGCTTACTAGACAGATTGGACCACTCCTGTTGCCTTGTCCGAATAGCCAGACCTTAGCAGGCATGACCGATACACAGTGTAGTTTTGAGGGGGTTTTTTGTTGATGTTTTTATTTACTTATTTTTTTATTTTTATTTATTTTTTAAAAGATTTTATTTATTTATTTGACACACAGAGATCACAAGTAGGCAGAGAGGCAGGCAGAGAGGGGGGGAAGCAGGCTCCCTGCTGAGCAGAGAGCCCGATGCGGGACTATATCCCAGGACCCTGAGATCATGACCTGAACTGAAGGCAGAGGCTTTAATCCACTGAGCCACCCAGGCGCCCCTTTTGTTGTTTTTAATGAAGTAAAAAATTTTATTTATAGGGTCTTATATTCTGCATTGCAGCTAACTTTTGTAACATTACCATCTATCCTGTTTTGACTGAATAACAAGATTATCCATAATTATCTGAAGAGGCTATTAAAGTACTTCTTTGTTTTCCTACTACATGTCAGCATGAGGCCAAATTTTCTTCATGTGTTCCAACCAAATTAACATATCACAGCAGATCGAACGCAGAAACAAATCCAGTTATTTTCTAATAAGTCAGACATTAAAGAAAATTTTTGAATATTCAAAATGTCCATCTTCTCACAAAACTATTTTTGTTTTTGAAAACAGCAATTTTCCATATAAATGTGTTATTGAACATGTCATGCTTTTGCTATTTTAAAATAGGTCATGATTAAATATTTATGAAATGCCTGTTTTAATTTTCAATACAGTAGATACTGATGGACATACATCACACAAACCGAAGCTATTTGTGGTCCACAGTAATTGTTACTAATATAAAGGAGTCCCGAGAACAAAGCATTTGATAACTGCTATGTTAGAGCTATTTTACCTGGGAAAGATGATACTTTCAGTACATAGTGAAATCATGCAGAAAGGTTAATTCGAGTTAGTTAATATATAGTGCCTAATATTGGTTTCAGGAGATAGTCGGTTGTATGATTATCTGACCACCCCATCAGCCAGTGTCGATCCCTCAAAAGCTAGGAGGCCGTGTGGTGGATTTCTGCAGTGTGTGCTAAGTTGAAGTGGGTGCCTCCTCACCGCCCCCCACCCATGAGACGTCATGAGAAAGAAAATACATTGCCTTGTATCTAGAATAATATAATGACCAATAAAACCACAGCTAAGGGCGCCTGGGTGGCCCAGTCAGTTAAGCGTCTGCCTTCATCTCAGGTCATGATCTCAGGGTCCTGGGATCGAGCCCCACATTGGGATCCCTGCTCTGCGAGGAGTCTGCTTCTCCCTCTGACCGTCCCTACTACTTGTGTTCTGTCTTTCTCCCTCTCTGTCTGAAACAAATAAATAAAATCTTTAAAAAAATCACACACACACACAACCCACAGCTAAAACGAAATGAAAAGCACAAGCAGAATGAAAAAGGCCTTAGCAGAATGAAGTGTCGTAGTTCTGGGTAGTCAGTGCTGTCCCGTGGTTTCTGCCTAAGAGCAGCTGCCTCCCGTTGGTAAGTACGGTTACGTTTTAGCCGTGCGCGCGCCCCCGGGTGTCGCTCCGATTTCTCTGGGGAGCACTAAAGAGTCCCTGCTTCCTCTCCTCTGCTTTAGATGACAGCGCCTCGGCTGCCAGCAGCATGGAGGTGACGGACCGCATTGCCTCCCTGGAGCAGCGCGTCCAGATGCAAGAAGACGACATCCAGCTGCTCAAATCGGCGCTGGCGGACGTGGTTCGGCGGCTCAACATCACGGAGGAGCAGCAGGCCGTGCTGAACAGGAAAGGACCTACCAAAGGTGGGCATCTTCAGTGCGCGGAGCGGCGGACCCTCGGGCCGGAGCAGGTGTTTTCTGTCCCTAGCGGACACACGCGCTCTTCAGCGTTGTCGGAGACCGGAGGCCAGAACCTCAACGGGCTGGTCTCAGCGTTGCCAGAACCCTCACCCGAGGCGGGACAGGGTTCTTTCGGCCGGATGTTCGTGAGCTCTTCAGCCCGGGGTGTACACGTCTAGGTGATCAGGAAAGGCTCAGAACCCCCCGCGCTGGACTGTTGGGAACATCTGCTAACAAGTTTAGGGTGGCAGTACATTGCGAGGCAGAACCTAGAACCAAAAACCCCACGATCCTTTAGGCTTACCGGAGGCTGTTCCACCTAGAAACTTTTTTTTTTTTTTTAAAGATTTTATTTATTTATTTGTCAGAGAGAGAGAGAGAGAGGGAAAGAGGGCACAAGCAAGCAGAGTGGCAGGCAGAGGCAGAGGGAGAAGCAGGCTCCCTGCTGAGCAAGGAGCCTGATGTGGGACTCGATCCCAGGACCCTGGGATCACGACCTGAGCCAAAGGCAGCTGCTTAGCCAACCGAGCCACCCAGGCGTCCCACCTAGAAACTTCTTGATAAGTCTCCTCTCGTTCTCTGCACTCAGCTTGTCTGTGACCATTGAGTTCAGCCCCGCCGATAGCTAGTTATCCTGTGCCACGGCAAAGCCCGGAGCCAAGGACGGGGGGCTTAGAGGCGGTTTAGAACCCGCAAGCTCCTCACTCACAGCCCCCCCCCTTGTAGCTAGTGAGCTCCTCCCGGGCACAGCCTCCTGTATCTCTCCAATCTCTGGCTCTGCTGTCCGGGAGAGCGCAGCCTGCTACAGAATTCGGTACCTAGTGGGTTTCTGGCAAATTTAAATCATCATTTCATTTCCCTGTGGCGTCTGTGTGTGAAACATAAAAAAAGCAATATTTGTGTTTGAAGTAACTTTGTAGTGACCCTCTTCTTAAAATCTGGAAGTACAATGCCTCGTAGAAGCTTCTGTCCTGCTAGTCATCGTCCATCCCCAGGCGTCTGCTTTCAGCCCGAATCCATCGCTCATGGTTTGCCAGGATTTCTGTTCCTTGTGGCTAACTTTAGAAAACAGAATGCATCGTGGCTGTTAAATTCCTTTGATTAAAACATTTGAGATCACGCTGGCATGTAAATGTCCCTTTAAAATTAACTTCTTTTTTTTTTTTTTGGTTGTTTGGATTTAACAAAGTATTTCACAGTTACCGTGTTTTTCTTGGAGTCAGGAGAGGGTACTGATGGTGCATATGTTACTTTTTTCTCAAGTCCTTGGCTACGTTTTCACATCTCCCTGGAAAGAAATCTATTTCTTTGTCCTTCTGGGTAATTATCACCAGCTCCATGTAAGAGATTCTTGCTGGGCAGTGTCTACATAGTTCCGTCATTTTATTTTTATCTGAGTATGGCTGACACACAATGTGACACTAGTTTCAGGTGTGTGACACAGTGATATAATTCTGCAAGCTGTGCTCACCGCAAGTGTAGCTGCCATCGGTTACCCTATCCCACCACCTGTGGAATAATCCTTTTATTTATTTATTTACAAGATTTTATTTATTTGAGATAGAGCACAAGCTGGGGGGGATAGAGGGAGCGGGAGAAGCAGGCTCCCCGCTGAGCAGGGAGCCTGACCAGGGGCTTGAGCAGGACCCCGAGATCAGGACCTGAGCCGAAGTCAGAGGCTTCACCGAATGAGCCACCCAGGTGCCCCTTGAATAATCCTTCTAAATCATGGTGGGTTTTTTTTTTCTTCCTCCTAAGTTAGAGTGATCAGGGTATTCTAAATAGAAACCAGGTTACTGTAGGGATTTCCGACCTGCTCAGCTATCCAAAAATAAAACCCTAAAGGGTATATTCAAAATTGTCGCTTCCTATAAAACGTCAGACTTCCAAAACTTCTGTTTTAAAAAACAAATTATGGAAAAAATAATGCAAGAGACCTACCAAGGAATTTTCTTCTCTTGATTAAGAGTAAAGTTTGGTTTTTATAAAACTTCATCTAAGAGATGCAATTTGTTTTCATAGTGAACTCTATTTCTGTATAATATTCCTTTCACAAGTAAAAGTAAATCATAGTTTAAGGGCCAGGGGGTCACCCCAAGAAATAGAACAAGATCGTGAGAAAGCTGGTGAGTGGGGTGCAATGGGCCACAGTTTCCCCCAAACAATTACAGGACAGTGAAGCAGAGGTGGGGAGGGGGAGCAGGGGGCCGGCCTGTCCCCAACCTCTGGGTCACTGCTTCCCTCCATGGGGGTGCCTGTGCCCCTCTAGCTGGAGAGCCGTACTCAGTAGCCTGGGCTCAGTTGGGGGGTCAGACAAGACAGATCAGAGGCAAACTTCCTTTGCTTGTGAAAGGCCACCTCATTATCATTCTCACTTTGCCGTCCCCATACAGAACTGAGGAAGACGGGCACACGGCATATTCTGATGTTTAACATTGAGTGTCGTCAGAAGCTTCAGGTTCAGCGTTTCGAGCTCTGGGTGCACATCTTTGGGCTCTTTGCCCAGTGACAGGAATGGCTGTGCCATGCTGGTGGCCCAGGAGCTTTCAGAGAGCTCAGCGTGGTCCAGCTGGGAGACAGCGTGGGCTGGGTGCCGCGTCTGAGCCGCAGTGACCCCTCCCCAGTAGACGGCAGGGTCCGCACAGTAGCCCCAGGGTGGCCTGCCAGGCCGTCCATCCTGATTCGAATCCCTTTCCGTGACAGAGCTCCACTTAGGCGAAGAAAGTTATGTGACCTCTTGGCTTTGACTTACTCTGTTATTCTTAGTGTGACTTCACTAGCATAACAATGAGAACTGCAGTGTCGGACAAAAATTCACTGACAGATCGAGTTCACGGCTTCCGGAGATGGGGAGCAGATCATGGCCAACCATCGGATGCCGGGCCTGTGGACCCAGAGGGAGACCGTCTCTGGCCACTTTCCTTCAGCATCATTCTCCCGTCCCTGGGATTTTTAACCAGTGATACCGCCCTGGGTCTCAGGGGTGGCTCAGTCTCTACCTGAGCTCCCCAAACTTTGCTATTCTTCTTTTCTTTGGCCTTTGGTATTTTTTTTTTAATATTAAGGACTGGTTGCCCTGTCATGCATCTTGACCCTAGAGATCCTCAGCCTGCAAACTTTGCTTTCTTTACGTTAGACTGACTCTCAGATGGGGACAGGCGGCATTTTTAAATTACGCTCAGCTTGGGTTACCGTATAATGGAGAAAAGAGAATGAAATAGTTGGTGAAGGCACATATTTTTAAAATTCTTGCCAATATTGAGGTTTTTTTGGTGTTGTGGTTGGAGCGGGGCGGTCCTCCCTGCTCACTAGCAGGAAGCGGTAGGAAGACCCCCGTACAGGTTGTCGTGAGTATGAATACGGAAGAGCTTCATGAATTAGAGTTCACTGCCACCTCCTGCCAATCGGGGGATAAGTAGAAAGGAATGGAAGGAATGCGAGCTATAGGAGCATGGCTAGAAAACCGCAGCCCTTCCCATGGCGTCATCATTAAGACTGTCTGTGTTATTGGTAACAACAGGGAAAGTGCCCGTGTGTTGCAAAAGAGTCAAGGACAATATACAAAAATGTGTATATGGCATAATTCAAGTAAATAGGCTAAATCTATTCAAAAAGATGGGAAAGAACTATACCAAGAGTTACCATTGATTTTTTTTTTCTGAGTAGTAGGATGGTGATTGCTATTCTCTTTTTATACCTTTTAGTTGGTTTCTGAATATTCTTTGATGTAATAAGCAGAAGAAATTTGTGCTTTATTTTATTTTTTTTAAATATTTTATTCATTTATTTGACAGAGAGATCACAAGTAGGCAGAGAGGCAGTCAAAGAGAGAGAGGGAAGCAGGCTCCCCACTGAGCAGAGAGCCTGATGCGGGGCTCGATCCCAGGACCCTGAGATCATGACCCGAGCCGAAGGCAGAGGCTTTAACCCACTGAGCCACCCAGGCTCCCTAAGAAATTTGTGTTTTAAAATTGACTCCTTTCTGGGACGCCTGGGTGGCTCAGTCGGTTAAGCATCTCTCTTTGACTCAGGTCACGGTCCCGGGGTCTTGGGATCAAGGCCAGCTGGTCTGCCCCTTACCCCACTTGTGTGCTCTCTCTTTCTCTCAAATAAATAAATAAAATTTTAAAAAATTAAAATGACTCCTTTCTTACCCCCGAATCTGATCTTCGCTGCACTGAGAGCAACAGCAGGGCTCAGAGCACGTGCCCGGAGGCTGGAGCTGGCTCCCGCGAGTTCTCAAGAACACGAGGAACCGTGGTTTGGAGTTGAGTTCACAACAGGCCCGTTGTATACGTGCATGGCTAATTTCCATTTCAGTGCTAGGGGAGTGCTATCAGATTTTACTGTAAAATGTAGATCAAAATATAGTCACTGCCCCACGTATCTGGGATTGTCCGCTTTGTTGTGCGCTAACTGGCAAGTCATTCCTATTTGTCATTTTACATTTTGCTTGGGTGTTCAGACCGTAATCCGGCAACTTGCCTTTTGTAAACTGTAACGTACCTTTTGCAAACTTTTTTTTTTTTTTGCAAACTTTTTTATTGGTTATATTCAGAGCCCCATTAATGAACAGGTCAGAGAATTCCTAAATAGAACCCAGACTTCCTGGTAGAGATGCTTATACGCAAGTGGGTCCTCTGTCCTGGAACATGGAGACCTTCCGGTCTCAGGACTTAGCCCCTAAGACCGCAGTTGAAAGCAGACTATACAGGTCGCCTTTCAACAGTCTGGGCTACGCTGATGCTTACTCCTGATTTTCAGAATGGTACCCATAGCTACCATTTATTGATTGGCTGAGTACTGGACATTGCAATAGATGTTTTGGATAGATGGGCCCATTTCACCTCTCCACAGCTCTCTGAAGTGGGTGCTATTGTGCCCATTTTACAGATGAGAAAACAGCCTCTAGGAGATTGGATCGTTTACCCCAGGTTACACAAATCTGGGACTGGCCCCCAGGGCCTGGCTGGACATGCCTCCTTCCCACCATCTGTGTTGGCGTTGCTTAGCAGTATCATTTAAATTCGCATTATTCAAATCAAACCAAATATTTAGGAAATGAATAACCAAAGGACTTGAAATGAGAGCTCTCTTCTCAAGATCTGCAAAGTATCCCAAATAGCATCAGTCGTCTTTGGCACATGATTGTGTGAAACATTATGTATGATTCCCCTCACAGATTTTACGAGAGGGACAACTAACAAATTAAAATTGTAAGCTCTCTGCAGTGAATGAAATTAACAAATAATTAGTTCTTTATCCTGGTTAAGTGCAGTTAGCAGTTTGTGTCCCTCCCTCTCCTACACAGTGCTTTCTCCTTGTCTTTCGCCTTGCGGATGGCTCTGTTACAGAGCG
Organism: Nasua narica; assembly: GCA_028533885.1. NCBI lineage: Eukaryota > Metazoa > Chordata > Mammalia > Carnivora > Procyonidae > Nasua > Nasua narica. The sequence continues at coordinate 121,747,250 of CM052797.1, forward strand.
TAACTTGTGGGGGTTTTTAAGACAGAACACACTGTAGTCTCTCTCATTTTCCCCATTAATTGCCTTCCCCGGTTTAGACAGGCATTATTTAGTGAATTATGAGAAGGTTTAGTAGATGTGTTCAGTTTCCCAGAGACTAGGAAGGATTGTACTCAAACTTTATATTGTGATGGGGCATCTGGGTGCCTTAGTCAGTAAAATGTCGGACTCTTGATTTAGGCTCAGGTCATGATCTCAGGGTCGTGAGATCAAGTCCCACATCAGGTTCTGTGTGGAGTCTGCTTGGGCTTTTCTTTCCCTTTCCCTCTGCCCCTCCCCCGTTCTCTCTCTCTCAAATAAAGAAAATCTTAAAAAAGTAAAAAATTTTATATTATGAAATGTTCAAATGAATATAAAAGTAGAAAGAAAAATACCTTTCATTTTTTATCTGGCTTCATTATTTATCAACGTGTCACCAGTTTCATTTATTATCCCCCATGACTTACTTCCCTCACCCCATTAAGATTATTTTAAGACAAACCCAAGACATTATATCATTTCATCTATAAATATGTCAGTATATATTTCTCAAGATATAAAAATTCTCTTTTTTAAAAATCTCTCTCCCCCGTCCCTCCCCGTTTGTGCTCTCACTCTCTCTTTTTTTTTTTTTAAAGATTTTATTTATTTATTTGACAGAGAGGAGAGAGATCACGAGTAGGCAGAGAGGCAGGCAGAGAGAGGGGGAAGCAGGCTCCCCGCTGAGCAGAGAGCCCGATGCGGGGCTCGATCTCAGGACCCTGAGATTATGACCTGAGCCGAAGGCAGAGGCTTAACCCACTGAGCCACCCAGGCGCCCCTCACTCTCTCTCTTAAATAAATAAAATCTTTTAAAAAAATCATATAAGAAGAGTTAAGATTTTAAATCTGCTGAAAGTCGTCAGGTTTCTGGCCCAGCAGACGAAACTGTTCTGCGCTCGGCCCTTTTCACCGCGGCGTAGAGAGATCTTCCTTACTCCTGTACCCGGCCCTGCGGTGAGGGTCCCCCGAGGTTAACTCCACCCGTCCCTGTGGATAGTCTTTTGTTTTACAGGTAAAGCTGCAGATGACCTTGCACGTGGGGCATTTTGCACTGTTGTCAGGATGTCTTTAGGACAGATTCCTGGAAGCAGGATTGCCCCTCAGAGCGTGAGAGCGAGGGTGCCTTTGCCGGGTGTCAGCGATGGGATCCTCTGCTGGACTTCAGTCATTACCCACTCTTTCTTACCACGCAGCAGACACACTTCGCCTCCTCCAGTTCCAAACGTGGACATCTCGTAAATTTTGAAATGGATCATTCGGAGGGTCTCGAGCCCAGGGTCGTGAGTTCAAGCCGCACGTTGGGGTCCACACTGGGTGTGGAGCCTACTTTAAAAAATAAATAAATAAAAATTAAAAATAAATGAAGCCTATAAATAGTTTCCTTCCAGTTTAGGGTGCCTGGGTGGCTCAGCCAGTTAAGCATTGAACTCTTGATTTTGGCCCCGGTCATGATCTCAGGGCTGTGAGATCGAGTCCCGTGGTGGGCTCTCTGCTGGGCATGGAGACTGCTTGGGATTCCCTCCCACTCTCTCTCCCTTTTGCTGAAAAATAAAATAAAACAGGGCTGTCTGGGTGGCTCAGTCGTTAAGCATCTGCCTTCGGCTCAGGTCATGATCCCGGGGTCCTGGGATCAAGTCCCGGATCAGGCTCCCTGCTCAGTGGGAAACCTGCCTCTCCCTCTCCCACTCCCTTTGCTTGTGTTCCCTCTCTCACTCTCTCTCTCTGTCAAATAAATAAAATCTTTTAAAAAATAAAATAAAAGGATAATTAGGAAGTCTAGATTCATAATGGTCAGATATGCTAAAAGTAAACTTTCGATTTCTGTACATAACCACATACATCGTCACGCTTTGCATCATTAAATTCATTTTGAAACCTACTGGGATGTTTTACATATCAAATATTGCATATCGAGTTGTTACCAGGACGTAAGTGAAAAGGATTTCTTGGTCTTTGGGTTGTAACACCTCATGATAATAAGCATTGGCCGGTTTGACTAGCTACACTCGAATTTCTGCATTTATTTCCACTGTAGTTTTGAAAATACGTCATCACAGGTAGTAGTCCTTGAAGTCTGAATATTCCAGTCCTACCACCTAGAAAGATTTAAAAAGAATTCATTTCAGGCTTAATTGTGAGTGTTTTAGACCTGAGATTGCAAATACTTTTGTTAGAGCCAGAGATTTTCAGCTACGGTGCTGTGGAGTCATTTTGCAGGAAATTTAATGCCGGGTAGTTTATCGAGGACCTTCTATGAAAGTACGCCAGGTACCTGCCGGCCGGCAGTCCTGCACGTGTGGCTGGACCAGGGGCCTGTCCCCTTCAGCCTCGCAGCTGAGCTCCCTGGTGGACTGTCGGGTCTGTCTAGGAACCGACTTAGACCGCTCTTCAGCATGAATTAGGATCCGATTTCAGGGTGCGAAGAGACATCGTTAGAGTGCATTTGAACTAAAAATGGGGCCTAAGGTCACACTGCCAGCTGGGGACACACTGGGGCTAGCGCTCTGGGCCTCACGCCCAGACCTGAGGTCCTGCCCCTTCCTGCACTCCCCTGCCGCCCTCACTTTGCCAGCGGTCTTCCTCTGCCCGTCCCTGGGTGTGCTGGGTGCGGCCGAGAGCACTCGTGGGTCCGATTCCGCCATAGGTGCCTCTGACTGTAACTGATGCGTGATGCTCCTTCTGCTCTTATCACGTTCTGGGGCTCGATCGCACCCTGATGGCCGAAAGCATTTCATCCTCTGGTTGTAGCCGTAGGACAAGAGCCCCCATTTCTCGTGTGCCTGCAGCATCCCGGACACGCTGACGACAGCTCCCGCCCTCCTTCCTGATCCTCGCAGTGGCCCTGCAGGCTGGCTGCTCCTCGCAGTGGCCCTGCAGGCTGGCTGCTGCTCCCCAAAGTTCACGAGGAGGCTGGGGCTGGAAGGGTAGTGACTTCTCCAAGGCTCCGCAAGTAAGCCGAACCGAGGGGGGCCAGCCTGCCGGCTCCCTGCCGCCCTCCGTGCTTCTCCGTCTCCCTCGAGATTTGAGGTTCCAGCCCTCCTGATAGCGCTCCAACAAATGCGTTCTAAATACATACCATTTATCATTCCTTCTCCTTTTATTTGAGAAATTCTTCTTTCGTGCCGTGTGTCTATGTTTTGCCCCTAGGGACAATTAAAATGTTATTTTAAAAAATCCCTTCTATGAACCAGGAGAACGTCTCATCTCTGAGTGTCACGTGGAGGAAAAAAGGTCATTTATCTTCGCACCTGATGAGAAGAAATTGTGTTCGAACCTTTCCCCGTGCTGTTTCTCCTCCTCGGTCTGAGAGATCGCTTGCTGACAGTGACTCATCGTAGTGGCCCTTGTGTCCTCCCGTCCACCCGATCCAGGCTGGCACTCGTTCACACTGGGCAGCGGGAGGCACTTTTTTCTTCTGGAACTTTCCCTTTATGGAGGCCACTTTTCTTCCTTGAGAGGCTGAGCACATCTAGATGGGGAAACATGGAAGCGACCTGCCGAGGGGTCATGAGCACAATGGGCACCTGGTTAAGGGCATATTGGTGGCAGTTCCGGTGCTATTGACAAAGTGAGTGGGGAGGAAAACGGGGGGATGTTACCCCGATAGGCGTGTAGCCCTAACGAGATCTCTCCGCCCTCGCCATCGTTCCGAGGGCGGTGGCCGTGCCTCCGTCCCATCCTCGGTTTTTCTTCCATGATTTCTCATCAGAACTTTAAGGATTCTGTTTGCTTCTGATGATGCTCTATTACAGATCAATTTTTTTTAAAGATTTTATTTATTTGTTTGCCAGAGAGAGAGAGAGCAGAGGGAGCACAAGCAGGGGGACAGCAGACAGAAGGAGAGGGAGAAGCAGGCTCCCCGCTGAGGAAGGAGCCCAACGAGGGACTCAATCCCTAGACCTTGGGGCGATGAGCTGAGCTGAAGGCAGACACTTACCCGACTGAGCCACCCGGGCGCCCTCTGTCGCAGCTTAATGTACCAGATCTGTCGCCCCAGGTCAGAGGGCCTGCCCCGTGGAGCTGGTCTTTCATGGGCTCCTACAGTCATAGTTCTTTGGGGAGAAGGACAGAACTAGGTTATTATGAGACTCAACTTTGAAATTATGACTCAAGAAGAAGTGGAAATTTCACAATGACTCAGAAATGGTAACATAACATCTTCTCTTGGAAGCAGGGCTTTTGTTCCTGAACTTCAGTGCAGTCTGATCCACAGATCCCTGTTGAATACCTTCTGTGAAGGCGGGCCACCTTCGAGGGGCCTCCCGTCGTCGATAGAGGGGACGGGCGAGTAAACAGACGGTTGCCATCCAGCGTTCCGGGGCAGTGGAGCAGGGAGGAGGCCCACCTCGAGCGTGAGGGGACGGGGGTGGTCCTGGGCCAGGGCCCCGAGAGGAGCTGTGTGCCCGACGTCCTCCGTGAGCCGCTCTGGGACCTTTCCCCTCCTCCAGCCAGCTCTGCCCTGCAGGCCGACCTGTGGGGACCGCAACAGCGGGCCCTTGCCCTCCACCTCCCGGTTAGGTTTAGGCATCAGGATCCCTCGCTGGGAATTGGAAGGAGGGGAGGGAAGGAGGGAGGCCAGATTATTTACTTCCTCGGCTCCTTCCACACGGGGTCCCTCGGGTGGGCTGTGCCCTTCCTCTGAGCACTGCCGCTGCTCCTAAAGCAGTTTTTCTCTCTTTAGGTTCAGGCACCTGCTCCCTTCCCTCGGTCCTGGGAGGGTGATGGCCGCTCTGCTCTCAGCCCAAGGATAGAGCTGTCCACCCGGGCTGCCTCCCTCTAGAGCGAGGCATGCGAAGCACAGGGGTAGGCGACACCCCGCCCAGCACAGATGTCTGCCACCCGGCATTATTCTGGAAAGTGACGTTAGTCCCCTGGAAGAGCAGTATATAAGCAAGGGCTAAATTGCAATGGAATGGGGGAGGAGCTCAGAGAGGGCAGGGATGTCCCTTCCCTCCAGGAGGACAGGGATGACAAGGAGGGGACAGTGGCCTGGCCTGTGGGTCTCAAAGTGTGGTTCCCAGAGCAATGGCCACACGACCCGAGTGCTTGTTAGAAAGGCAGCTCCTCAGGCTGCACCAGACCCAGCATCGGAAACCCCGGGGCTGGAGCCCAGCGGTCTGTATTGTAACGCGCCCTCCGGGTGAGTCTGGGCACACTCAGGTTCTCGAGCCCGGCAGGGGCAAGGCTAAGGAGGCGGCATCGTTTTGCTTGTTGGTTTGCGGGGACGCACTGAGGAGTCTGGCACATAGTGGGAGAAATAAAGCCGTACGGACAGAGAGAGGGCAGCTGGCAGAGGTTACAAGAGGCGCGATAACCCGGGGGCCGGGACCGTGTCCTCGCCTCTCTGGGCTGGTTGTGAAGCAGGACCCCCACCCCCACCCCCGTGTGGGTCCCAGGAGGACGAGACCGCAGCCTTCCAGTCGTCCCACTCTGCCCCACAGCAAGCGTGTGGGGCTGCCCTTCCATTTTCTGTCGGTCCTGGCCACCTGTAACAGCGTGGGTGGCTCGCGGGCACCGTCAGGGATGGTGGCGAGGGACGTCAAGGTGAGGGCCACGGGGAGATGAGCCTGGACAGGGCTGCCCGGACGCCGAGGACCCACAGTGGGGTCTAGGAGTCACGCTGCAGAGACAGGCTGGGCAGGCAGGAAGAGCAGGAATGGAAGGGACAGCCAGGCTGACATGTGTGTCCTTCTCACCTCCTGGGGCTGCTGTGACCAGTGGCTGCAAACCGGGGGGCCTGAAACAACAGACTTACTCTGTCACTGCTGCAGGCTGGCAGGCCGAGACCAGTGTCCCTGGACTGAGGTCAAGGTGAGGGCAGGGTCGGTCGGTTCCTGCTGGAGGCTCTACGTGAGACTGTTCCAGGCTTCTCTCCCAGCTTCTGCGACTGCCGGCCATCCTGGGCATTCCCTGGCTTCTAGACATTTCGCTCCCAGCTCTGCATCCGCCGTCACCTGGCCTCCTCTCCCGGGGCCTCTGTGTCCCTTTTCTGCTTCTCACAAGGACACCGTCACCGGGTTCAGGGCCCCACCCTAATCCCATACGACTTCATCTTAACTAAGATCCTATTTCCAAATAAGATCACATCCAGAGGTTCTGGGTGGATGGAACATTGAGGGGACTCCATTTAACCCAGTCCATATATTAAAAAAACCCCAAAAAACCCACCCCCCCCCCCACACAAAAACCAGAATGGAAACAGAAGTGGTGGACGAAGCAGAAAGAGAAGGTAAAGCGGTGATGACAGTGACAATGCACGTCCTCCTGCAGGGGAGAAGGGTCCCATCCGGCGGGCATGGCACACAGGAGAGAAGATGGGGGGGGTCCCAGCTCGGGACCCGTGGTGTCTCGCTGAGGGATGCTGGCTCCCAGCACCCCAGGCCCCCGGGTGGACAGAGGCTCAGGAGACGAGGAAAGAGAGAGCGAGTGTGGGGCGCCGCCCGTGCTGTTTGCTGTTTTCTGTCACTTTTGAGAAAAGAAGGAAGCCCAGCCCCCTGCCTCAGGGGCCAAAAAGTTTCGGTGTGTTAAAAGCATCCTGTGCAGTTTTGTCATTGTTTTTGAGAACCTCAGTCAAGGCAGGTTTAATTCTGTGATGTACAAAATAAATTCGGCTGGCATTTCAAATCAATTTTTTGATTTCAGAATACTGTTAGATTTACAGACAAGTTGCCGTCGCCCCCGCACCCGGTTTCGCCTACGAGTAACAGTTTACATTAGTGTGCCACAATGATGATACTTGCTTTATTTTTTATTTTACCTTTTAAAAAAATTATTTATTTACTTGAGAGAGAGAGAGACAGCGTTTAGTGGGGAGGCGGAGAGAGAAGGAGAGAGCAAATCCTCAAGCCCTGTCGAGTACAAAGCCTGACACAGGGCTCGATGCCACGACCCTGAGATCATGACCCGAGCCCAAATCAAGAGTCACATGCTTAACCAGCTGCGCCACCCAGGCGCCCTAGTGACACATTTTTTATTAATTAGAGGCACACTTTATCTGGACTTCCTTAGTTTATCCCTAACATCCTCCCTTTGTTGTTCTAGGATCCCCTCCGGGATTACATTTGGTCATCCTCTCTCCCGAGGCTCCTCTAGACTGACTGTTTCTCAGATTTTCCTTCTTTCTGATGACCTTGACAATTTGGAGGAGCCCTGGTCAGACAGTTTATTGTCTTTTGATTTGGGTTTGCCTGGTAGGTCCTGGGTTTTAGGGAGGAAGACTATAGAGGGAAAGGGCATTTCCGTCCCATGCCGTCCAGGGTCCGTACTGTCCACGTGACTCATCACCGTGACACTGGCTGCGATGCAGTTTGCCAGGTTTGTCCACAGTGCAGTGACTCCCCGCCCCGCCTCCACCCTGCGCTGCGTGGAAGGCAGTCACTAAGCCCCCCCACACTTAGTAGAGGACTGTGCATCACCTCCTTGGGGACAAACCATCTACGTAGATGATCTGGAATTCTGCATGGGAGAAGTTACCTTTTCCCACCTCTTTAATCATTTACTCAATCATTCCATCAATCTGGACTCCTGGATATTTGTTTTGTGCTTTGGGCTATAATCCGATGCTGTCTGTATTTTGCAGCTGACGTTGTCCCAGCTCTGACCACTAGGGGAGCTCTTTCAATTGACTCCTGGGTCCCTTTGACTTGGCCCCATCAGTATAGGGTTTGGGGTTTTATTATTGCCTCTGAGCCCTTCCTGACCCTCAAGCTGTACAGGCTGCTCCAGGCTCATGTTGTACGCGCCCTGCCCCAGCCCCAGATCTGGGCATTTCCCCGAGGAGTCCTGGTTCTTAGTTGGTGAGGAATCGTGTTCGTAACCAGGGTTCGGGCGCTGGGTGCCCTAGCTTTCAGTATTCTCAGCAAGCAGAGCTAAGGAATGTGTTTATCCCAGGGCGCCTTTGTGACTCAGTCAGTTAAGTGTCCGACTCATGATTTCAGCTCAGGTCATGATCTCATGGGTCGTGGGATCGAGCCCCATGTCAGTCTCCACGCTCAGGGGAGTCTGGAGGTTTCAACAGATGCTTGGTGTCACCTAGCCACCATACAGCCTCACAAAGAATCATTTTACCACCTTAAAATGCTTCGTGTCTCACCTATTCGGCCCCCCACCCCGACCTGGCCAACCTCTGGCAACCGCTGGTCTGGTTTTTGTCTCTGTAGTTTTGCCTTCAATGGAATCACGCAGATGTAGCCTTTCAGCCTGGCTGCTTTCACTGAGCAGCATGGATTTAAGACTCGTCCCTGTCCTTGTGTGCACTGTTCCTTGCTTGCTTTTTATTTATTTAATTTATTTTTTTTGCTGAGTCATATTCCATTGTCTGGATGGACCACGATTTGTTTATCCACTCACCAACTGAAGGACATCTTGGTTGCTTCCAGTTTGGGGCAATTATGAGTACAACTGCCATAAATATTAAATACAGGCTTCATACAAACATAAGTTTTCAAATCAGTTGAGTACCTCATGCCACGCAAGGACGGGCTCATACCGTAAGACTGTATTTAGCAACCACCAAACTGCCTTCCAAAGTGGCTTCCATTTTGCATTCTCACCAGCAACGAATGAGAGTCCCTGGTGCTCTGGTCCAGGCCGGCAATTGTTATTTTGTTTGTTTTTTGGATTTTAGCCCCCCTAATAGGTGTATAGAGATATCTCATTATTGTTTTAATTTGCATTTCCCTAATGACAAAAGATGTTGCGCATCTTTTCATATGCTTATTTGCCATCTGTAGGTCTTCTTTGGTGAAGTGTCTCTTCAGATCTCTTGCCCATTTTTTTAATTGGGCTGCTTGTGTTCTGACTGCGGAGTTTTCAGCATTCTTTTTTATATTCTGTATACAAGTCCTTTATGAGATACGTGATTTGCAAATATCTTCTCCCAGTTCAGGGCTCGGTCTTTTCATCCTTGTGACAATGTCTTTCGTGGTGCAAACATTTTTATAATTTTAATGAAGTCCAAGCCATCATTTTTTTTTTTTCTTTCAGGAACTGTGTTTTTGGTGTTGTATCTAAAAAAAGGTCACCAAACCCAAGGACACAGAGTTTTCTTCTGTGTTTTCATCCAGAAGTTTTACAGTTTTGCATTTTACCCTCAGGTCTTCGAGTGTGTTTCTGCGTAAGGGAGCGGGGCGGGGCGGGGGCGGGGCGGATTTTGTCTGGGCACATTGTTCAGCACCCTTTGTTGGCCATCTCCGCTGAATTCCCTTCGCACCTTTATCCGTCCTGCCAGCATTTTAAAATTGATGTCCCTTGCCATTCTGTCTACCTTGAGTTCTGTAAAAAGTTACCTTGACAGAAGGGAGAGCTCTGATTGCATTTTCTGCTTGTCTCACAGCAAGACCCCTGGTGCAGACCTTGCCTTTAAGGACCACTGTCAACAACGGCACTGTGTTACCAAAGAAACCTAGTGGCTCTCTACCATCCCCCTCGGGGGCCAGGAAAGAAACTGCTGTGCCCACCGCAACCAAAAGGTAGGTACAGAGTGCATTAACCCAACTCGAAAAGGCATTCCAGCTCAGATTTAAAATAATATTGCCTCTTTATGTGACACCTCTTAATTTCTTGTCTGAATTAAAATTCATGAAAGTACAATATTTGGTGTGTTGCTATATCAGGACCTCTATACATTTATTATTCTGTTTCTTTTATTTTTATTTTTTTTTATTTGACACAGATCACAAGTAGGCAGAGAGGCAGGCAGAGGGAGAGGGGGAAGCAGGCTCCCCACCAAACAGAGAGCCCAATGCGGGGCTCGAGCCCAGGACCCTGAGATCATGACCTGAGCCGAAGACAGAGGCTTTAACCCACTGAGCCACCCAGGCACCCCTATTCTGTTTCTTTCAGACTTAATTTTACTGTCATCGGAATCTCATTGGCTAACACCACAGTGTGCCATTTTGTATTTTTGCTTGAGGGTCTCTTGAAAACACAAATGGGAGTGTAACCTGTGTTAAAATGAATATGCTCTTAAAAAAAAAATGAAGGTGCACCTGGGGGGCTCAGTCAGCACATGCCTTTGGCCCAAGTCACGATCCCAGGGTTCCCGGATGGAGCCCAGCATCGGGCTCCCTGCTCAGCGGGGAGCTCCCGCCCGCCTGCTGCTCCCCCTGCTCATGCTTTCTCGCTCTCAAATAAATAAATAAAATCTTAAAAAAAAAAAAAAAAAAGGATACGCTCTTCCCAACTTTATACTTGGCATAGAGCAAAATTCAGTTTGCTGTACCAACCTTAGCTTTTTATGTATAAAATTTGGATAAGCTCATACTTTTAAATTGTGCTTAATGGTAAGGTTGTACCTATTGATGTCTGTCCGAGAGAGGATAGTTTGCCCGTAACGTTTCTGTAATGTCATGGTTGTCGTGTTAGAATTGTGTATCTTATGTGCCAGGCCACTTGTCTCAGTTGTTAGGCTCTAGAAAATTAAATACCTCGTGGTAATATAGTCTAGAAAACCTTAAAGAAATTCTTGTGCCCTGCTGCCCACTGGGCTCGTAATGAGCCCTCCATGGACGCTCTCCGGGCTCGTTACCATACCAGCTGCCTAGCAGGGGCCGGTTCAGGGAGCGTGAGCGGGCTCTGGGCCCCACTGGGGCCCCCAGCGGGCTCACAGGCTTCGGATCAGATGCTGGGCCGGAACTTGGAGGAAAACGTAGCCATCCCGTTTTCCCTTACAAATATGTAGTGTTTGTCCTTTCCCCTCAACAAGCGAATTTTCATTTCTATCATTATCAGAATTTCCTGTACTTACTGTTTGGGAATTCTTTTTAAAGATTTTATTTATTTATTTGACAGAGAGAGATCACGAGGAGGCAGAGAGGCAGGCAGAGGGAGAGGGGGAAGCAGGCTCCCCACTGAGCAGAGAGTCCGATGCGGGGCTCGATCCCAGGACCCTGAGATCACGACCTGAGCTGAAGGCAGAGGCCCCAACCCACTGAGCCACCCAGGCGCCCCACTGTTTGGGAATTTTAAGAAAATTGATTTTGCAGGACTTTTTGAAACTTAAAGAATGTTGTATCTGTTTAATACGGGCTGGAATCATTTATTTCTAATCAACATGAAGTGACCTCTTCTGCATTCTAATCGACAGCAATAGATATGGACTATCTTTCTTTTTGTCTAGATTTCGAAGACTGCCAAGGCTGACTTTATTTTAGGATTCCGATTGCCATCTGTTATAAAACACCTAACATTAAATGTATCGTCTCAACCATTTTTAAGCGTACAATTCAGTAGTGTTATGTACTGTTGCACAATGAGGTGCCGCAGATCTCAAGAACTTTTTCATCTTTTCTGTTTCCTTTTAAAATTACGTATATACCAAAAAAAAATTTAAAAAAATAAAATTATGTATTTACTTATTTAAGTTTTAATTCCGACCTGGTGAATATACAGGGTTGTAGTCATTTCGGGTGTACGATACAGTGATTCGGCACCTCCGGACACCCCCTGGTGGTCCTCAGGACAAGTGGCCTCCTTCATCCCCGGCCCCTACTTCCTTCATTCACCCCCCCACCTCCCCTTTGCGGACCATCAGTTTGAAGAACCTTTTCACCTCGCAAATCTCTATACCCCTTCAACGGTAATTCCTATCCCCAGCCCTTGGCGATCACCTTTCTGCATTCTGTTTCTAAGGTTCTGACTGCTTTAGATACTTCATATGAGTGGAATCGTATTTATTTGTCCCTTTGTGACTAAGTCATTTCATTAGCATCCTATCCTTGAGCTTCATCCATATTGTGGCACATCACAGGATTTCCTTCTTTCTTAAGGCCGCATAATACACCCCCACACACCCCCACCCCCATACACCCCACATTTTCCTTATCCATTCAACTGTTGATAGACATTTGGCTTGTTTCTCCCTCTTAGCTATTATAAATGATGCTACAATGACTGTGGCTGTGCAAATAGCTCTTCAAAATCCTGCTTTTAATGCCTTGGGATATTTACCTAGAAGTGGGATCGCTGAGTCATAAGGTAATTCTATTTTTAATGTTTCGAGGAACCGCCATATTGTTTCCCATAATGGCTACACCATTTTACATACCCACCAACGATGCACAAAGGTTCTAATTTCTTCTCATCCTTGCCAAAAACTTATTATTTTCTGTTCTTTTGCTAGTGGCCATCCTAATGGATGGAGGTGATATCTCATGGTGGATTTGATTGGCGCTTCTCAAATGAAAAGTGATACTGAGCATCTTTTTTTAAAAGTAATCTGTATGCCCAATATGGGGCTCGAACTCATGGCCTGAGATCAGGAGTCACATATTCTTCTGACTGAGCCAACCAGGTACCTGGATATTGAGCATTTTGTTATATGTTTGTTGGCCATTTGTACATCTTCTTTGGAGAAATGTCTGTTTAAGCCCTTTGCTGATTTTTAAATCAAATTATTCATTTTTTTGTCATTGTTCCCAAACTGTAGAATTTCCTTACGTATTCTGGATATGGATCCCTTATTAGATATATCATTTGCAAACATTTCCTCCTATCACATAGGTTGCCTTTTCACTCTATTGATTGTTTCCTTGATGCACAAAAGTTTTTAATTGTGATTTAGTCCCAAGTGTCTATTTTTCCTTCTGGTATCACATCCAAGAAATCATTGACAAATACAATATCCAAAGCTTTCCTCCTGTGTTTTCTTCTGGGGGTTTTACGGTTTTAGGTCATACATTTAGGTCTTTAATCCCTTTTGAGTTAATTTTTGTGTATTGTCTAAAGTAAGTGCCTGGGGCGCCTGGGTGGCTCAGTGGGTTGAAGCCTCTGCCTTCGGCTCAGGTCATGATCTCAGGGTCCTGGGATCGAGCCCCGCATCTGGCTCTCTGCTCAGCAGGGACCCTGCTTCCTCCTCTCTCTCTGCCTGCCTCTCAGTCTGCTTGTGATCTCTCTCTGCCAAATAAATAAATAAAATCTTTTAAAATAAATAAAAAGTAAGGGTCCAGCTTCATTCTTTTGCATGGGGATATTCAGTTTTTCCTTTGCCATTTGTTGAAAAGGACTGCCCTTTTCCCGTAATGTGCTCTTGGCTCCCTTGTTGAAAACATTTGGCCACATACTCAAGGGTTTGTTTCTGGACCCTCTAATCTGTTCCATTGATCTGTTTTTCTCTCTTTGTGCTAATAAAGATACCCCACCGAATTGATTACTGTTACTTTGTAGCATATTTTGAAATCAGAATTACTTTGAAGACTCCACCTTTGTTCTTCTTTTTCAAGGTTGTTTTGGCTATTTGGGGTCCCTTGAGATTCTTTTTAAATTTTAGGATTTTTTTTTCTATTTCTGCAAAAAAATACCATGTTGATGCATTGAATCTATAGGTCATTTTGGGTAGTAAAGACATTTTAACAATGTTAGGTCTTCCAACCCATGAAAATGGGATGGGTTTCCACTTATTTATGTCTTCTTTGATTTCTTTTAGCAATGTTTTGTAGTATTTCATGTACAAGTCTTTCACTTCCTCAGTTAAATTTAGTCCTGAGTATTTTATCCTTTTTGATTCTGCAGCAAATAGGATTTTTCCTTTTTTGTGTTAGTTGTTGTTAGTATATAGGAATGCAACTGATTTTTGCTGATTTTTGTATCCCACAACTTTACTGAAATTATTTATTAGTTTTAAAATGTTTGTGTGTGTGGAATCTTTAGGGCTTTCTACATGTAAGATCACACCATCTGCAAACAGAGATAACTTTACTTCTCTTTTTCTAATGTCAACATCTTTCATTTCTTTTTCTTATCTAATTGTGCTGGCTAGGATTTCTAGTGCTGTGTTGAAGAGGAGTGGTGCAAGTGGGTCTCCTTGCCTTGTTCC
>CM052797.1:121761622-121784352 GCA_028533885.1 Nasua narica
TAGGAATGCAACTGATTTCTGCGCATTAATTTTATATCCTGACACTTGATTGAATTCCTGTATGAGTTCTAGCAGTGGAACCTTTTGGGTTTTCCACATAAAGTATCAGATCATCTGCAAAGAGTGAGAGTTTGACTTCTTCTTTGCCAATTTGGATGCCTAGAAGTCCTTTTAATCCACAGTTCCTTGTGCTTGTTCTCTCCCTCCCTCCCCTGTCCCTTCCTCCTCCCTCTCATATGTACAATGTTCACTTGAAGGAATGGGCTCATTTTTCCCGTAGTGTTTTCTCCACTCTGGATTTTGCTGAGTGCATCCCCATGGTGTCCTTTAACATGTTCCTCCGTCCCCTGGACTTCCTCTGATGCATGTTTACATCTAGAGCTGGGTCCCGTCCAGGCTCTGCTTATATAGCTGTCTTTCAGCTACCAGAGTCACATCTGTTTCTCTCACTTTGTGTGATATTAGGAGCTGTTGGTCCCCAACCACAGATTCACAGGGGACTACAAATGAGTGGTTTGCCAATGTTAGATTTTCTTCTTCACTTATTAGATATAGTATTTCTATAAAGAAAAACTGCTGAACATCTACTTCGTTATCTAATAGCATGGTAGCAAACATTAAGGAAAGTCAAGTTAAATGCCTGGGTGTTTGTTTTTTTGTTTTTTTTTTTTTTAGATTTATTTATTTGAGAGAGAGAGAGAGCATGCACGCAAGCAGCAGGGAAGGGCAGAGGGAGAAGGAGAGACATTCTTTTTTTTTTAAGATTTTATTTTTATTTATTTATTTGAGATAGAGACAGAGAGAGCATGAGAGGGGAGAAGGTCAGAGGGAGAAGCAGACTCCCCGTGGAGTTGGGAGCCGGACGTAGGACTCAATCCCAGGACTCCGGGATCATGACCTGATCTGAAGGCAGTTGCTTAACCAACTGAGCTACCCAGGCGCCCGAGGGAGAGACATTCTTAAGCAGACTCTGTGCTGAGCATGGAGCCGGACACCGGGCTCGATTTCACAACCCTGAGGTCACAACCTAAGTGGAAACCAAGAGTTGGACGCTTAACTGCCTGCAACACCCAGGCTCCTCTGCCCGGTTTCTTTTACCAATTTCCAAGATAATGAATTTGTTCTCTGTACCCCTTAACAGCGGTCAGTCGGTGGTGGTGGGTTGGGTACCATTGTGAACCGAAGTATATTTATTTTCTTTCCATCTGCAATGGCTATCACAGGCGGAGCAGTTTCCTCACCCTAGGCCAGCCGAAGCCACTGGGGTTTGGCACCCGAGTCCCTCGGACAGTGTGGGGGCCAGGAGTGCTCGTGGCTGCTGGGTGGGCCCTTGCTTCTAGGCCTTGTCATTGGATGCTTGTGTTGTAGGAAATGCTATTCTTCTGTGACATGCAGGATATTCAACTATGTGAACACTCTCGGAAATAGCAGTTTTGTCCTTGGAAATACTTGGCCAACACTGAGCTGCCACTGCTCTGTAGGAATCCTGTTTCACTGGCTGAGTGGCAGTGGTCTCTACCTCACAGTGGAGGTGTGTTCTTAATCTCCACCGGTATCGTTAGAGAAGGAGCACCCCTTCCAGATGTGTTTTCCTGGTGCCTGAGCAAAGTTCACACTTGTCACCCTAACCAGACAACCCCCTAGACACCTTGGAACCTTTTCTCGATGTCAAGAAGGTGCTTACTCAGCTCAGAATGCCTTTCATTCTCGATGGTTTAAATATCATATTTTATTGTTAATTCTGGCCAATATTTTGCATTCTTCTCTGCGGGGTATGTGTTAGTCATCATTTTCTTGTTATTTGAATGTCCTTGATGTGCAAGAAGCCCTCGTCTGCACCCTCTTTTCCTAGAAAGCCCTCAGATATCTATCAGCTCCTGCTGGCATGAGCAGAGTCCTCTGGGGAGTTTATTTGCATTTCTTGTCATTTATACTCACGGCCATTCCCAGGAGACCAGAGAGCTCTTCTTACTAGCAACTCTGCCTCTCAGGCTTTGGAGCTTTTCTTCATTAACCAGGGACACTTGTCTCAGAGGCATTTGTACACAATGCCCATGGCATCATTATTCTATAAAAGCTATTCTAAGCAGTGGAAGCAACGCCAGTGTCCATCAGTAGATGGATGGAGAAGCCAAGTGTGGTCTAGCCATTCAACAGAATATTATTCAGCCTTTAAAAAAGAAGGCAATTTTGACACCTGCTATAACACAGATGACTCTTGATGACGTTATGCTGAGTGAAATAAGGCATACACAAAAAGACAGATGTTGTATGATCCCGCTTACAGGAGGTGCTTTGAACAGTCGAAACCCTAGAGCTAGAGCAGCCAAAATTGTAACAGATGGTTCCATTATGAAAGAGAGTTAACAGATGATACGGTAGTTCTTGTCTTGAGATAACTGGCTGAGGAGCGTGCGAGCCGGCATGCCGACACATCGAGTGGCAGGCTTTCAGCTGTGCTTTACCCTTAATCTGTGTCACAGGAGCCGCAGAATCGGCAACGGAATGTTCCAGGCTCTAGAGTCAGACTGCCTGGGTTCGAATCCCAGCTTCCGTAAACCCGTGTGACCCTGGGCAAGTTACTTTACCACTTGTGCCTCAATTTCCTCTCCTGAAAAATGGCCATAATATCTACCTGTCTGTAGGGTTTATGAGGATGAAATACATGAATACAGGAAGAGCTTAGGATGGTACCTAGTGGACACTACATAAATGTGGACTGTTATAATTTGATAATAATTATCATTAGCCTTTAGTGTTTATCATCATCGTTATTGTCAGGGCCCAGTCAGTGGAGGAACCAAGGGTGGATGGTTTTCCATGCAGCTCCCCGGCCTTCTCGAGAACCGTCAGCCACAGGTGGTCTCCTCCTCCAGGCCTCCGCTGTCCTTGGCCTGTTTGCCCCCAATCCATCAGGATTCCCGCCTGAGACGGGCTGACTTGGTCTTGCCAACACCCTTATTTTGACCTGGCCCAGACCAGGACTTCCCGAAACACCATTTCCTGATGGTTTGTTTCCTGTAGGACTCCCTACCTTGGGAGAAGGAAAATCTGATGACAGCGGCTGGGGGGAGAGCCTTTCTTAATGACTTACGATGGCCAGTGACCGCCAGGACCTTTACAGACACTGCCAGGGAGCCCTCTGAACTGCTGTGAAGCAGCACCGTGGCCGTGCTCTGTGGGTGCCTGGTGCGAGCAGGGACGCATCACAGTCCCCCAGCCAGTGCGCAGAGACCCCGCTGCTGGGGGCTCCATTCTGGGCTCCAGGGTGCCCGCCCCGCACACGGTTCCTGTCTCCTTCCTTCTGCTTCCTGGCCTCAGGAAAGTCTGACCTTCTCTGGGTTCGTCTCTGAGGCCTTGTTCCCTTCCCAGTATATCCTGCATCACCGCGCTTTGCCTTGGCACAGGGCAGGTTCCTCTGCCAGCTACAAAGGCGGGCTCTGCTTTTATGTTACATTGAGCTCCTTCCTTGTGTCTCCACACAAGCACCAAAGCCCCATTCCTTAGGCTTTCCTAACGCCAGAAATCCAGGCAAAAATGGTAACTGATGGCTTATTTGGAAGAGGCGGATAGGGCCTCCCATGCAGGGCAGGGGAGTAGGAGGGAGGACAGAATGTGCAGAGGTGAGGTAGGAGGGGCCTTCCAGGCAGGGCAGGGGTAGAAGGGAAGACAGTGTGTGCAGAGGTGCAGTGGGAGGGGCCTTCCAGGCAGGGCAGGGGGTGGGAGGGAGGACAGTGTATCCAGAGGTGAGGTAGGAGGGGCCTTCCAAACAGAGCAGGGGTGGCAGAGAAGTAGGAGGGGCCTTCAGGCAGGGCAGGGGCTGGGAGGGAGGACAGAGTGTGCAGAGGTGAGGTGGGAGGGACCTTCCAGGCAGGGCAGGGGACTGGGAGGGAGGACAGTATGTGAAGAGGTCTGAGAGAGCCTGGAGCTCAGTGAGGAGCGAGGTGGCCACATCCTGGAGGGTCTTGTCGGCCAGCCACCGTGGCAATGAGTCTCAGTCCTTCCCTGTGGGAGTGGCAGGGACGGGGCTGACAAGGGGAGAGAGCTGGTCAGGAGTGCATTTCTAAAAGACAGCTTTGGAAGTGGTATAGGACTCCTGAAAAGCAGAGTTTTCTCTTTCAGTCACTGATTTGGCTCTTTTTTCTAAATCTGTGATTAGCATTACCTCTTGTCATTGATAAATGTTTGTATTTAAAAGAAACGTCATCTGGGTATTTCTGCAGACGGGACTTTCTTAGCCATCGGCTCCCATGACAACTGCATCTACATCTACGGGGTCAGCGACAACGGGAGGAAGTACACGCGTGTCGGCAAGTGCTCGGTAGGCGCCCTTCTCGTTTGCGCAGGGATGTGTGTGGTCACCGCGTGTCCATGGTGCTGGGAATTTACAAGGCGCATGAAACGCAACCCTCTCTTCCCTCCCAGGGTCATTCCAGCTTCATTACCCATCTGGACTGGTCTGTGAACTCACAGTTCCTCGTGTCAAACTCTGGGGACTATGAAATCCTCTATTGTGAGTACACCCCAGGACCTGTCTGGGTTTGGATCACCTAGAACGTTCACTCTGAGACCCAAATGGGGTCTCCTGCAAAACCCCACTTCCCGTACTGTCTCGGCACGTACGGCTGTCACCTCCAGGCCTCAGTTTCCTTTTCTTTAAAACAGGGGAGTTGGCCAGGGCCACCTCTAAGATCCTTCCCACCACTGGGGCCTTTGGGGGCTTGGGCTAACGTGGGCCCCTGCAGAGCAGAAGATGCGGGGCTCCAAGGAGGGGGTGCCAAATCCTGGAGGGAGCGGCCCGAGGGGGGCAACTGGGGCAGGAAAGAGTGGGTTGTGAGGGCGTCAACCCAAGCAGGCAAACCCAGTGAAGTCTCTCCTGCTTGGGGGACAGCAGCCCTTGGGGCCCCTCCTGCTGCCCTCCCCAGCCCTCCCGGCAGTGTCTGTGTCCAGGCAGGACCTGAGAGCATGAGGATGATAAGGCTGGCGCTACCTGAGCATAGACCACACCCCGTGTGCTGACTCCTCGCACGTGTGCCAAGCCCCTGTCGTGGGCCGAGCTCTGGGCTAAGCCCAGGGAGTCATGGGGCAAGAGGAGGGCCTGGCGTCCAGCCTGCTGGATGGCACTAGGAAGTGCAATACTAAAAAGTACCAGAAAAGTTTATGTACATTTTCTCTCGTGATCCATAGCTCTTCCAGCCTTGTATCATTTTATAGACGGGACACCTGAGTTCAGATACGAGGCCGCAGTCATCAAGAGCCCGTGGGTAGGGAGGCAGCCATCCACTCACTGAGGAGCCTGGACAGGTGGAGCTGCTGGCAGCAGAGGAAAGAGGGAAATAGCGTGTGCCAGGCGGTGCCTGGTCTTCCCTCCCCGCCCTCTCCAAGGTCCTGCCAGACACCGGGCAGAAGCAGGGGGACAGATTTCAGAAATAGGCCATGGGTCTAGAATCTTCTTGGACACAGTCTCATACTGAGCTGAGTGAGAGCTCCTTTGGGGAACAAACAAATCACCTGGGTATGACTGGTTTCCATAAGCTGCCACTCCTAACTCAGGGCTGGAGGGTGTGGAAGGGGGGCAGCTGGGGGGCCTGACATGACAGCAGGTGGCAGAGCTGTTCAAGGGCTCTAAGGCGGGGAGGTACGGGGGGTAGACACTGAGCAGTTGGAGGCCAGGTACCCATGGAGGGTCAAAGAAGAGCCAGACTGCAGGAAACAGACCCAAGGAGGAAGGTGAAGGGGAGGTGGTGCCAGTGGAGGTCCCAGGGCCCAGGCACAATTGGAGCCATGAGTCCGGCTCCCATGGGGCTGGGAAGTGGAAGGGGTCCCACTCCACAGGGCTCTGTGGCTGGCGGGGCAGGGCTCTAAGGGCCAGCCTTGCCAGGGGAGAAGAGGGGCCTTTGGCTCAGATGTCACCAGACTTGGATTTGCTTTTTCCAGGGGTTCCCTCTGCTTGTAAGCAAGTCGTAAGTGTGGAAACCACGAGAGACATTGAATGGGCTACTTACACCTGCACCTTGGGGTTCCATGTCTTCGGTAAGTTTTCTAACGCTTTCATTCAGTTCAAACATAACATGTATCCATTTTTAGAATATTTCTCTAATAATTATGAGTCTCCTGGTCACGGGTTTTGTCCAACTGCTCTGTTGCCTCATGAACCCTACAAGGTCTCCCTGGGGGCGGGGCCAGGCAAGAACCAGAGAAATAGGTTTAACCCTTTCCTGTTGTATGAAATGAGTCCCGAGATAATATTCTAGAATCTTCTATGAGGTTGTGCCAGACTTCCTAGAGAGATGGGCCAGATGGCACTCAGTCAGTCTTTATCATTTGTTAGAGTTATACTTTTTTTGGTTCTTTAAATTTTTCACTTTCCTTAAAGTTGAGATTGGAATATATTTAAAAATGGTGTAAAATAAATTACCACCATGTAGTAGAATAAAAAAGAAAAGACAGTATTTATAATCTCTTTATGTAAGACCGTAAGTCAATGAGGTGGTCACAATTTCACAAATCTCTTTAGAGCTGGCATTTATCATTTTCTGGTCTAAATGCTAGGAACTCCAGGGTTTACTCTAGATCTGCCAGTTGAGAAACTGATGTACATTCCGCTGTCTCAGATCCAAAGTTACTGGTTTCCCAGAGCAATGATGATCAAGAGACACTGCCCCCCAACCAGGCTCCAGACCTATGGCAAGCAGAGACCACACCTGCCGGGTGCCACCGAGCAGCCACAAAGAGCAGATACCGAGAAACACCTGAGGGGCGCCGGGGTGGCTCGGTTGGTTGAGCGTCTGCTGACTCTTGATTTTTGGCTCAAGTCATAATCTCAGGGTGGTGGGATCGAGCCCCCGGACAGCCCCCATCAGGCTCCAAGCTCAGTAAGGAATCTGTTTGTCCCTCTCCCTCTGCTCCTCTCCCTACTACACACACACGCACTCTCTCTCTCATTAATACATAAAATCTTAAAAAAAAACCACAAAAACCCTGAAAGGCACATACAGGGTTAAACCTTCCTTTGGAGAGACTCACACAGAGTTACCCAAAAAAACCCAAAAGTTAGGAAACTGTAGGCTGAGGACTAGTCAGCTGCCCCTCGGATGCTTTGGGAATAAAGGATGCATTGTGTCCCAAGCCAGGGGTTCTGGCACGCTCTCTGCTGTGGAGTCCAGAAGGAGGGGGCCCCTGAAAGTCGTGGGAGCCCAGAAAGCCTACTGTAGCTCTCGCCTGCGGTGGGACAGGTGATCTGAGAATTGCCGCGGTAGCACGCTGGTCACAGGCACGCTGGGAGCGGGCCCCAGCTTCGAAAGCCAGGGACTCCAGGCCGTCGGATCTCCATGAGAGCTCAGTGGTGGTCCCCGTGCACCATGGTTCAGTGTCTCCAGAGGTTCAGGGCTCTGTCTGTGGTCTTCATTTTAGGGGTGTGGCCGGAGGGCTCTGACGGAACCGACATCAACGCTGTGTGTCGGGCCCATGAGAAAAAGCTGCTGTCCACCGGTGACGACTTCGGCAAAGTGCACCTGTTCTCTTATCCTTGCTCGCAGTTCAGGGTATGGTCTTCCTCAGGGACCCTGCCCTCGGGGCACACGCGTCATGGCCTCACCTGGCAGACCGGGGATTGTCTAGAGAGGCCCCTGCATGAACCTGCCCATCACGCGGGCAGACATGTCGTCCCACTGTCCTGGAGCTCTTCCGGGCTCCACGCTGCTCTCCAGGGAGAGCCCCAGGCACAGGGCCCGTGGAGCTGGCTTGTCCACCTCTGTGGCTTCCTTCGTGGGCCTCAGGCGACTGCCCCTGCCTGGCTCCCTCTGCTCCAGCCCTGCTGAGCTGAGCCAACACCAGTGCCTAGAACACCCTTCCCCATCCTCCCCAGACCTGAAGCCCTTCAGCCTTCCGCCTTGACCCGGGGCACCCGGCGGGCTCTCCTCCGGGCGGCCCCAGGCCTGGCACAGCGCTCCGGTGCTCAACACGTCCCAGCCTGGGGCGGTCCCCTGCCCGTCTCGGCCCCCCACCAGACCAGATTCTTGGGGGGTACAGGGAGGGCACAAAGCAGGGGCACAGGTGAGAGCTGCTGAGGGAGGGAAGAACGAGCGTGAAATTCCAGTACTTTCCGACTCCACACGGCTTGCTCTGCCTTAAGCTCTTTCTCTGTCATTCTTCCCCAGGCTCCGAGCCACGTGTACAGTGGGCACAGCAGCCACGTCACCAACGTCGATTTTCTCTGTGGCGACAGCCACCTCATCTCCACGGGCGGCAAGGACACGAGCATCATGCAGTGGCGGGTCATTTAGTCCCAGCAAGAAGCGTGGGGAGCAGAACAGGGGCGGGCACTCGCGCTGGGCCCCACCACTGTGATTTCTGTTCTGTGTGAGAAGTTCTGACAAACCTCAGGAAAACCACTCCCTCTACCAGTGACCTTAGCTTAGCGGATCAGTGGGCGTCGCACGGGACGGTGGTTCACGGTTCTCCTTTGTTGTACAGTATATAGAACAGTGCACATTTAATATTAAAAAAAATATGCCAGGGTTTACATTATGGTAACATCAACAGAAGCGACTGGTATATCCTTCGTAACTTTTCTACGAACCCTTCAAAAATGGTCACAGAAATGCCTTTTAAAATATTGTACATAGGCTTTACTATTTCCCCATCTAGCTCGCTAAGTCAAATATTTATGAGAATAACGAGGTACTGAATGGCGATCGCTGTGGACTAATTGGTCCTAAAAGGATAAATCGATGGAGAAGAAGAGCGTGGAGGACTGATTTGCACAGCTGAATCAGGAAATGCCAATGTGACTTTATTTGGTTACATTCTCTAAGGGTTCCTTCAGTCGTCCCTCCGGGGGGCTGACAAAAAAAGGGCTGTACTCTTCTCGTGTTAAGCAGATTGTACTCCAGATTGATTTACAGACTTCAGCAGGGCGTGCGGGCTCCGTAAAGTCTCAGTGACCCTGCCCGCCTAACCCAGTGCAGGCAGCGATTCACTCCCTCTGTCCCTCGCTCACGTGCCCGGAAGAGTGGTGGAGACATCTAAGCCACCTTCTTCTGTAATCGAGTCGGCACGATCTGGTATTTAATAGGACGGTAGAAATTCATCCTAAAGACGTAAGGCTAGGCTTTACTATTTTATGCTTATGGACATTGTATATTTGTATTTTAAGACCGAGTAGACCAAGTCAAAATGGTATCTCAAGTGTACAATAAACCTGCGGCGGGGAGAAGTCTGGAAGTCTCCACCAGGTACTAAGGACAGCTTCTTTTCCTGTCTTTTGTGCATGGATGGCTCACTGCGCCACAAAGTACGACTGCGTTCTGATGAGTCAGAGGTGGCAAACGTTAGTCAAGAAGGCCTTATCCATTTTGATCGTGTGACAGATTGAAATTTATTGTTTACATTGGGGAATGTATCTCGGATTTTAAAATAGAAGAGTAATAAACAGACTTAAAAACAAACACTAAGATTGCTACTCGTTCTAGGCAAGCAAATGAATGGGATTCCCCGAGCTCCACGGCGTTGGTTGTTCAGAGCGGCTGGTTAAGCACAACGTTGGGAAGCACGTTTGTTACATCTCCGACGCACTGCGCACGCACGCGCGGGCCACCAGGAGACCCGTGCACTAAAGACGGGTCTGTTTGTATGTATCCTCACCAAATATATTCTGTAATGAAATTAAAGCTGAAAAGGATTTCTTATTGACCTATAATCGTGAAAATATATAAATTAAAATATTTAAAATTAGACATGATTCACACTAGATTCTGTTTCAGAGACATATTTTTTTTGTCTTCACCTGCGTCATTTGCAAATGGAGGAACTCTCGCTTGCATACAGTGTGTAAGCATTCGTCAGATTCGAGGACTATAAAGAATTCAGCTTAGGGGCGCCTGGATGGCAGAGTGGGTTGGGCATCCAACTCTTGGTGTCGGCTTGGGTCATGGTCTCGGGGCCGTGAGATCGTGCCCCACATTGGGCTCCACATGCACTCAGTGCAGAGTCTGCTTGGGATTCTCTCTCCCTCTCCCTCTTTCCCTCCTGCTCATGCTCTCTCTCTAAAATAAATAAATCTTAAAAAAAAAAAAAAAAAAAGGAATTCAGCTGAAGCGTGCCCAGCTGGTGGCTTGGTTGGAGGAGCATGGAACCCTTGATCCCAGGGCTATGAGTTCAAGCCCCATGTTGGGGTTGGAGAGTCTAAAAAAAATTTAAAAACTTAAAAAAAAATGTTCAACTTAATTACCATACCTAGTTGTTATTTTACTTGGCTATGTAATACCGGCAAAAACAATTACTTTTACATTAATAAATAAGGGAATCACCAGACAAGGAAGAGGAAAGGGACTCGTTATTGCTCTTAAAAGATCTACTTTTATTTCTATGTAATTCCACTCTTTACCAGGCCCATAATGGAAAAAGGATATTTATGTAAATGATTACTGTTCGTATTTGTTTTTATTTATTTGTTTGTTTATTTGTTTATTTATTTATTTATTTGGCAGGGAGGGAAAGGGAGAGAGAGAATCTCAAGCAGGCTCCACCCCCAGCACAGAGCCCGTTGTGGGGCTCAACCTCACGACTCTGAGATCACGACCTTCCAAGATCCAAGACTGTCAGGACAAGCGGCCCAGAAGCAGGGGCGGCTGCCAGGCCTCTTCATCCCAGTGGCCCGAGGCCCTATGAGCTTAGCTGGGCTGTGAAGAGTGACAGCTGAGGGGCTATTGCCCTAATCTCCGTGAGGTGCAGACAGTGTGGACCAGGCTGCAAGTGGCGTGGAGAAGTGAAGGGCTGGTCGGAGGGAAGTTTCAGGGGAGAGGAGTGCCAGCAGGTGAAGGATCACTTACGGGCGGTGGGTGAGGTCCGGGCCCCTCCCTGTTCTCTGGTCGGACGCCCGTGCCATTGGCCAAGACAGAGCACTCCAAGTTTGAAGGTGGATGATGCTGGGACCGGACAAAGTGAGGTGAGGGGTCTCTGTGACATCCAAGTGCAAGTGCAAAAGTAGGCATTTGGCTAGCAGGCTCAGACAAGGCCAGCGGCAGGAGCCACTGCGGGGCTCTCTACAGAAGAGTACCGTGTCTAACACTGGGGTGTGGCCGAGATTTCGGGGAGCTGGTCCAGCCGCGTGAGGAGAGGACCTCTGCCCCCACCAGGGGTGCTCAGAACCCCAGGGCAGCCAGAGGAACTGCGGCCGGCAGCCGGGAGAGCGTTCACTCCAGAGCCCACACAGGCATCTTCCCCACCCTCAACTTTTTTTTTTTTTTTTGAGAGAGAGCAGGGGGCGTGGGGCAGAGGAGGGAGAGAGAGAGAATCTCAAGCAGACGCCACACCCAGCCTGGAGCCTGACACAGTGCTCGATCTCATGACCCTGAGATCATGACCCAAGCTGAAATCGAGAGTCAGATGCTCAACCAGCTGAGCCACCCAGGTGCCCGTAACCCCCCAGCTTTTTTGAGTGACTACTTCCACTGCCCAAAAGTTACACATTGCATCCATTAATCATTTTTTCTGTCAGCTGGGAACGGACTACCATCATGTGATCTCTGAGGCTTCTGGAAGAGCACGTAGAAGCAGCAACGTTCGACCTCCTCTGACCTCCTCAAAGGGGGTCCTTCTAACTGCACAACCGGGGAGGCAGCTGTTTGGTGAAAATGACAAGAAACGTTCTTACTGAGAGGTAGAAACTATGGGTTTTTTTTTTTTTTTAACTTTATGGGGAAATTTCGAACGTACACAAAAGTAGAGCCTCTTACCAAGCTTCAAAAATTATGCACAGAGAATCTCATTTCCTCTGTCTCCCCTAACTTGGGGGACAGAGAGGACTGGTGTGTTTTCAAAGCAAGTCCAAGTAATCATGTCATTCCCTTGTCAATGCCTCCGACTGCCGCCCCCACGAGTTTATTTCAAGTAACCATGGTAACGCCATCACAACTGACCCACCGACAGTGATTCTTTATGGTCTGATACCCATTCAAGTTTCCCCAGTCGTCAAACCCGCCATGTCTCAATGCCAAGCACGCTGTGGGGGAGCCACACAACCAGGCCAAGCACGGGATGCAGAGCCCACCTCGAAGCCTCGCTCAGGGGGCTCAAGCACCCGTGGTGCAGCTGAGCTCAGGACCCTTCTCCAGAACCCACTATGACCTCCAGCTCTGCCCCTCCCCACACACTGCCTCTGGGCCCTGGGGAAGCCCCTCTTCTGGGTCACCCACCCTGGGGCGGGGCGGGGGCTGCTGGCATACATACTTTCCTGCTATCTTCGGTAACGTGAGCACCCTTCACTCAGGAAGCCTCGGGGAGGGGTGAGGGGGGCTCGTGAACACAGATTTGCTGGGTTCAGAATGTGGATGAGTTAGCAACAAATTTGGTTATTTGGGCTTAGAGCAGAGAAAGGACCGCAGCACCTGTAAGGCTTAAAGCCCCTCCCTGGGCTCCGCTGGCTGCAGGGGCGCCACCTTGTGGCAGGAAACAGAGCCGGCGTCCCTTCTCAGGTGTGAATAACCCGCGGGTTCCGGCCTCTGTAGGCTGGAAGTGTGGGGTCAGAGCAGGAAGATGCTTCCATGACTCCGTGGGACTTCCACTCGCTGGGAGGGGAAGGTGTTTCAAGCGACTCTCCTCAGGGAGCTTTCGGGGGTTCTTGGGGAGCCCCGGCATTGCAGATGGTCTCACCCTCAGTCCCCTTACACTGGATAAGGCTGTTTCCTGAGGTGCCTCTCGACCCCTGGCAGGCCTTGATCCCCGGCAAGTTGATCCCCAGTCCTCTTTCGGTGGGAGTCCCCCCACCCCTCCAGGTTCCTGTGGGCAGGATCCAGGCTCTCTACCTCGGTCAGGAAGTCTCTGTGCCCCCCACCCCTGACCCTGACACCAGCGCAGGAAGGTTCTTTCCTCCCCCACACAGCCTTCTCTGGACCTCTGGCTGAGCCGCCTCGTGCCTTCAGATTTTCAGCCATCAACCCACCAAGCTCTCCCCTCCCTCTTGGGGAAAAGGGGGCTGGAATCAACAGCTCAACTTTGCCCCAAAGAAATCCCCCTTACAGATACTTTTTTTGAATCCTGTTTCCCGACACTCGCGTACCCATTACATGGATGAGGGAGGCTGAGAGGTCTCTTGGGAACATCCTTGGCCCATTCCGTCTGTGGTCTAGCAGCACCTTCGGACCGTCACACCCCTTGGATCTTGGCTCCTGACTGAAATGTCGGTTCAATGGCTGGTGACGCAAACGGCTGCCGTCAGGATTCTGGCCGTTTCCTGGTGCATCGGAGCAAGTTTGGCACCGCTGCGTGGGAGGGGAACCGCTGGTGCTCTAGGACACGCACCTGCTCTGCTTGCCAAGATCCTGCCCAGTCTCTACCCTGGGCACCAGCGGAGTGCGTGTTCCCAGGCCGAGAGGCTGCACAGCAGCTGAGAGGCAGCATCTCCTCGACGATGAAGAGACAGAGGGTTAGGAAGATAGGGGAGCTTGCCCCCGGCTGCTTGGGTGACACTCCCAGGTCTCCCGAGCTGTGTCCTCACCAGCACCGGAGTTCTCAGACTGACGCTCTTTGAGCGCCCTTCGAGAAGTTGCTCATGCAGCGTCTCCAAATGGCTTGAGAAAGGGCCCCACGCCATATACGGTGTGTCACAGGCAGAGACCCGAGCACAGGTCGCCTCTGTAACACGTGGGAGATTCTATGATAAAGAAGCCTGTTTACGCTGGCATGTCCCATACTCGAGCCTTGGGCACTTGGGCTCCCACGACGCTGATTATCGGCCAGGATCGATGTTCCACGGCGCACCATCTTGGGAAACACTGTGGGAGAAGGTTAGTCATGCAGAAGCTTAATATAACAGAGAAGTGAAAGGGAGCCCAGATGCCGAACAAATCTCCACTTCCTCCTCTTTCCCCTACCCCATTCCTGCTAGGAAGGGCTTCAAGGCCACACTCTGGATGGCGGCGGCAAGGCACAGGGGCGCTTTTCTGTGAGCCTGGAGCCCTTGGCCAGTTTCTCCCGCCTCTTTGCACCTCCCTCGAGAGCACCCAGCGTCCCCGATGTATAATATCCGCAGCTGGAGACCGTCAGGGACCGATGAAGAACATCTGGGACACTGGAACAAGACCCGGGACAAGGGAGGATCTTTTTCCTTTTTTTTTTTTTTTTAAGTTCTTTTTTAAAGATTTTATTTATTTGTCAGAGAGAGAGAGATTGAGCACAAGCAGGGAGAGCGGCAGGCAGAGGGAGAAGCAGGCTCTCCAGGAGCAGGGAGCCCTATGCGGGGCTCGATCCCGGGAGGGGTCACGGGTAATGCAGGCTACTTGAGGCTGAGCCCTCAGTAAAGTGGACTCTGAGCAGAGATTTAAGGGGCAGAGTGAGGACCCAAGACCTGTGGCCACCCGGGGGAGGCTGTCTGCAAGGCAGGGTCCCCGGGAGCACACCGTGAGGGAAGAAACACTATTCTGTTCAGCCAGACCCTTTCTCTGTAGACAGAGAAACCAGAGCCCGTATCAAACCAGGACTTGCCAAGGTCACTGTGACCTTGGCAGAGACAGAGCCTCACTCCTCTAGTTTGTTTCCTTTTATAAAATGAAGTTTAGGGGCACGTAGGTGGGCCACTCAGTTAAGCGTCTGCCTTCAGCTCAGGTCACGATCTCAGGGTCCCGGGATGGAGCCCCGCATCAGGCTCCCTGCTTGGCAGAGGGTCGGCTTCCCCCTCTCCCTCGGCCACTCCCCCTGCTCGTGCTCTCTCTTGTTAAGTAAATAAAATCTTTAAAAAATAAATAAATAAGGGACGCCTGGGTGGCTCAGTTGGTTAAGCTGCTGCCTTCGGCTCAAGTCATGATCTCAGGGTCCTGGGATCAAGTCCCATATTGGGCTCCTTGCTCCACGGGGAGCCTGCTTCTCTCTCTGCCTCTGCCTGCCGCTCTGCCTGCTTGTGTTCTCTCTCTCTCTCTCTCTGACAAATAAATAAATAAAATAGTTTAAAAATAAGTAAATAAATAAATAAAATGTTTACTGTATTTTTTTTAAGATTTTATTTATTTATTTGACAGAGAGAGGCCCAGCGAGAGAGGGAACACAAGCCGGGGGAGTGGGAGAGGGAGAAGCAGGGTTCCCGCCAAGCAAGGAGCCCGATGCGGGGCTCGATTCCAGGACCCCGGGATCACGACCTGAGCCGAAGGCAGACGCTTAACGACTGAGCCACCCAGGCGCCCCAGTTTACTGTATTTGTAAATCATAAGACGTATCATAGCAAATTCAGGACGCCCTGCCATATCCCCACCACCTAGAAGTAGCACTGCTAGGTTCTCAGTGCATCTTCTTCCCGTATTCTTTTCTCGGCGTGCATTTCTGGATGTGTTTCCATACTTAACATAGCGCACAGACGCTGCTTTATGTTGCTTTTCTCTTGCACCTTTGTAAGCATTTTCCAGTGTCATTACAGACCTGTTACAAATCATTCCCGCCGGTTGTGTAACCGGCTGCTGCGACTGTCCAGTCCTCCCACACGGATGATGGTGATGAAGACGAGGGAAACAAGGCCACCCTCTCTGAGGGCCTTTGTCCCCGGTGATGCAGGCTCTGCGAGGGCCCCTTCCCGTGGGCCACCTCATCAGCTCCCAGGATCCGCCACCTCTCCAACAAGGAGAAGGTCCAGATCCACATCTCTACTTCCGTTTCCGTAGCGTCACCGACCTGTCCATCGGCTCAGCCACGAGTGCCGCGATCTCACGTCCCAAACCAAACTCAGCCACTTCCTTCCGCAAACCCTGTACTTCCAGCTCCCAGTAGACCAAGCCGGCGAAGCCCACATCCCTCCAGACCCCTCTCTCCGCCTCACTGCCCGGGTCAGCAGCACCACGTCCAACACGGGTCACGGCTGGGTACACCTCACACTCGGGGACCCTGCAGTATGCCCAACAACCCTGTCACAGGGATCCTCCTTCCACAACGAGGAAACTGAAACAGAGAGGCTAGTTCGCTTGCTAAGGGCTACACAGCAAGTTAGTTGGGATTTGAACCCCTGCGGTCCGGTTTCAGAGTTCATACCCAGCCACTGCACCACTCTGCCTCTCTCTCCAAGGCTCCAGCCGCCATCCCCCACGTGCCCTGCTCTGTCCGGCAGATGGCACCACCGCCCACCCGCCTGCAGCCACACCGGCCTCACCCCACAGGGCGGCCGCGCTGAGTTTTGGAAAGGCATCACTCTCTTGCTTAAAATCCTTCAAGCACTCTAGGAAAAAGCACCCCACACGGCAAACAAGGCCCGCCCCTGGTTTCCCCATTCCTCCGCAACACCGTCTCCCTCTGCTTCCACGGCTGATCTCCTCCCTGTCCGCACACGCAGCGCCATCCGGTCCTGACACGCGCTCTCGGCCCCCAAGCGCTTCCTCCCATTTTTCCTGCCCAACCACAGTAACTTTCATTACGCAGCTCACGCGTCGCTTCTTCCAGGAAGCCTTTCCGGAGTGCCTCATCGGGGTTCCGATCCCTCCCATGGGTCCTTCCCTTGTCACGCTGAGTTATAAGTGGAGTCTGCTGCCTGCCCCTCCCGTGGCAAGCTCCCCAAGGCATAAACGCTCCGCTTTCTTAGCGCAGGGTCTGGAACTGACTGGTTTCCGGCTGCGGCGGAGGCGTAAATGGATGAGCCATGGGCGGCCAGGGGGAGCGCTTGGGCTCGCATTAGGTTCCTAAAGCTTTGCCCTTAACCCTGAGCGTCTTCTCCTGCTTCCAGTGGTTTATTATCGCAGACGGCACCGCGGAGAACGGCGTGCCCACGGAGCCTTTCCTGTAGTTAGACTTGCTTCTTCAGGGCAAAATCCCAGAAGTGCAATTACTGCATTTGAGAGCAAAAACATCTTTATGACCCCTGATACGTTTTGCAGAAGTGAATTCCAAAATTATGGTAGCAATTTGGGAGGCTTTTTCTTTTTTAGCAAACGAATCCTCCCTCCGTTTCTAAATGTCTTCCTGGCACAAGGCGCACAAAGCTATTTTTACCTAGAGACTGTAAACCTCGTCCTTCGGAAGGGAGAAAGCCGGGCGCGCCTGCAGAAACCCGCTGCCTGCCTCGCCGCCCATCGGCCCCTGCGTGCTAGCCTAGTTCTTGGTCATTTGGGAAACGCAAGTTTAAATTATGTTCCAAAGGAAGCGGTGGGTTTTTTTTTTTTTAAAGAAGAAACACACACACACACACGCACGCGCGCACACACACACACACACTCATACCTATCTCTTTCAGGAGACTAAATAATGAACATCTTTACAATTCTAAGGGGCCAGACGGTTAAGCATGTGGATGCTGGGGAAGGATCAGGGCTGAACGCAGCCCCGGGGGGTTGGGGGCATCCCCCGGTTTTCAAGCTTTGGGCAGCAACAGCTTTCTTAGGATGAAATCTTACAGGAAAATCCACTCTCTGGCGTGGGTGAGAATGTCCCTGCTTTGGCAGAAGCAGTCAGAGGGTGGAAGTGACCAGAAACGCTCATCCTATGTCCACCCCCCTAAACATGCCACCCGCCTCCCCTTTCTTCCCCACCCCGCCCCCACCACCTCCAGCTGCCACATGGGGCTCCCAAGTCCACGGTCCATAATCCAGAGCACACCCATGGCCAGCAAGGGCCACACAGTGAACGGTGGCAGCGCCGGGTCTGCCTAGCCCCGACCGGGGTGACTCTCCACCTGCTGTCTTGCTGAGAGCCAGCTCGGCGGCCATTCCCAATCACGGGGCAGAACGTCAGGAGGTGCCGGAGATGGCTCAAGTCCCCCAGCGCTCGCCATCCCGGTGCCCAAGACACCAGCATTTCCTCCAATTTGTTTTTCAGGAAAACCATCCATTTCATGTAGATCCTCAAAGTTATTGAAGTAAAACCGCAGTAATCATCTCTCGTAATTATTTTCTTATCCAATGTTTTATTAACCTCAGGAGTAAAACACAATGACCCTACAGTTATATACACAGCAAAGCGATGCAATTATTTTATTCGTGTTCACCCTGCAATTATAAATCCCTTCTCATGCCTGGTGCCCCATACTTTTGTTTTCCTGTCTTTGACTTAGTTTTTGCCTGTTTTCCATTTCCTTTCGTCTTGAAGAAGTGGATTTTACTTGCATTTCTCAGTATTTCTGTTTCTAATTCATTATTTTCAGCTTCTGTCTTGATTATGAGGATTGTCTCCTCATAATCTATTTACTTTGTTGTGTTTTAAGCTGAATATTTCTATACTCTCTGTTGTAAAATAAAAACGTGTAAGGTATATTCTCGCTGTATCCCATAAGCATTGCCATGATGTTTTCTCGTTTTCATTAATTTCTTATTAATTCATAGTTTTCATACTCATTTCTTCTTTCAGCTTAAAGTTACCTAGAAGACTATTTTTACATTTCTAAGCCAAGTTTTTATTGTATTTTTTATCGTGATTGGGGGTGTCTCTGGACTTTGGTGAAATTTCCAAACTCCAAGAATAACAAGAAACCCCTTTCAGCTTCTGGGAGAAAAAAACAGATCGCCTGTGTACGAAATGCCCACACCCACGCCACCCTGAAATGTCCAGTCCTGATCTCTGGAACCCATGAATATGTAGGTTCCGTGCCCAAGGGGGAATTAAGGTCGCAGTTAGAATTAAGGTTGCTGATCGGTTGGCTATAAAATAGGGAGAGTACCCCGGATTACCCAGGTGTGCCCAATGTAATTGGAAGGGTCCCTAACTAGAGCAGAGGGAGGGAAAAGAGGAGGTGAGGGAGATGTGAGGGCAGACCAGAGAGCTCTGACCCATACTTGATCTGTACTTGCTGCTGGCTTTGCAGATGGCCCTTCCTGAGGGACCATGAGCCAAGGAATCCAGGGAGCCTCTAAAAGCCGGAAAAGGCAAGGAACAGATTCTCCCCAGGAGCACAGCTCCGCGAACACCTAGATTTCAGCCCAGTGAGACCCGCATCAGACTTCCGACCCCCAGAACCGTAAGAGAATACATGTGTGTTATTTGAAGTCTCTGGTCATCTGTAGGCAGCGATCGGAAGCTAATACACCATGTAAAGAGAGACTCGGACTGGTTATTTAGCTTCTTATCTGCAATTTGAAACTAGAAGTTTGCAGCTGAGAAAAGGGAACTGCAGGCCTGAAATCCTTTCTGGCTGAGGACCTCATCCGCGTGGGAGAGAAAAACAGGCATTTCGACCAGATTGTGTCTAAATGTGTGTCTTTCTACACTAACCCTCCCAAACACCTGGTGAGCTCTCTTTTTCCAAACAGCTTTGTTGAGATGTAATTCATATCCCATGCAATTCACCCACTTAAGGAATGCTATTCAGTGGTTCTTAGTATATTCGCAGAGCTGGGCGCCCATCCCCACTATGCAGTTTTAGAATATTTTCATCACCCCCAGAAGAAACCCCACACTCCCAAGCAGGGTGTCCATCTCCCGGGGTTGCCAAAGCAAAGCATCCCAGGCCAGGGCCGGGGGCGGGGGGGCTGGGGGCCCTAAGCAACAGACATTTATCTCCTCGCAGGTCTGGGGGCCAGAAGTCCAAGAGCCACGTGCCAACAGGGCTGGTTTATCCGGAGGCCACTCCCCATGGCGTGCAGACCGTCCCTTTCTGGACATGTGCTCATATGACCTTTTCTCTGTTCCTGGCGTCCCTCTGAAGGGCCTAATCTCCCCTCCTTATAAGGACATCAGTCAGATTGGATTCGGACCCATAGTAAAGGCCTCATTTTACCTTAATTACCTCTTTATAGTTCCTATCTCCAAATGCATTCTGAGGTGTTGGGGGGTTGGGTTTCAATATATGAATTTGGGCGGGGGGGGAACACAGGTCAGTCGATAACACATAGTAATTCCCTAGAAGGACCCTGCTCCCCTAGCCCCTGGCAACTGCCGATTACCTTCTGCCTCTGCAGATGTGCTTTTTCTAGACACTTCCTATCAGTTGAATCCTAGGATATGTGGCCTTTTGTGGCTGGTTGCTTTCACTTAACATCATATTTGCAAGGTTCATCGATATTGTAGCATAAACCGGTACTGTATGGTTTCCTTTTGCCAAGTAATATTCCATTGTATGGATAGACCACATTCTGTTTACCCGCTCACAAGCTGATGGACAGCTGGGTTGTATGTGCTTTCTGGGTATCATGAACAATGCTGCTACGAACATTTGCGTACAAGTTATTGTGCGGACGTAGGTTTTCATTTCTCTGGGGCGTTTACCTAGGAGTACGTTTACTGGTTACGTTGCATCTCGGCATTGAATAGTTTGAAGAAGTGCTCATCTGTTTTCCCAGATGAAAACAGACGGTTTTGCACCGGTTTGCACCATTTTACAATGGTGATTGTAAAATGGTTGCACCATTGTAAAATGGTTACACCATTTTGTAGTTTTCAGTGTATGTCTTACACTTCTTTTACTGGTTACACCATTTTACAATCCACTAGAATGTATGAGGGCTCCGATTTCTCCATCTGGCCAACTTTACTTATTTTCCTTTTTTATTCTACCTTATTATTTTTTTTACAGCCATCTTATTGGGCATGAAGGGGTATCTCATTGCAGTTTTTATTTGCTTTTCCATGGTAGCCAATGATATCGGGCATCTTTTCATAAGCTTAGCAGCCACTTGTAGATCTTCCTTGGAGTCATAGCTGTTCAGATCCTTTGCCCACTTGTTACTTGGCTTATTGCATTTGTATTATTGAGTTGAAAGAGTTCATTATATAATCTAGATACGAGGCCTTCTTCAGAGATACAATTTACAAATATTTTCTCCCATTCTGTGGGTTCTCTTTTCACTTTGATGGTATTTTCTGCAGTAGAAGTTTTTAATGTTGATGAAATCCAAGGTATCTGTTTTTTCTTTGGTTGCTTGTATTTTTTTTTTTTTTTTTTTTTTTGGTGTCACATCTAGGAAAACTTTGCCTAACCCAAGTTTAGAAAGATTTACACAGATTTTTTTTCTTCTAAGGGTTTTATAGTTTGGGCTCTTCCATTTAGGTCTATGAACCATTTTAAGGTAATTGTCGCACATGATGTGAAGTATTAAACTTCCTTTTTTCGCCTGGAGATTTCTAGTTGTTTCAGGACCATTTATCGAAGACTCCTCTTTCCTCCACTGAATTATCTCGGCACCCTTGTTAAAAATCAACTGCACATAAATGTAAGGGTTGATCTCTGGATGCTTTATTCCACCAGTCGATCTGTATCTATACCTATCTCTCCCCATAAGCCAGTACTGGACTTGATTACTACAGCTTTGCTGTAAATTTTGAAACCAGGTAATATGACTCCTTCAACTTTGTTCTTCTTCAAGATTGAATTAGCTGTTGCAGATCTTTTGCATTTCCAAATGAATTTTTTTTTTAAAGATTTTTATTTATTTATTACAGAGCGAGAGACTGAGAATGAGAGGGGAGAAGGTCAGAGGGAGAAGCAGACTTCCCGCAGAGCCGGGAGTCCAATATGGGACTCGATCCCGGGACTCCGAGATCATGACCTGAGCCGAAGGCAGTTGCTCAACCAACTGAGCCACCCAGGCGCCCCCAAATGAATTTTTGAATCAGGTTGCTAATTTCTGAGAGAAAGGGGAGGATTTTGACAGGGATTTCCCCAAATCTGTAGTTCAATTTGGGGAGTATTGCCATGTTCACAATACTAAGTCTTCCAATCCATGAACATGGGTTGTCTTTCCATTTATTTAGGTCTCCTTTAATTTCTTTCAGTGACATTTTGTAGTTTTCAGTGTATGTCTTACACTTCTTTTATCAAGTCTATCCCTAAATATTTTATTTTTCAATGTTTTGAAGTAGAATTCTTTTCTTTTTTTTTTTTTAAGATTTTGTTTATTTATTTGAGAGAGAGAGAGAGAGAAAGATTGAGAGAGCGCATGAGAGGAGAGAAGGTCAGAGAGAGAAGCAGACTCCCCAGGGAGCTGGGAGCCTGATGTGGGACTCGATCCCGGGACTCCGGCATCACGACCTAAGCCAAAGGCAGTCGCTTAACCAATTAGGCGCCCAAAGTAGAATTCCTTTCTTAATTTCATTTTCACATTGTTCATAGCAAGTATATAGAAATACAATTGATTTTTTGGATATTGATCTTGTATCCTGCAACCTTACTGAACTCAGTTGTTGGTTTTAACAATTTTTTAATGGATTCCTTAAGATTTGCTATACACAAGATCATGTCATCTGCAAATAGAGATAGTGTGACTTCTTCCTTTTCAATGGAATGCCTTTCTGCTCCCTCCTTGCCTAATTACCTCCAGGGCAAAATTGAAAAGCAGTGTAGATAGATAGGCTTTTGTTGTTCCTGATCTTAGAGAAAAGCATTCAGTCTTCTGATGAGCTCTTTTGACTTAAAAACTCTATTTTGTCCTCAATTATGACTTCTGTTCCTTTCATTCCTTTTGGAATTCTAATTATTGAGAAGTCAGAGCTCTTGAATCTATCATTTATGTGTTTTGTTTTCTCAATGATAATTTCCATTTCTTCCTTTTGTATTCTGTCTTTGTGAAATAGTTTTTTCATTTGATCTCCTAGGGCCCGAGTCAACAAACTGTGGCCCGCAGGCCTAATCCAGCCTGCCCCCTGTTCTTGTAAATAAAGTGTTATTGGAACACAGTCACATCCGTTCATTCATAGATTGTCTATGGCTGTCTTCACGCTACAATGGCCAAGTGGAATAGTTATGACAAAGACTGAATGACCTGAAAAAAGCCAAAAATATTTATTATCTTGTCGTTTGTAGGAAAAGTGACAACTCTTGTTCTAGATCAGTG
>CM052797.1:121784452-121800122 GCA_028533885.1 Nasua narica
GCCTGGGTGGTTCAGTCATTGGGCGTCTGCCTTCGGCTCAGGTCAGGGTCCCACAGTCCTGGGATTGAGCCCCACATTGGGGTCCCTGGTCAGTGGGAAGCCTGCTTCTCCCTCTCCCGCTCCCCCTGCTTGTGTTCCCTCTCTCACTGTCTCTCACTCTGTCAAATAAATAAATAAAAGCTTTCTTTAAAAAAATCATGTGAGGGGGGGCGCCTGGGTGGCTCAGTGGGTTGAAGCCTCTGCCTTCAGCTCGGGTCATGATCTCGGGGTCCTGGGATCGAGCCCCGCATCGGGTTCTCTGCTCAGCGGGGGCCTGCTTCCCCCTCTCTCTCTGCCTGCCTCTCTGCCTACTTGTGATCTCTCTCCTCTCTGTAAAATAAATAAATAAAATCTTAAAAAAAAAAAAATCATGTGAGGGGATCGAAGACTTCAAATTTCCCAACTCCCCTAAAATGTGTGCTCAGAGGCCCAGGCCTGGCAGCGCCGTTGTAGGCAGTCCCCTCCAGCCCCACAAAGGCCTGGGTTTCAGGATCTCTAAACAGGTGTGAGATAGCTAGGAGGGAGGAGTGGCCAGGGAGTTTCTTCCCCAGGGATGATGGTGGACATCATCCCCTTCCACCCTTGGGGGTGGACTCCCCCCAAGCTGAGACCTAATCTCCGGGGCTGGGAAGGCCCAAGGGAGGTTGGGCCTCCCTAGGATGGGGCTTTGTGGAACATTCTTTCCCAAAGGCCTTGGGGCTCTGGAGAAAGGAATCAGCAGCTCTCTCCTGGAGTGCTGGCCAGGGTGGCCTAAGGGATGCCCTTGGCTCAGCTTTCTGAACTTAATTAAGTAGGAACACTCAAACAGCCTGGGATGGCCAGACTTGGCTCCAGGCTCCTCCAAAAAAGCAGGCCTGCTCCAACCTGGGTCCTCAATCTGCTTCTCCCATTGCAAAGAGTGGCACTAAGAAGTCGCCCTCTGTGGGAAGAGTACTCAGGGTCCTCCCCTCTAGCCCCCCAACACACATACCTCTGGCCAAGCTTCCCCTTAGTTGGCCCAGGCCTTTGAGACACTCAGCAGGACTCTGGAGTCAAATCCAGCATGAGCGCCACAGGCCCCTCTCCCAACAGTTGCCTCTTCCTGAGCCTTCGAAGAGGATGAAGCATGATCTTAAGGAGAGTTACTTTTTGAGCTGGGGAGGCTGAGAGGTGGAATCAAAAGGGAAGCTCCAGCTATGAGCCACAGGCCATCCTTGAGGGTGGGGAAGGCAAAATGGGCCAGAAGTAATTTCTGTTTCCTGCCAGATGGAACAGGAGCACAAGCGGGAGCTTGGGTTTCCAGAATGACCCCCTCCTGCAGGCACCACTTGGACGAAGGCAAAGAGTCAACAGGATCTCCTCGCTTCTGTGCTGTGACAGACGAGGGGTCAAAAGAGGAGTAAGACCTGCGTGCTGTCCTCATGAAGTTCACGGTACAGTGAGGGAGCCAGCAGGTCAAAAAGCCCACTGCAATATGGGATGGTGAAGGTGTGATGGGACCGAGCCCCAAACCCCCAAGCAGTATGGAGGATGGTGCCTGCAGCCCTGGGGCAAGGGGGTGCTCAGGGTTCTGGGAGAGAAGTGACACGTGGGTGCGGGTTGAAGATGGTTTACCAGGTAGACAGAGGCAGTGTGTTGGGCACCAGTGAGGCCAAGATACGTAGGTGCTCAAAATGAATGAATGATTAATGAATGAATGAATGATTAAAAATGAATTCTGTTAGGGCGCCTGGGTGGCTCAGTTGGTTGAGCAACTGCCTTCGGCTCAGGTCATGATCCCGGAGTTCCGGGATCGAGTCCCATATCGGACTCCCAGCTCTGCGGGAAGTCTGCTTCTCCCTCTGACCTTCTCCCCTCTCATTCTCAGTCTCTCTCTCTAATAAAAAAATGAATCCTGTTATATTCAAAGAAAACACTGCTGGTAATAAATGAGTTGGTCAATGAGGTTAACGGTGCGAAGGAGGATTTTCAAAAACAGATGCCTCGTCACAGGTGGTTCCCCCAGGTCCCTGAGACATCTGTCGTCTTCGCGTCAAAGAAATGTGTCTTCGCTCTGGGTTCTGGCATGAAGTAGTAATTGACTTCTGCTGTTAATATAAACCAGACATGGTCTCACTGGTGAATCATCAGAAGCAACTGTGTTTCTTTTGGTTATTTGGGGTGAGTGAGGTTTGTTTTAGCAACACTGAGAGAGAGAGAAGATGAGGGCCAGGGTTGGTTCCTCAACAGTGACCCCAGGCTGGAAAAGCTTCAAGAAACAGGGAGGAAGCAGGGGGTAATGTACGCAGTCTTGCAACTTTGGGTCTGCAGGATCATGTGTCCATCTGGCTCTTCATCCGCTGGCCTGTGTGACTTCTCCGGGCCTCAGTTTCCCCGTCTGGGCAGGAGGTTAGACAGATACCTTTGAGGGCTTCCTGGCTCTATTACGTGTCTGTGGCTCTATGACCAGCCTGGGCTAACAGCAGAACATCTGTGTTTCCTGCCTCCCCCGCAAATGGGAAAACCAGTCCAGGAGGGTCTCCCAGTTGACTCATGGGTAGTAAGCCTGGCTACGTGTCCTGAACTCCCACACATCACATGTCACCAAGTCACTGACCTTGGTAAGCAAACTTTTCAAGTCCAAGGAAGGGTGACCATCAGAGACAAATCACTTGGGGGACATACATGTCAAAAATAATGTTAATGTTCTTTTTATTGGGAGAATGTAAAACATGAATTCATGTGCCTTTAAGGAGTAAAGGCTTTTTCAGTAAATGGGAAACATGCTATGTAGACTGATTTCAAAAATGGGTGCTTAAGGGGGAGGGGAAGGAGAGGCAAGAGTGACGTTGCTGGGGGAGGGTGGAAAGACTTTCCAGGAGCCTACTTCGTGCCATTCCTCTGCAGTGCCTACAAGGATGTAGGAGTCCCATCTGTGGGGTGAGAAAGGGAGGCTCAAAGAGGTCTACACTGCTGGTGGAGTTCTCCTTCCTAAGCATCCTGGGCTGGGTGGGCAAGACCAACACCCATTCGTGGAGAAGCAGACCTCAGCTTAGGGCACAAGTGGTCCCTACCTGTCCTCCCCAGCCCTTCCTCCTGCTCACAAAGCCCTCTCAGGGTCAAACACTGCATCCAGGAAGATCTCACCAGGAGCCCAACAGCTGATTTTATGAATTCACTGAGTGATGTTGGGCCCCTTTCACTTTCTTGGTGTTCCACCCTTCCATCTCCTACCAATAAAAGAATTAGCAGGTCCCTTCCAGCATCAAAATTCTCTGATCCTTCTGTCTTTATTGTTCCAGGATATTGGTGGTTAGCAGGAAAGGTCTACAGGGCTCTATGTCCCACACCTTTGGTGCTAATGTTCTATGGTAAATCCATTACCAACATGGCCCAGTGACCCTTTTCCAGTTACAGGATAGT
Organism: Nasua narica; assembly: GCA_028533885.1. Taxonomy (NCBI): domain Eukaryota; kingdom Metazoa; phylum Chordata; class Mammalia; order Carnivora; family Procyonidae; genus Nasua; species Nasua narica. The sequence continues at coordinate 121,787,873 of CM052797.1, forward strand.
AACAACTTAGACTCTGAGGCAGCAGGGAGGTCAGAGTAGGCCACAAGCTCCAATAAACCTAGTTGGGAACAAACAGGCCAATATCCTGCACAGTCAGATATGCACTGACCAAGGGTAACATGGCCTGTACAGAACACACCTGCATGCCTCCAGGTGCCCTGGAGATTGTCCATTTCAGTAATTTTTACTGTCTAACCAGTCTCTTCTGGTTAGCAATAAGTAGCAGTGAGCCAACCTGGACCCTGGGAAGAGAGGGATAAATAAGGTGAGAAGGAGCCGAAACCCTCTGGACTTGCTAACAGGACTTCAGAGGATCAATGTGCTCTTTTGAGTTTGAGGACTCCAGCTCAAACAAATAGAAAGAAAGGGAAAATGTGACAGTCACTAAGGAACTCAGGACAAGTGGATGGCGAGGGAGAGGCAGGGGACACGGAGGGGAATAAGCACCTAGAGACCCACTCTGCTCCCAGAGAGAACCACGTTCAACCACAGCAAACCAGAATGAACGGGCACTGGGATTCTGAGTCCGAGAAACTCTGGATCGAGAACAGGCTCCACCACTTCCTGTATCTTGGGCAATACCACGTAACTCACAGACCGTCTTCATCTGGGTTAGGAGTAAAATAGCAACCCTTCCCTGCCCTCCTACTAAATTCCAAGCTTCAGCGAACGCTTCATACGCTCCTGTTTCTACTCAATTTTTAAGAAGGTAGCTATGATTTCGATGTTACTGTGATAGAAGAGGGAGCATCAGCGGCAATATTGAGAAAGCACGATGATCTGTGTCCACTTAGATATGCGGAGTGGGACCTCGGAAGGTTTCTAGCCAGCAATGAAGATCGATAACCTTTAGGAAGGATGGGAATTTAACAACTGGTGAAAACCGGGAGCACCTACTTTGTGCTGTGAATTTTCACAGGCTGTGGTTTTGGGGCGCCTGATGAGCCTCTCCTTGGGCTAGCGGAGGGCCTCCACGTGTTGCATAACCCCAAAGTTGCGACTCCAGGTCCCAGACCTGGCTATTTACAAAAAGAGGGCTCACTGGTCGGTGACCTCGACACCCCTCAGACCCGGGCTGCCCCCTGCGTCGGAGCAGCTGGAGGGCGCAGCAAGGATATAGGGAATCCCCTGGTCCACGCGCACGGACGCCCGCTCACTAAGCACCCTTGGCGGATGCTGGGGGCGCCCCGCGCGGGGCGGGGCTCTGCCAGAGCTCCACGTGCTGGCCAGGCGCCCCGCCCCGCCCACGACTCCACCTCACCCTGACGGCTCCGCCCCTCGCTGATCGCCCTCGGTCCTAAGCCCCGCCCCCCGCAGCTAGTCCTTCCGAGGAAGCTCAGTCCCCACAGCCCGGCCCCCGAAGCTCCGACCCGTCCGTCACCGGTCTTTCTTCCCAAGAAGCCCCGCCCCCCGCAGCTCCGCCCCGCCCCTCGCAGCCCCTGGCTCAGCGCTCCCGGAGGCGCGGGCGACGGGGCCCCGCGCCTTTTGTGTCGGGCTCGGCCCCCCGCGCGCGCACTCGCCTCGGCGGCCGGGGGCGGAGGGACGCAGGCGCGCGCACTCCCCTCGGCGGGCGGAGGGACGTCCCCTCAGTCCCGGCCAGCGGTGGAGCTCGCCCGTGCGCGCCCCCCGCCTCCTCCTCGGCGGTCCCCGCGCCCGCCCGAGCCGGCGCCCCGAGTTAAAGCGGGCGCGCGCTCGCCCCCTCCCCTCCGTCGCCCGCCCTGCCCCCGGCGGCGCGCGCACTCGCCGGCCCGGGCACGCGCCCGCCAAGATGGCAGGGGCCGGGGCCCAGCTGTCAGGCGCCGCCGCCGCAGCCCGTCTCCGCAGCTAGCGGCCCGGACGCCCGCCCCGAGAAGATGCGCCCCCGCTGCCCCCCGCAGCCCAGCGAGACGCGGAGCCGCCGCGCCCGGGGCCGGCTCCCCCGCTAACGCCCCGCGCCCCGCGCCGCGCCCCCGGCCCCGCGCGCCCGCCCCGGCAGCGACAATGAGGTGAGTAGGGCGAGCGGCGCGGCGGGAGAGGACGGGGCGGGCGGCGCGGGGGCCTTGGCGCGAGAGCCTCGGGAGCGGCGTGGGGGCGACGCGGACGGCGGGCGGGTCGCGGGCGGCGGCGTGGGCAGCCGGTGGAGGCGGCGGGGGCACCTGCGGGGCGGGGGGCCGGGCCCGCGGGCAGGTGTGGCGGCGCCGGGCCGGGGCCGTTCGGCCTCCCCTCCCGGGCCGCCCCGCTGAGCGCCCCCCGGCCGCGCTGCGAGCCCCGCTTCGGCCGCCGGGGCGAGGCGGCTTCCCTCACCCACTCGGCTCTCGCGCCCCCTTTTCCTGGCTTCTCGCGCGCCGGGGAAGTGCAGCACCCCAGACCAGCCAGGGCTCTGCTGGGTGCCCGGCCAAGAAATACAGCGCCGCGGGCGCCCACGAGCCCGAATCCCTTCTCCAGGGGCAACCCGACCCTCCCTGGCCGGGGATAATCGCCTCCTTGCCTCCTTTTTTTCTGTGTAATTTTACCTTCTAAACACACAGCCCGTCGCACCTACAGTGTCTGCGGCTTCTTCTTGCTTGTTTTGTGAACTTTACGTAAACGAAACCATACAATAAATGTTCTTTTGTATCTGCCTGCCTTCCCTCAAGTTGTTTTCGAGGTTCATCCATTTTCTTACTGATCGGTAGTATTCCAGGGTATGAATAATACCACAATTTGTCCATTCCACTGTTGGGAGACGTTTGAGTTGTTTCTGCCTTTTGGCTATCAGGAGGACACTTCTTTGTCTCCCGGCGCACTCATTTCTGTTGGGTATGTACCTAGCAGTGGAATTTCTAGGTCAAAAGATAGACATGTCTTCGGATTTAATAGATTATACCAAGTTTCCAAAGCATTTGACCGATTTATACTCCTTCCCGCGAGCGTTTGAGAGTTCTTGTGCTCCACGTCCTTGTCAGCACTAGGTATTGTCAGCCTTAAATTTTAGCCATCCTGGTGAATGTGAAGTGGTATCCCGTGTGGTTTTAAACTGGACTTTCTTGCCGACTGATGAGTTCATGCGCATGTTTCTTTGGTAGCCTCTTATCACTAAGTGCCTGTTCAGATGTTTTGCCCAGTTTTCTTTGGGATTTACATGTTTTTTCTCCCCTAATTTGGAGTTCTATTCTGAAGTCAAGAAGATTGTTTCTTATAACACCTTGCAGAAATCTTACTGTTTTGCCGTTCAAATTAAGATCTACACAGTCCACTTGGAATTTGTTTTTGTGTGACTTTGTGTATTTGTGTGTGTGTAACTTTTTGTGGAATTGATCTTTTGTAGGAAAGAGGGTTACATTTCACTTTTACCAGCACGGTTTATTCAGCACTGATTATCAAAAAGGTCATCCTTTCCCCGTAGTTCTTCAGTGCCTGCTTCGGCAGGTTCCAGACATCCGTGTGAGACCATTTCTTTTCACCTGAAAAATACCCTTTAGTGTTCCTTTAGTGCAGGTCTGGGGTGACAGATTCTTACAGTATGTTTGCAAATGTCATTATTTACATTGCATTAAAAAAAACAATAGCTTAATTGAAATACAATTCACACGCCATAAAATTTGCTCAAAGTTAGGGTTCAGTGGTTTTTAGTATTTTCACAGAGTTCTGCAACCATTACCACAATCTAATTTAAAAACATTTTCCTCTATTGTGAAGGGCCTTTTAAGTACTTAATAGAATTTTCGGTTTGCCATTGTTTTCTTTAAGCATTTCAAAGATTTTTCATTATCATTGACTTGGATTGCTTCTTTTGAGATGCCACCTGTCAGTCTATCGTTCTTTTGAAAGTAGCCTTTTCCTCTGGATGCTTTTAAAATATTCTCTTTGTCTTTGGTTTTCAGCAGTTTTTCTATGCTGTCCTTGGTGGGATTTTTTTTTTTTTTTTAAACTTATGATTGGAGTGCTTAGGGCTTCTTGAATCCATGGCCTTACATCTTTCATTTGGTTTGGAAGTCATCAGCCATTAGTACATCAAATATTGCTTCTGCCACATTCTGTCTCCTCTTTCTTTTGGGGACTCCAGTTAAACATTTTAGATCTTTCATTGGATTTTCTGTTTCTTAACTTTCTTCTGTGTTTTCTATCTGTCTCTCTGTCCTTCATTCTAGATATTTCCTCACTTATCTCTTTTCCTTCTGCTATAAATGATCTATTAAACCATCAATTAAGGGTGGGGTTTTTGTTTTGTTTTTTAAAGATTTTTATTTGTTTATTTCAGAGGGAGAGAATGAGCAAGCGAGGGAGAGTGAGCACAAGCCAGAGGGAGAGGCAGTGGGAGAAGCAGACTCCCCACTGAGGAGGGAGCTCAAAGCAGGACTCTATCTGAGGACCCAGAGATCAGGACCTGAGCTGAAGTCAGACGCTTAACTGACTGAGCCACCCAGGCGCCCCTTTGTGTTTTTTTGGTTTGGGTTTTTTTAACACACAAAGTGGGGCTCAAACTCACAAGCCCAAGATCAAGAGTCACATGCTCTACCCACTGAACCAGCTGGGCATGCCTCAATAGAGTTTTTCATTTCAGTTATATATTTTTCAATTCTTTAATTTCCTGTGGTTTTCTTTGTATGATTTACAATTATCTGCCAAAAGTATCACTCTTGTCTTTTATCTCCTTGAATATAGTATGCATAATTATTTTAAAGTTTGTCTGATTATGGCACCATTTGTGAGTCTTTTCCACTGTTTTCTCTTGGTTTTCATTCATTTTATCTTGTCTTCTTATGTGCCTAGTTTTTGTTATTTTTTTTTTTAATTTTGTGCTGGCCATTGAATTTGCCTAATTATTTTTGTAGAAGTTATTTGAGATCTAAGATGATGTTTTCCTCCGCCAGAGATAACCCACATTTGCTTTCGTCAGGCGAATGGGGCACTTGGGATCTGGCGTCACTTCAGTGCGGTCTCAGGGATCGAGCTGTTTCTAAACTGAGCTGCAGGCCCTGTGAGGACCAGCCTGTTTGGTCCACCTTTACTCCCAGGGTTCAGCTCTTCACCGGTACCTTCCCTCCCTAAGCCAACGCCAAACTTTTAGCATTCCCTTTGGAATTGGCAAACACCGCCAGGGAAAAGTAGCCCTGAATACTGAGCTCACCTTCCTAACTCTGATGTTTCTTCTTCCTCCAGGCCTCCATGCAGATATTTATTATATTCTTTCCCTGCTTTTCTAGTTCTCTTCAGTTGGAGATTATTCTGAATTACTGAGTCCAAGGTTGCTGACAGTAAAAGCCCCTCATGCGTGCACGTTAGGGGCAGTTTGAGTCAGTATTGAATTCGGCAGGAGATTTAAGCTAGCATGCTACAGAAGCTGTGGAGAATAATAACAGCTATTTTCTGGGCACCTGGGAGGCTCAGTCGGATAAACCACTGCCTTTGGGTCAGGTCATGATCCCAGGGTCCTGGGATCGAGCCCTGCCTCGGGCTCCCTGCTCGGCAGAGAGCCTGCTTCTCCCTTTCCCTCTGCCTGCTGCTGCCTACTTGTGCTCTCTCTCTCTCTGTCAAATAAAATCTTTAAGTAAATAAATAAATAACAGCTATTTTCTTGTGTTATGTTAACTCTGTTAGATTGTCTCAGTTTGTGAAATGCTCTTAGAATCAAGGTAATCTCAAAAATAAATCTTTATTTCCCCATAATATATAATTAGTTAAAAAAATGGCAGTTTAGTACAGGTCAGCACTGTGATGCAAGGGATATTAGAAGCAGATGCTTTCCTCTTTTTTCCGTATTTCTTTCTTTCTCATGTTTTGATTTTCTTGTTTATTTGTTAAAAATTACCATTTAGGGGGTCCTCTTGAGTAAAACATTTAATCTTTTGATCAACAATAGTGTAATAGCATTCTCATATTCTATTCTTTTGGATCAGATAAAATGGCATGACTGTAGAAATGAAAGTTTATAAATGGCTTTTCCAAAGTGAGCCATTGAATTATTCTTTTTCTTTAAGTCGTCTGTTTCTTACACAGATTTTTTTCAGGGATCATTTCTATAATTTGTCACACAGATTTTTTTAAATGCTGCTGACAGTTCACTGTGGTTCTCTGTCACAGACTGTGTATAGTTAAGCACCAATGCATGCATATCGACATGTACCCTAAGTACTTGGCTTTTGCGCAAGGACCTAAATTAGTCAAAGGAGTATATTCATTACCTCTGTTGTCAGCTCATTTGATTGGGATATTTATAAGCAACTTGGTTCATCCATGAAAAGTATTTTGCTTTCTGTTCAATCCTGAGTTTTTTCAGTGAAAGTAACACATTTTTCTTGCTAGATAATCTCATGGGGGTATGGAGATGTGACCTGTTCATAAAGGTGTGAAAGGTAGTTTCTAAACCATCCTTTTAAGGAGTGTCTAAGAAAGGCATAGGGCTCAAGATGCATTTTCATGAATAAACTGAACATTTGAGGCCCATATTTTTTACATATTTTAGGAAAAAAGTCCTGTTGAATCAAACTCCTCAGATAATTAAGGCTGCATCTGAGTTTTTCTTTATTTTATAGACTACTGCCTGAATTCTTCCCTTTCTCTAACAGACCTTATGTATTTTCATGTCTTCATTCAAAAATCATTTTTTGAGGGCTTACTGGTTCCTGATGTTAGATTGGATGGGTAGGGAGGTGAAAAGAACCAGATCTCCCCTCCCAAATAGTCCTCATCCTTAATTGGTTTATAGATATTTACTAGATCCCTTTCTGCATCCTTTTTTACTTAAAAACCAAACCCCCCCCCACATACACGGTTTACAGTGTCTTTCATTTAATATGCTTTAGTCATTTATCTGTTGGGAACATTCTTTTCTATGAACATTTTCCTTATCTGCCTTTTATCTTTTAAAGATCTGATATATAGAAGGTTAGGATTTTTATGTCATTAAGTCTTTTTCTTTGTGGTTTTCCTGTCATTTTTTATGTTGAAGATAGTACTCTTCTAGAAGTTTGATAAGTATTAAGTTGTTTTTCTATTTTATATATAAAATATAAAAAAGTCATCCTTCAAATTGTCTGGAATATGAAGATCGAAATTACATTTTTCTTCAAAACTGCCGATCAGTTGCTTGGCTGCACCGGTAGACACATGGCAGAGAGATCAGGAACCTTTCCTTAGTTAGATGGCGATACAGACATCTGGGTCTCCTAGTTGTCTTCCAGGGTGCATGGTTGCAGCCAGTAACATTTGAATGAGGATCACCCCCCCAGTCCTCAGAGCAGTTACCTGCCCCCAGCAGGGCCAGCCTGGTGTGTAAGACACGGCCGGTCCAGCACCCTGCAGGTCTGGTTTTGTGCCAGGGAACCACCTCATCCAGGCCAAGGGCATGTTATCAGTCTCGGAGTAATACAGAATGCAGTGCAGTTGTGGGGCCCAGGATCAGATACACAGGCACAAACAGTCCTCATTGACCACCGTGAGCCTGGACTAGCTAACACGTGTGGTCCAGGTGCATTTCTGAACCTAGTGCTGCAGAATGGGGACAGAAGAGCATTTCTCCAAGTCATGGAGGGAGTCATTGGAAGGCATGTTAGGGAGACCAGCTGTAGAGTTGTTGGGTTTCTGTGTATCTTCCTAGGCTCTCTTTTGTTGTTCTGCCTGCCTATTTTTAGGCTGGTGCCACTGCTTTATCGACCTTGTAGACAGTGATTTTTTTTTTTTTAATTTTGAGTTTTACCTTTTTTTTAAGGTTTTATTTATTTGTTTGTTGGTTGGTTTTAGGGAGAGAGAGACCATGCAAGTAGGGGGAGGAGCAGAGGCAGAGAGACAAGCAAGCTCCACGCTGAGTGCAGAGCCCAACGCGGGGCTCCGTCTCAGGACCCTGAGATCATGACCTGAGCCAAGGAGTTGGACTTGAAACCAACTGAACCACCCAGGCTCCCCGTCTCAGGACCCTGAGATCATGACCTGAAATCAGGAGTTGGACTTGAAACCAACTGAACCACCCAGGCTCCCCGAGTTTTACTTTTAATGGAAGTTTTAATGTCAGTAATTCGTCGAAGCATACGAGCATTTTAGAAACCTATTTCAAAGTGTTTGAGAAAATATTCATTCAAGCCAGCAATATTCCAGTGTTCTTTGTATGAGAAATATATGGAAATGGTTCTAGTAGCTTATGCTAGTGATTTCCCAAGCTGGTGAAAAGAAGTCACCATGAATTGTAGTGGCATTTATTGTATTTAATTTAACTTTTTATTTAAATTCCAGTTACCATTCCAGTGTAGTATTAGCTTCAGAGGTACAATTTAGTGATTCGACACTTCCACACAGCACCCAGTGCTCATCACAACATGTACACTCCTTAATCCCCATCACCTATCTCACCCATCCTCCTGCCGACCCGCCTCTAGTAACCACTAGTTTGTTCTCTGTAGCTAAGAGCTTGTTTCTCGGTTTGCCTCTTTCCCCACCTTTTTTTCCCTTTGCTCATTTTTTGTTTGTTTCTTAAATCCTACGAGTAAAATCATATGGTGTTTGTCTTTCTCTGACTTATTTCACAGCATAATACTCTCTGTCCGCGTCAGTGCAAATGCCAAGATTTCATTCCTTTTTATGGCTGAGTAATATTCCACTATGTATATTTCTGTGTGTGTGCATGTGTGTATATACACAAATATCATATCTTCTTTATCCATTCATCAGTCGGTGGACATTTGGGCTCTTTCCATTTTTTGGCTATTGTAAATAATGTTGCTATATACATCGGGGTGCATGTCTCCCTTCGAATTAGTATTTTTGTATTCTTTGTGTAAATATCTAGTAGTGCAATTGCTAGATCATAGGGTAGTTCTAATTTTTTTTAAGATTTTATTTATTTATTTGACAGAGAGATCACAAGTAGACAGAGAGGCAGGCAAAGAGAGAGGGGGAAGTAGGCTCCCCTCTGAGCAGAGCCCAATGGGGAGCTCAATCCCAGGACCCTGAGATCAAGACCTGAGCCGAAGGCAGAGGCTTAACCCACTGTGTCACCCAGGCACCCCAGGTAGTTCTATTTTTAACTTTTGAGGAACCTCCATACTGTTTTCCAGAGTGGCTGCACCAGTTTGCATTCCCACCAACAGTGCATAAGAATTCCCCTTTCTCTACATTCTTACCAACATGTGTTTCTTGTGTTGCTGATTTTAGCCGTTCTGACAGGTGTGAGGCGATATGTCATTGTAGTTTTGATTTGCATTTCCCTGATGCTGAACACCATTCCCTGATACTGAACACCTTTTCATGTGTCTGTTGGCCATCTGTACGTCTTGTTTGGGAAATGTCTATTCGTGTTTTCTACCTATTTGCTAACTGGGTTATTTGTGGGGGTTTTTTGAGTTGTATAAATTCTTTATGTGTTTCAAATACTAACCCTGTATCGGATATATCATTTGCAAATATCTTCTCACATTCCACAGGATCCCTTTAATTTTTTTGTTTCCTTCACTGACCAGCTTTTTATTTTGATGAAGTCCCACTAGTCCCACTAGTTTTTGCTTTTGTTTCCTTTGCCTTCAGAAATGTGTCTAGAAAGAAGTTGCCATGGCCAATGTCAAAGAAGTTGCTGCCTGGCTCTCCTCTAGGATTTTAATGGTTTCATGAGTCACATTTAGATCTTTAATCCTTTTTGAATTTATTTTTTTTAAAGATTTATTTATTTGAGAGAGAGAGAGAGAGCATGTGCGTGTGCACGTGCATTGGGGTGGGGAAGAAGCAGGGGGAGGAGAGAGAGTCTCCATGAGACTCCTCGTTGAGCACGGAACTTGACCGCCTGACGGGGCTCGATCTCATGACCCTAAGATCGTGACAGAAGCCAAAACCAAGAGTTGGACACTTAACCAGGTGAGCCACCCAGGCACTCCTCTTTTGAATATTTTTGTATGTGGTGTAAGAAAGTGGTCCAGGTTCATTCTTCGGCATGCTGCTGTCCAGTTTTCCCAACACCATTTGTTGAAGAGAGTGTCTTTTTCCTTTGGGTATTCATTCCTGCCTTTTCAAAGATTAATTGACTATATAGTTGTGGGTTGATAATGATTTTTAATATGAGCAAAATCGTCCTTTTGTTAACATCCTGTCATTTTGAATTTTGCTGCTTTGGTAGTTTTGTTTGTATCTAGTTTTATAAACATAATTAACCTTACATTTGTAATTATACATAAACTGCATGAAAATAAATCAGGTTCCCTTTAAAGAGAATCTGTGTACTACCTAAGTTTGAACTTTGCAGTAAACTATAAGCTTAATGGTTCTGAGTTGTTAAATGAATGTATCATAAGTGCGAGAGTCATGTGAAGAGCACCTCCAGCTGACGTCACGGTTGAGGGTGGGAAGGGCAATGGCCCCCTCAGCAAACAACTCTTAGTTTTCTCTTTCCTAGCCCAAAAGGAGATCACCATAGAAATAATTTCTATTGGAAATTTTCTCTCACTTTTTAGAAAAATTAACATTTTCCTGATTTAAATGTGGTATATATTGCATGCAGAGAATTTGAAAACATAGAAAGGTAGAGAAGACAATACAAATCAGCACTGATCCTGTTGTTCAGGGAAAACCACATTAAACGTGGACTGTATGTAGTTCCTTTACCTGCGTAAGGAAACATTTCACAAAATTGATATTGGATGGTGTACTTGTGTTGGACATTTTACATTTAACACGTATGTATTACCCCCTTGTCAAATAATCTTTGAAAATATTATTTTTTAAGGATTTTATTTACTTATTTGACAGAGAGGAGAGAGATCACAAGTAGACAGAGAGGCATGCAGAGAGAGAGGGGGAAGCAGGCTCCCTGCCGAGCAGAGAGCCCAACTTGGGGCTCGATCCCAGGACCCTGAGATCATGACCTGAGCCGAAGACAGAGGCCCCAACCCACTGAGCCACCCAGGCGCCCCTGAAGATATTTTAAATAGGCAAATAATATCTATTATATGGTATACCATACTTTATCAGCACCCGAATTTTGGGACCGTTAACTTGCTTTTAGGGTTTCATCCTTGTAAATACCACAGTGGTTAAAGTCTATGCACATAATTCTTAGGATACATCTTTGATTATTTCCTTAAGCTTAATTAGTAATATGATATTATTACTGGCATCAAAATGTATAAACATTTTAAAAACTCATGATGCATATTATCAGAATGTTAATTTTAAACAGAAGAGAGAAGGAAAGAGATAAAGTTAGTGAAAGGAAGTTTAATCCTGTCTTAACTTGGAGATTCCCCCTGAAAACAAAGGGCAAGAGAAAGATCAGAAGTAAATGGTGTGGTTTCACATGCTCACCAGTGGGGGGAGCCCTGTTCCCGATTCTTCTGTAGCTGCTGGAGTGAAGGTGGACAGTGTGTATTTATCTTTAAGGCTGTGTGAAAGACATTTTCTCTTCAGTTTGGAGTTAATGTTGGAGTGTGAACAAACTTCCTAAAAAACTGTTGTGTTATGCTACTCTTTGCACCCTGTTTTCTAAGCAGCCTGGATTTTAGAGTCAGCCCTGATTCTGTTCCTGAGCCACTCGTTACCTGACTAAGCAAATTACTTAACCTTTATCAGCCTCCCTTTTTCTCACAGGTACTGAAGATAACTCCACTTGTGGCACAGGGTTTTGTGAGGATCAGTTGAGATTGCATGAAAAGTTCTTAGCCTGTGGCGTCCAATAAAGGTTAGTTATCTACCTCCCCCACCCCAATTTGTTATGTCTACAAGGAAGATAAGCTCTGAAAAATCTGGAACAATTCTGAATTCAGATATTCTGCCCTTTGTCAATCACTATATCACTTATCTACCTAAGTGTTAATTTTTTGGTTTAGAATCTAAGCCATAGTTGTTACTAATACTTCAATTTCTAAAAATGATTTCTATAAAAGATACAAAGGAGAGTGTTAAAATAAGACAAAAAGGATGGCAGTAGACCTATCCACAGAGACCTGGCAGGCCAGAAAGGACTGGCATGATATATTCAGACCCCTAAACGAGAAAAATATGCAGCCAAGAATACTATACCCTGCTAGGCTGTCACTGAAAATAGATGGAGAGATAAAAAGCTTCCAGGACAAACAAAAACTAAAGGAAATTGCAAACACCAAACCAGCCCTACAGGAAATATTGAAATGGGGTCCTCTAAGCAAAGAGAGAGCCTAAAAGGAACAGAGACCAGAAAAGAGGAGAGACAATATACAGTTAACAGTCACCATACAGGCAATACAATGGCACTAAATTCATATCTGTCAATAGTTACCCTGAATGTAAATGGGCTAAATGTCCCAATCAAAAGACACAGAGTATCAGAATGGATAAA
>CM052797.1:121800622-121841387 GCA_028533885.1 Nasua narica
GGGCTCTGAGCCTGCGAGTTTACAGCTGTCTCATTTTTTGATGGGAGTTTCACACCCTCGATTCCAGCCATAAAGCACGTTAGAGTTTTGATTAAAATGCATAATAACAGGGCACCATCATTATGCGGGATAAAAAAAAGATTAAAAAATCTTTTTTTTTTTTTAAAGATTTTATTTATTTGACAGACAGCGAGAGAGGGAATACAGCAGGGTGGGTGGGAAAGGGAAAAGCAGGCTTCCCTCCGAACAGGGAGCCCAACGCAGGGCTTGATCCCAGGACCCTGAGATCATGATCTGAGCCAAAGGCAGATGCTTAAGGACTGAGCCACCTAGGTGCCCATCTTTTTAAAAAATAAAATAAAAAAGTAATACAATGCATAATGACATTACTTTTAATGAATGCTTTATTTTAGTTAGCATGTATCATTTTCTGTTAGTTGACAGTAATTCCCGTCTGTTTCCCCGTAGCCCACATTGCTTCATTCTTTCTTGATTTATGTAGTTCCCTGGGAGAGACTCAAATTTCAAAACTGGTGCAGTCTTAAACAAAGGTTGTGTTAAGTTTGCTGGATTTGGGGATTCTTCTGGCAGTGGTTTTTCAGGTTGTTTGGACCAGTCCCACTAAGAAAAGGAGAAGGTGGCAAGTCAAGAAAGAAAATCAATTTGAAGGCGTGGGAGAGCTACCAGGCAGAAGGATTTGCAGAACCAAGATTCGGGAAAGGGCAGACGGGTATGCCTGACGTTTGGCAGTTTCTCCCCTTGAAACATTGCCGAAATCGTTGAAGTTGCTACCTGAGAAGATGATCAGCGCTGTAGGTAGATTCGTGGGACTGGGGAGATACTGGTGTTCAGAGCCCGCCAAGGAGGAGGAGCCCTCGTAAAGTCGCCAGGTTTTCCCCACGGGCTCTGCTTAGGGACCCGGGTGAACCCGACAGAGACTGGCCCTCTCAGAAATGGGAGCACTGCTTGAGTCCCCTTAGTATCTGATTATCGTCGGGTATCGTGGGGTTGTTCGTGCCCCCGACCCACCTGCCTGTTGGAAGCAAGAGTAAATCCTCTCTGGAGGAGTCTCCCGCTACCCGTGCAGTTTTCTTACCCAGTGAGTGGCCCTCAGTCAGAAATGACCAGATCTTGGAGAAGGTAAAACTTAACCAAAAACCAAGGGAAAATATAGACAACAGGAATAAACAAAATAAAATCATCCGACTTGGATTTTAAAAGAACTGAGAGTAGTACGTTTAAGGAGATAAACTGTGTTGGACCTTTCCTTGCTCGTCACGGCCAGCCCAGGTTCGAGGCTGACTCGGACTCCGGCCAGGGGTGTCTGCGTCTTGTCCTCAGCCACGTTTGCACTGCCGTAAGCATCTTTGCTTTATCCCATCCTAGATGGCTTTGAGGTTGGGCCAGGAGAGAAGTTGGAGTGACGCCCACAGGCTCTCAGACGCGAGAGCTAGAGGATCCCCTGGTCCGCTCTTTGGGTCTCACTGTGCTTTTTATCCTTGAGAGACATGGACGTTGTGATCGGGTTAGGCAGAGCAAACACTCAGGGATGTAATTTTATACAATAAGGGTGGTGTTAAATATTTAACATAAACATCATTTCAAGTAAATGTGAATTCTTGAAAAATACTTAAAAATTTTAAATTTAATGTAGTACATGTGATTTTTTTTAAAGTATTGGCTTCTTTGTTTTAAAACTTACACGGCTACTTATTGATCTCTTTTCGGGTATCAGAGCTGCTTAACTTTTTACTTGAAATATATCTCTTGAGTACCTACCACACGCAAGGCAGTGGGCCAGGGACAAGGCTACAGACGTCAGTAAGTGCTGGCCTTTAGAGAGAGAAAGCCAAGAAGGGGAGCTGAGCCTGAGACGAAAATGTCAGAAAGGAGGTGTGAATTTTTGGTTTTATTTATTTTTAATTTGTTGCATTTGCAGTGGGCTGGGCTAGGGGATGTCATCTTCTGTTCTGCTTCTTCCCTTTTGCGCTTCTTTGGGCTGCTTCATTTTCTTCCTGTTGGCTTTTCACTTGCTTAAAGACCAGTGGTCTTCAGCAAGCCTTGCCTTATCTTAATTAAATATCCTCAGTTCTTCCAGTTTTTCATGATTTATCTCTAATTAGTGTCCCTTTTGAGGGCCTTCCTTTCACTGAGCTCTGACATGCCAAAGCCCAATAAGCAATGTAAAAATTTAAATTCTGTAACCAGCTTCATCACAGAACGATGTTGGCCCCGGCCACAAATGAAGGGCTTTATACAGAATGGAAACATGCCACACCTTGGAGCCTGCGTGCCCATAGACACATCAGATGCTCCCCCGTGGCACCACCTTCTCCTACCCGCTGAGGTCCCTGCCCGGGCAGCGCCAGGGTCCGGCTCATAAACACTTCCCTTCCAGGGAAGAGGGAAAATGCTCTCCTCAGTTTGTGTCACTACGTAAAATAGAACTGTAAGCAACATACCAAATCATGAAGAGTCTCAAACAGGAGAGCAACCCTGGAAGGAGGACCGGCTGGTGCCCTCCCCAGAGCCAGGAGTCCGTGGCTGGCGAGGCAGCGTTACCGTGAATCGCACAGATGGGTCATCGCTCGCTGGGTGTTTATCAGGCGCACTGGGCTGATGTGGGCTGTGGGGAGAAGACACAGTTTTCTGCACAGGGCGCTCAGTCCCAAGGAGGCAGCGCACAGGCACCTTCGGCTCCGCATGTCTAACTCTGGCCTCACTCTTGCTAAATTTATGACCAATTGGTTGTGGTTGTTTTTTTTTTTTTTTTTTTTTTAAGATTTTATTTATTGGGGCCGCCTGGGTGGCTCAGTGGGTTAAGTCTCTGCCTTCAGCTCAGGTCATGATCTCAGGGTCCTGGGATCGAGCCCCGCATCAGGCTCTCTGCTCAGTGGGGAACCTGCTTCTCCCTCTCCCTCTGCCTGCCTCTCTGCCTACTTGTGATCTTTCTCTGTAAAATAAATAAATAAAATCTTAAAAAAAAAAAAAAGAATGAAGTTGAACCTCTACCTCACTCCAGGTACAGAGGTTAACTCAAAATAGATTACGCACAAAAAAAAAAAAAATTGATTACGCGCTTCAGTGTAAGAGCTGGAACTTTAAAACTCTTGAAGGAGAAAATAGGAGAGAATCTTCATGGCTTGGTGTTAGGCAGTGGTTTCTTAGAAATGGCACCAAAACTCAAATGATAAAAGAAGAAATAGATACATTGGATTTCATCATAATTAAAGGCTCATCTGCTACGTGCATGCACCCCATGCTGTCAAGAAGTGAGAAGACAGCTCACAGCAAGGGAGAAAGTATTTGCAAACCATATATCTGGTGAGGGACTTAGACCTAGAACATGTAAAGAACTCTTAAGTCTTAATAATAAAAAGAAAAATAATCCAACTTAAAAACGGGCAAGTGATTTCAAGGGACGCTTCTTGAAAGATATACAGATGGCCAGGAAAGGTGCTTCGCCTCGTTAGACATGGGGAAATACAAACCAGAGCCACAGTGGGACACCGCCTCACCACCTGCTAGGAGAGCTAGAATAAAAACGCTAGTAACGAGGGTTGGTGAGGACATACGTGACTGTCACATAGAGTAAGTGGCTACGTGGATAAATCCCCTCCTGGAACCCTCACCCATTGCTGGGGAGAACATAAAAGGGTGCAGCAGCTTTGGAAAACAGCTTGGCAAGTCTTCAAATACCGAACACGCAGAGTTAGCGTGTGTCTCAGCATTTCCGCTCCTAGGCGCATACCCAAGAGAAAATAAAACACAGGTTTACCCAAAACCCATGTGTGGTGTTAATCGCAGCATTATTCCTAACAGCCAAACAGCGGCGACAGCCCCGGTGTCGGCACTGTGACTGCCGACAAGGTGTGGTATAGCCACGCGCTGGATGTTAGTCCGCAGCAAAAAGGAGGGAAGTGCCAGTGCTGACCCCGTGTGGGTGAACTTTGAGCACGTGATGCTGAGTAAACGAGAGCAGTCGCAGAACACCACAGATTGTGTGATTCCACGTATAGGAAATGTCCAGAAAGGGCAAATTCATAGAGACAGCGGTAGATTTGTTGTTGCTTGGGGTGCATGGGAAGTGTCTGTTGAGAGGTTTCTTTGGGGATTGTCCAAACTTTAAATTTTTTTTTTAATTTTTATTTATTTATTTATTTATTAGAGAGAGAGAGAGCACGAGAAGGGAGAAGGGAGAAGGTCAGAGTGAGAAGCGGACTCCTCTTGAAGCTGGGAGCCCGATGTGGGACTCGATCCTGGGTCTCCGGGATCATGACCTGAGCCGAAGGCAGTCGCTCAACCAACTGAGCCACCCAGGCGCCCTAAATTTTTTTTTTTTTAAGAGAGAAAGCGCCTGAGTTGGGGACGGAACAGAGAGATTGGGGGAGAGAACCTTAAGCAGGCTCCACACTCCAGCAGAGAGTCCGACGCGGGCTCAGTTTGTTGAGTCTGAGATCGTGACCTGAGCCAAAATCAAGAGTCAGATGCTTAACCGATTGAGCCACGTTTTTTTTTAAGTAATCTACTCCCAACATGCGGCTGGAACTCACAACCCCAAGATGCTGTCCCTGTCACACTGACGAAGCCAGCCAGGCGCCCCGGAGACATTCTAAATTCAGGTTGCAGTGACGGTCACACCATGCTGTGAATGTGCTAAAGAATCACGGGTTGTGTACTTTAAGTGGATGAATATCATGGAATAAGAATTTGTTTCTCAGTAAATCTCTTTTTTAGCTGAGCTCACTGTTTTCCTTCCCATTCTCTGTGAAGCATGCACCGGTCACCCACAGTGGAGAGCTGGAGACTTCCTGGAGTCGTCAGCCCCCTCCTGCCACATCCGGGTGGCCATGTTGTCATTTTTTTCCTCCTTGAAATCTCTTTTGTCTGTCCCCTTCTCCAGAGCATGATACTGAATTAAGTCAGGTCTTCATCGTTGTTAAAACACTCTGACTGCATTCCACTTTTGTTCTTTACCTCTTAAAAAAATCTCTCCGTACTTTGTTCGGTTGATAATAATCAAATCTGAGTTAATGTTCTCTTCCTAAGTCTCATTAGGATATATCTGTCTTTCTGGATGAAGTCATGACTCCTTAGCATAGTCTAAAAGTCTTGCATGAACTGGCCTCTCTCTTCCTCTTCAGCTTAATTTCCTCTACTCTCCTTATAAGAGGAGAGTTTTTCCCTCTCCTTTTTTTCCTCTCCTTTTTTTCCTCTACTCTCCCTCACGTGCTCTTTGCATATGATATTCCTCCTGATTGTAATGCCACGTTTCAAGTGATTGACAGCCACATGCGGCTAGGGCTACCATGTTGGACAGCACAGCTTGTAGAACTTCCACATTGGATCATAAGCACTTAGAAAATATTTGCTGAATGAATGAATGTGATCGTAGCTGTCATCTGCGACAGGCGTTCACCCAGCTTCTGCTTTTGTGTTCCCTGGGTCATGAGGCCGCATATCGGACTCAGTTGGCCCTAGCTATCTCTTCCTTCTTCTTGTTACGCTTAGCTGGTATTTGCTTTTCGAAATTTCTGCAGATTAGTTCAAGTTCTACATCATCCAAAACAGCACCCACATTATTGGACTCTGGCTGTCATTTCCTCAAAATCTGTTCCATCCTGGCTTAAACACTTGGCTCAGTTAAACCTTGTGTAACATCAGTGGTCTCCAGGTTGTCGGTGCTTCTAATAGTTGTTGACTCCAGATACGGTGTGATCAGTGCAGAATCCAGGGCTTTATCAACTCTCTCTCTGATACAGACATGTCAGGTTGTGCAGCCCTAATTATTGGTGTCAGCATCTGCCAAAGTTCTGTAGTTAGCACAGGAACTGGCTGAAAGAATTAGTCATTGAATGTATGTTGAATTAAGACTTTTTAAACGACTTTTTAAACTTTTTAAAGACTTTTTTGGATGACAGTGTTTTCTGTCACTGTGTGATCAGATAAATTTTAATCATATCTGAAATTTTTTTTTAAGATTTTATTTATTTATTTGACAGAGAGGAGAGAGAGCCCAAGTAGGCAAAGAGGCAGGCAGAGAGAGAGGGGGAAGCAGGCTCCCCGCTGAGCAGAAAGCCCAATGCGGAGCTCGATCCCAGGACCCTGAGATCATGACCTGAGCCGAAGGCAGAGGCTTTAACCCACTGAGCCACCCAGGTGCCCTGAAATTTTTTCTTTTTTTAAAGATTTTACTTGAGAGAGAGGGATTGAGTGAGAGCATGCATGAGTGTGGGGAGGGGCAGAGGAGAGGATCTCAAGCAGACTCCAGGCTGAGCACAGAGCCCACCTCGGGGGTCAATCCCATGACCCTGAAATCGTGACCTGAGCTGAAATCAAGAGTTGTACACTTAATCCACTGAGCTACCCAGGTGCCCCTGAAATTGTTTCTTAACTGCTCTTAAGGGATCTCTTCTTGAATCATGAAAATATTTGATCATTGTGGAAAATTTAAAGAATATGGGTAAGCAGCAAGAATAAGAGGACAAGTGCCCATTAGCACATCGTCCAGAGATAGTCACTGTAGTTTTCTTCTTTGTGTCCTTTTTCTATGACCACACGTTTTTTTTAAAAATGCATATATTGTAGATTTGTACTATGCATACAGCTTTGTAAATTTTATTTACCAGTATGCCGTGTTTAATGACATATTTGTCATTAAATATTCTAGAGCTTGCCTTTTCTCAACATTTTATTATGCAAAATTTTTAGACTCAAAAATTGAATTATCTAGTAAACACCTACATATCTATTTTACTATTTACACTATTTTACTGTATTTGCGTTGTCACTTTTCTATCCATGTATTTATCTATCTATCCATCAGTTCATCTTTTTTTTTTATAAGAACTTAACTTTTTGATGACTGTACAGTATTTCATTGACTGGAAGTATCTAGATTATTTAACCACATATTCAACCAGTTGTTGGGTACTTAAGTTGTTTTCCATTTACATTATGGTTGTTTTCTCATGTTGACTTTTGAGATTTTTGTTAAATATTCTAGATCGAAGTCATTTTTCAAATCTATAGTCTGTAAGTGTTTCCTCCCAGTGTGTAGCTTGCCCTTTCATTTTCTTTTTTTTTTTTTTAAGATTTTATATTTATTTGAGAGAGAGAGAGTACGAGCAAGTGCGCACAAGAGCAGGCGGAGGGAGAAGCAGACTCCCCGCCGAGCAGGGAGCCCGATGCGGGACCCAGTCCCAGGACCCCGGAATCGTGGCGTGAGCCAAAGGCCGATGCTTAACCTACTGAGCCACCCAGGTGCCCTGCCCTTTTGTTTTCTTAGCGATGTACATATATTTGTAATTTTGATGAAGTCCATTTTACTAATATTTTGTTTTATGAATCATTCTTTGCCTCTGCTCAAATCAGGGAGATAGTCTCCTATGTTTGCTTCTAGAAGGTTTATAGTTTTAATTCTCACACTTAGTCTATGATCCATTTTAAGTTAATTCTTGTGTATGGTGTGAGGTAAGGGTCTAAGTTCACATTTTTGCCTATGGATTTCCAATTATTTCAGTGCTATTTGTTGAAAAAAAAAAAACATGCTTTTCCCTATGAGTTTTCTTAGCATCTATACTGAAAATCATTTGACTCTTTACTCATTCATTTTTAACTTGGTACAGAATAGAATAAATCTGATTTCTGGGGTTTTTTTTTAAGAATTTTTATTTATTCATTTGACAGAGAAGAGAGAGATCACAAGCAGGCAGAAAGGCAGGCGGGGCAGGGGTGGGGAAGCAGATTCCCTGCTGAGCAGAGAGCCTGATGTGGGGCTCGATCCCATGACCCTGAGATCATGACCTGAGCTGAAGACAGAAGCTTTTAACCCACTGAGCCACCCGGGCACCCCCTGATTTCTGTTTAACTGTGTTTTGCCTTTCTTCTGATGGCGTCATTTATACCAAGTGTTTTGAAAACAATTTATTTTCTATCGTAGATCTCATCTTGATTATGATGATGGGTAGCAGAAGTATGGGGAACTGTAAAGAGTTGGGAAAATACCGTTGAGGGTACCCTGTTTTTGCTCCTTCTCCCTGTCACTGAGATTGGTTATTTGCCTGGGAACATGAGTGATAACTATATACTCAGTGAAGTGTTCACAAGAACAGTGATTGAATAAATGCTTTAATTGTGAAAAAAACATCTTCTGGCATGTACCAGAATATCAGCAAAGCTCAGAAAACTTCCTTGAGACTAAAAGTTACTTTTTTCCAGTGCTCTCTCTTTTGAAGTCTGCTTTCTTTGGGGAATAATTTAATCCCTTTTTACAGTTCGTGAAAATGTGACAAAATGTGAACTTTGAGTTTAAAAGTGTAGTTTGGCAAGAAGTTCTGAACTCTATTTCCTAATTAATGTACTTGGTAATAATGATAACAGTAGCTGGTATTAATGAGCACTGCTCACGGGCCAGGCACTTTTCTAAGCACGTCACGTACTTTGTCTATAATCTTTGCGGTAACCCCAGAGGGTAGGTATCTGTTGCTCTCTCTTTATGGGTGAGGAGGCTGAGGCACAGTAAGACAAGTGACTTGTGCCTTTGGCAGGAAAACCTGGGCCTCTACAGGTCCCAAGCTTGGAATCACAGCTCTGTACTGCTCAAAAATTCACGGCTGTGGAGTTCCAGAGGGTTCCAGAGACCATTTAATCCACAGTCCAAGCCTTCAGTTTATACACCATATTTCTCATCTTCATTATTGCGTTCATTTTTTTCAATCATTTGTAAATATAATTGTTTGCCCAGGTGTAGCTCTCTCGGCATTCCTGGTAGGGCTGGCCTAGCTTCTCTGGCTTCTCATGGAGAACGTCAAGCTTTAAGTGAAGAAGCCGGAAGAAAAGGGTCACGTAGATGTTTAGACTCACAATTGAGTTACTTCTGTCAGTTGTTTTCTTTTCTAAAAGGCAGGGTCATGGCCTCCCGCACATATGAATTGGCAGGTAGGCTCATCCTCTATATAGTAAAGGTCAGGAAACGGGGGGTTTTTCTGCTCCGGTCGGGTGCGTTGTATCTGTTCAGCGTCCATTGGCCGGGGTCACGACTGTGATCCTGGGAGGAGAAAGGATTAGGGCGGGGGTTCCCGGGAGTGGGGACGGGAGTCAGGTGGTTGGGATGGGAGAAGGGAGCTGGGTGCTAGGCCTGGCCCTGCCGGAACCTGCTGCTGATCTTGTAGAGCTGTCCCCTCTGCCAAGCCTCACTGCGACCTCCTATCTGTTCATGAAGGAAGGGGTCAAACTGCCTGATGTCTCGGGGCCCTTCGGCTTCCACAGCCTCAGGTTCTAGGGGGACTTTCTGACTCAGGAGGACAGGCTGGTTCAGGGTGCTGGACATCCAAAATTAGGGCAGAACCAAGTCATGTGAGCCGTAGACATAAATGCCTCCTTTTCTTGGTTGGTCTCATCAGGGAGCCGTGATGGTGATGTAAGTGCGCTCCAAACTCTGCTTGCTCCCTGGGGACTCTGGCCGGACTCTTAAGTGGGGCTGCAGGCCCAGCGTGTTTCCCTCCCTCCTCCCCTTCCCCTCAGGGACGGGCTGTAGACTGCTGCCGAGCGCGGGTGATGGTGCAGAGCTTGCCCTTGATCAGGTCCACTTAACTGCCCAGGTCCGTGGTGTCCTCTCTACAGTAGGGGTAGCAGTCCCGGCTTGCCCACCCTGCTAGATGGTTCTCTGACCATAGAGGACAGTGTCTGAGAAGTGCTGTCAGAGGGCTCTGTAAATGTGAGATTGCCTTGAGGGACAGCAGTGGGCGTATGGGCACGCCAGCTATGTAAGGGTTTCAGCGAGTGGCACCTCAAAGAGGTTAGCCCTTCCTCTTAGACCGAGGGAAGAAGCAAGGGTTGTCCTCTGTGTCGGGAGAACGAGACTGCAGTCGTGGCGCCGGCACTGCGGCCACTTGCTCGTTCTGTGCCGGGCGGTCAGGACGCTGGGCCAGGCTGGACCTGGGTGTCCCGGGAGGCACCGATTCTGGTCCCATCAAGGCCGACAGGGGTTAGGCCCTTCTGGGAAAAGTCAGTAAGTTATTACTAATTAATGAAATCTGCATGTTTGTTAGATTTTAAAGCCTTCCTAAAATTAGTCCTTTGTAGCCAAGAGGCTGTAAAATACACTGACCAAAAGCACTCCCGTAACGATCATAGCGAGTGTTCCCATTTATACTACGCAAGAATCTTCTACATAGTTAGCACAGCATCCCAAGAGGTAGGTAAATATTATTCTCATTTTAGAAGTGAGAAAAGTAAAGCCCGGGGAAGCAACTTGTCCAGTGTCACCCAGTTTGTTATTGGCACACTTGGGGTGGGAGGGAGAAGAGCTAGCTTTTATTGAACTTCTACTAACTGCAAACTGCTTCACATTCACGATCTCATTTAACCGAGTGACAGCCTCACGCACTGGCACCATCCTGTTTCGCGGATGAGGCAGGGTTTTTCCAGGGTAGCAGCTCGGAGGACAGAGCTGGTGTCTCACTGCAGCCGCGCGCGGCTCCGGCACCAGTGCTGCTGCGGCCCGTTGGCTCGTGGGCTCCTTCGTTCGTTCAGCGCACACCGGCTAGATGCCTGCTGGCGCCCCAGGCCCTTCACCTTCCCCAGGACCTCTCATTGGAGATGTCGCCTGTCACGTTCATGCTATGGGAATAGCTCAGGGTGTACACGTATGCGTATGCTGAGAGGGCACATATGAAATAGTGTTACTGCTTTTATAAAAATCATGCCCGTTCATCGTAAAAATTGAGCAATACAGAAAAGTACCAAAAGTATAGTACAAATGACCAAGGATGCCAGTCCCCTGGAGATAAGCAGTTAGCATTTTGCTGACGTGCTTCCAGACACCTCTTCACACACACACACACACACACACACACGCTAAGCAGTGACAGGACAGCTGTGTTTACCGAGCTGTTCCAGTGGCTCCTACCAGAGCAGCCCCGTGGTTCTCCCCAGACCCCTTTGAGATCATAGTGCCACCCCATTTTACTCAGAAGGAAACTGATGTTTTAGAACAATGAAATTTAATTTGCCCAAGGTCAAGTTGTGGCGAGCTCTCCCAATCTAAAGGCTGAGCCTGTGACCACGGGGCGGGGTTGTATGTATATAGCAGTGCGTCCCTGAGAATACACTGTACTGGAGGGTCTTTTCTGTAATGTGCTTTTTTGTTTGGTTTGTGAACAATGATTCGTACTTTGTAACAATCCTCTATAATGTTTTTATTCAACAATATTAACCGTAGGTCTGCGTTTGCAGTGACTCTGTATTTTTTATTTTTTAAAGATTTTATTTATTAATTTCAGAGAGAGAGTGAGAGTGCAAGCAGGGGAGGGGCAGTGGGAAAGGGAGAGAAAATCTTGAGCAGACTCCACGCTGGACTCCGAGCCCAATGCGGGGCTCCCTCTCACAGCGCTGAGATCGTGACCTGAGGTGACACCAAGACTTGGCGCTCAACTGACTGAGCCACCCAGGTGCCCCTGTACTGATTCTTTATATAAATATATACTATATTTTATTTGACCAATCGCCAGTGATGGATATTTAGTTTATTGCTATTTTAAGTCATACAAAAATCAACATTTTTGTGTCTTTTTGGTTTTAACTTGTTCTATGGTGGTTAAAAGTCAGGTAGCCTATGTTTGAGTATGATCAGCCCTGCCATCTTTGAATGGTGTGATCTTGGGCAAATTATTTCACCTTTCTGTTCCTCAGTCTCCCCATCGGTAAAATGGGAAAAATAAGAGAGCCCGACTCCATGCTGCTCCCCCAGTATTAAATTAGCTGATACAATAGGCAGAGCAGAACAGGGGACATAATAACGGCTCAGTAAGGGTTAGCCCTTGCTTATGGGGCCCTGGTTGGTGCAGGTGGTAGGTGTTTTTCAACTAAGGTGCCATGGATCGCTACTGGGAAGATGTCTGTGGATCCCTCCCAGAGAAGAGGGGCACCTTGAGAGGTTGACTCTTTCGTCCTGTGAGGCCAGCACGAAAGTTTGTATTTTCCAGGATCAACCAATGCCCCAGGCCAAAAGGGGGCTTCAATGCCCATTTGCCTTTTCAGACCCTCATCTTTCTTTTTCAGGTTTAGTCTAGAAATTCCTTGCCATCTTGACAGCAGTTTGATGCCTTTAGAAATGCCGGCTTGTTTTTTAGCAGTTTGACCTGGCTTTGGGGGTTATTTTCTCTAGAAGGGTTGATCTGAATGAACCACCCCATTCAGCATCACTGGAAATGAGAAGTTGCTCTGGCTTTATTTAAAGATCGGTGTTGGGGCGCCTGGGTGGCTCCGTGGGTTAAAGCCTCTGCCTTTGGCTCAGGACATGATCTCAGGGTCCTGGGATCGAGCCCCGCATCGTGCTCTCTGCTCAGCGGGGAGCCTGCTTCCCCCTCTCTCTCTGCCTGCCTTCTGACTACTTATAATCTCTCTCTGTCAGATAAATAAATAAAATCTTTTTTAAAAATAGATAAAGATCGGTGTTTATTTCTAATCTCTCATCCCATGATGGCTGTCCGGAAAATGACAGTACTTGGGTGGCACACCTGGGCACTGGGTGTAGCTGTTCGCCACGGGAGGGACTGGCTTCGGAGCCTGGGCCACTGACCTCGTGGGGAGCAGAGGGCGTCCAGATGCCAGAGCCCTGTGCCTAGTGGAGGCACACCGGCTGGGGAGCCCAGCTCGAGAGGACACATTTATAAAAGAGAGGCGAACGTCCAGCTGTGAGGAGAGACACTTTTGAGGGAGAGTGTGCAGCATTAGCAACTTCTGTCTCTCCTGCCCTCCCTGTAGGAGGAGGAGAGTGGGATTTCTCCACCTCGGCACTATTGATATTTTGGGCCAGATAATTTGTTGTGGAGGGCTGTGCTGTACGTAGTAGGGTGTTCAGCAGCATCCCTGGCCTCTACCCACCAGGGGCCCATGGCAGTGCCCCGCCCCCGGCTGTGACAGCTGACAGTGTCTCCAGTGCCACATGGTCCCTGGGGCATTGAGATGGCCGCAGTTGAGACTCCCTCCTCCCCACCCCCAATGCCCCTGCTGTGATAGAGCAGTCAGCCAGTCTCAGGCGGAGTGCCCCAGAGAGCTTGCTGAGACACAGACTGCTTGGTTGTGTCCTCCCTCCCGAAGTCTCTGATTCTTCGTCCGTCCGTCCAGGAGGGGCTGAGAATGTTCCTCTTTGACAAGCTCACAGGTGATGCCTGACCTCTGGGGGAGGTGCCTGCTTTTGAGAGGCGCTCCTTTAAAGGACAAGCACCTCCATTCCAAACCGGGAGACTTCAGTTCTGATTCCCTCCATGACGGCAGCTGTGGGACCGTGGGGATGGGGCTGCGCTTTTCTCTTTCTGTGGTCCGAACAAGGCCAGCATTTTTCTTAGAGTCACTGATGCCACTTAATGAAATCTGTGAAGCCCTCTAAGTTCCACGTTCTCTTGATATAGTACAGTGGTTCCCAAAGTTTGGTGCCTCCAGTGCCTGTGTCCCTTTTGCTCTCCTTTTTCTTTTTTTTAATGCAGTATTTGCTGTGGGGTCTAAGGGAGGTAACGTCCTAGGAGAGTGAATGGTTTGAGAACGAGGCATGGAACACGATCTGGTGCTTGTATTGTTGCGTGCTCATGGAAATACATTTTTAAAAAAGAACTACAGTTCCAAATGTAGTCAGCTTCCTGGCAAATCCCAGCTCAGCTTTAGGGCTGCATGGGAAGGTCTTAATCACTTTGTCCCAATACCTATTAATTTAGACAGCAGGGCTCTAGGCTGGGCGTCGGAGCTTTTTGTAAGAAGGAATATAAACACCATTGCAAGACTTATGCAAATGAAACGTTTTTGGAAACTAAGAAGCAGTGCTATTTTGGAGGAGGAAAAACACCACCTTGTACATTTTAGTAGGGAATCAGAAATAGAGAAAGCCTGATTATCAGAAATAAAATGTGAGAAAGAAAATCTAGCTTTTTGAGGGAACAAAATTTAAAGCAGGACTTCTCAAATCACAGCTCTCTGAGGCATATATTCATGCAGTTTCTTTACCATTATATGTCTTCCCTCCCTATAAGTCCGTCTCTAGGGAGAACATGTGTTAAATGAAGGTTCTCCCTTTTAGTGCTTGTATAATTGGGAAGGAGTTACATGGTCAGGATGGATGTCCAGACTCTAGACCTCAGGTGCCCAAAACACGGGGTCAGCTCCCCTCTTTGAAGCCGGCATAGACCTCACATCTCTGTGGTCTGGTTTTAGATGTATTTATTTAGACCCCTCCTTCAAAATAAAATATCCACCCCGGCTTTGCCAGCAGGTGCCAGAAATGCGCACATCATTCATTCACTCGGTGTCTACCAAGGCCTGAATGTTTGTGTTCCACCATAATTCACATGTTGGGATCCTCAGCCCGCATGTGGTGGTATGGGGAGGGGGCTTTTATGAAAGAGACCCCATGGAGCTCCCTGACCCCTTCCTCCGTGTGCAGATACAAAGAGAAGTTTGCGACCTAGAAGAGGGCCCTTACCTGACCGTGCTGGTACCCTGATCTTGGCCTTCCCACCTGCAGAACCGTGAGAGATTCATGTGTCTTTACAGGCTCCCCCCGTGTGGTGTTTTGTTAGACCGTAGCCGAGACTACGGCAGGGTCCTTCTTCCAACGGCTCCCGCTGGACTGGTCGCAGAAATTCCCTTCCCCACTTAGCTTCTTGGAAGACACTTAACGTGCCAAAGCCTTTGGAATCCACTCATTCTTGCAGTTCTTTTTTTTTTTTTTTAAAGATTTTATTTATTCATTTAACAGAGAGAGAACACAAGCAGGCAGAGAGACAGGCAGAAGCAGAGAGAGGAGCAGGCTCCCTGCGGAGCAAGGAGCCCGATGCGGGACTCGATCCCAAGACGCCGGGATCATGACCTGAGCCAAAGGCAGTTGCCCAACCAACTGCGCCACCCAGGTGTCCCCTTGCAGTTCTTTAGAACATTTAATTAATTAGTTTATTCAGTCCAATTCCCTACCCTCTGTGGAAAAATCAGATATGAAAAAGACATTCTCTGATTCACTCAATTTCTTCTTTGACTTCATATTATTGTGCCAGTTAGTGTGGGTTGGGTTTGTATGTGTCTCTGTAGAGGGGTTGGTTTGTGACTTCCAAGTGCTATTTTATGGGAAGGAAAGGGGTGATAGGAGTGGGTTTGTGAAGGTGGGAATTAGAGTTAATTATGGTAAGTGCTTCAGAATAGCCAGATCCGGGGGAGGGGGGTTGCTTTGTGAATCAGCACCTACGAATCAGACCGTCCCTTTTTTGTCCTAAGAGACCCACAAGTGTGATAGTTGGAGAGAATTCAGAGAAGCACTGAAAGCTGGAAGTTCTAGAAAATAGCATCGCTCCCCTCCATTTCAGGATGATTTGACCTGAGGAAACTAGGCAGTGGTTTAGAACTGACTTCAATCATTTGACGGATTTTCACAAAATAAGAGGATATAAATGGGGAAAAAGCAAAAATGGGCCAGATAGGAAAGAACTTCTTATCCACCTGTTCACGGGAATGGATGATACGCTATGGTGAGATGTTATAGGAAAATTATCTACAGCTTGGACAAAGGCAGAATGCTTCCTGTGGGCTCTTCTGAGATCGCCCAAGAGCATCATTTAGCAAGCCCACCTAAGGGACACCTGCCGTTCTTGGAGAAAAGTTGCTTTTGCAAAATTAGATGCTAACTCATAGAAGATGGATAAGTTACACGCCATGTCTTCCTGGTGGAGAGCTAAATGATTTGTGTTTAGTAGGAAAGATAACCACAAAGGTTGTGGCGTCATTGTTTCGTGGGATATGAGCCAGTTTGGGATCTAACGTTGCAAGAGTATCACAACAACATTGTTTTTTGACATTGACTCTGTGTGTGTGTGTTTCTTGTGTAACCTTTGAACCAGCTTTGTCATCCTGCTGTTCCTTCATAATGACTTAAATCAGTCCTTGACACAAGCATACTATATTTTTGTAAGACCGTTAGGTTTTTAGCTTTTGAAAATTACACTTTGACTGAGTGAACACATGTTGAGGAGATGAGCATCTTGGGTGGGGGGTAGGCTGTTGCCTGAAGTAGGGTTTGGCGTATTTGACCGTGAGGTCCTTCTTAGCCCTGAATTCCCGCAGTTGTGCGTGTTTTGGATAGTCAGTTGCGTTTATGGATCATCTAATTATGTGACCTGGATAAAAACTTAAAATTCCTTCCTTGTCAAGACCTCCGTGGCACCAAGTGGGAAAGGGTGATTTCCCGTGTCCTCGACGATAATATTCTCATTTACTCATCTAGCACATGTAATTTACAAAACGCTGGCACACTGACTGTTGTATTCGGCCGTCGCAATTTCTTTGTGAGGCGGGAGGACAGAATTACTACCCACATTTCATAGGGGAGTAAGCGGAGACCCTGAAAAGTTGAGTAACCTGCTCTGCGGGTAAGGCTGGAGCTCAGCCCACAGCTCAGGTGTTCAGGCGCCAAGCCCAGGGGCTACTGCAGTCGGAAGCAGGATGCCGGAGGGTCTTGACAAGAGCAGTGAGTGAGGTGGGAAAGCGAACCAGGGCGAACGGGGGGACTAGAAAATCCTTTGTCACAGCTGCAGACGCCTTCATAATGATTTACCAACACTGACCCTCCCTGAGTTTTCTGAGGCCTTGTGGTCCGTTCCCAGCTTTTTGAAAGGCCTCAGGTGGGTCTGAATCTTCTTTCGCCTCCTCGACTCTCCCAGGTAGTGCGGCGCTGGGCCTACTGGCAGGGGCCCAGTAAGTACTCGATGGAATATGTGAATTTGCTTTGCATGCTTTTGTCTCAGTGATTCTCCCTCTATTCCTGGTAAGATTTTCTTGGCAAAGTTCTGTCTGGGTGACATTGGAGCAGCTGCACTTGTTGATTCAAAAGGACAATCTGCCCTTTTATCTGATGGTTGCACCAGAAAGAGGATGCTGACTTCATCCAGTTTCATCTTTTTACGAAACCTCTCTTCGTCTACAGCGTGCTGGTTCATTAATTCAATAGATATTTATTGAACGATTCTGGGTGCCAACCCTGGGGTAGAGTGCTGGAGATGGGACAAGGGCCTTCCTCTCATGGAGCTTACACTTCTTTAGCGTATGGTCTTCATGGGGTGCTTAGTATTTCTGTTAAGTGTTTTCCGTCTTCGCTCTGTTACTAACCTGAGAACCCTATGGAGCGGTGGGCTTGTGAGAAAGACTATCTCTGAAACATACCTGTAATCCTTGTTTTCTGCTCTTGTGTCCTGCTATCCCCGAGTCCTCACCCCGTCAGCTCTTACCTGGACTGCTGCAGCAGCTGCTAACTGGTCTCCCCACCTCCACCATCCTTCTGAGAACGAAACTTCAGTCATGTTGCTCTTGCCTACACTCCCCAGTGGCTCCCGTGGCTGCTAAGGCCCTGCAGACTTCCCAGTCCTCCTCCCCATCTCCTGTGCTCCTCACCCCTCCGCCCCAGCCTCGCCCGTCTCCTCCCCCCTCAGCTCGTTCTTCCGTCTGCAGTAATTCTTCCTTGGGGTTCGCACAACTGTTCCCTAGTTGTCATTCACATCTCGATGTCGGCGTCACTCCCTGAGCGGTCTTTCCTATCACCTTGGCTAAGTGCAGTAGCTCCCATCACTCTGTGGCACGTTGCTGTCTTTTATAAGCCCGTCTTGTCTTTATCCAGTGGCGATCGGCCGTCCGCCCTTCGGAGCGAGCACCGGGAGACGGAGGACTTCGGCGTGCTCACTCCTCTCGGCAGCCCCTGGAGGAGCACCTAGCCTCGTAGCCCTACAGCTGTTGGCCGAGTGAGTGCAGAGA
The DNA here is from genome assembly GCA_028533885.1 of Nasua narica. Lineage (NCBI taxonomy): Eukaryota > Metazoa > Chordata > Mammalia > Carnivora > Procyonidae > Nasua > Nasua narica. The sequence goes on from CM052797.1 coordinate 121,818,407, forward strand.
GAATCTCCAGTAACCTGGCACAGGTATTTAGAGAGGCCTTGTCTGTTGAGGGAGACTGAGGTAGACAGGAATACAGAACCCATTACCAATAACTCCTGCTGTTGAGTAGTGGTAGACTGAGAAATATAATTGTGTCTCCTTTGTAGTAGAATGCTTTTTAGGGTTAGCTCTTAATTTAAATAGAATTCTCAAAATAGAGGTGAGGGACGGCTTTATTTAAAACTTTTATTTAAAAATAAAACTTATTTTAAAGCTAAATGTCACTGTAGAAGTTCGCTTGAATTATGTAATTTGGGAGGAAGAATTAGTTCGGTGTGTAGGACTCACACTTCTTATCAGTTGAAGAAGGGATTTTTTTGTTGTTGTTTTCAAATTTTGGGGAAGGTTAATTCAACTGCAATAAAAGCGCATTCAGTGAATTCAAGTGTTTGACCAAAGGCCTACTGTGTGCCTAGGAATGTTAGCTTTCCCAGCTTGTCAGTGGCCTGGAAACATCTGTGAGCGACCGCGCTTGTATGCAGTGTCTCCACGTTTGCTTCTCTGAGGACCCCTCAGGCAGCCCGCTTGGCCAGTCACCGCACAACAGCAGGGCCCATCAGGAGGCCTTTATTCTTACGATGTGACTGGCCAAAGGGGGTGGGCGAGTCCAGATGAATGAGGGTGAATGTGATGACGAGCCCAGAGAGTCCCACCCCATCCAGAACGTTCGTGCTGAGGGGCCTGCCAGTCCTGTAAGCCAGGCGTTCTCAGGCTGAGTCTGGCCGGCCCTTGCTGGAGAGAGGGGAAAGCCTGGAGGCAGGAACTGTGGCCCCTCCACTCTCCTTCACTTGGAACCCTCTACATTTATCAGTTTTATGTCCCATGTAAGAGACATTAAAGAAAAAAAAAAAGGTCCCATGGCAGGAACAGGGTTTGTCTGAGCCTTGAGTCATTGGCCAATGACCTGGGATGACCTTTGTTTTTTAACGTTCTGTGGTCACAGAGGTGCCTTCCTGGCCTATTCAGGTAGGTGTGGAGCTATCAGAAGCCACGGACCCTCACTCGTGACCCTCTTCCTGGCACTCTGGTGCTATCCGTGATCGAATGGAGTGCCCAGCCTTTGAAGCCCACTCCATCCCCGGTCTGGCCCGCGAGATTCTAGCCCTTCCTTCCTGCAGCAGCTGACGCAGCCCTTACAGACGCGTGCCGGCCATGACATTCGGGCACTAGCCTGGACCGGCTGGGTAGAAGAACCCCAGACGGTCACTGGGGCCCAGCCCTCTCACGGAGCCACAGGCTGCCTGACCGGCTGTGGGATAAGCGCTCTGCTGGAGGCAGCCTGAGGCTGCTGGGTCATTGGCGTGGGGACCCGAGAGGGCCCGGGGCTGGCAAACACTGGCATTCAGCTGACCTGGCTCCACGGCGTTGCTCTGCCACTTGACACGGGCATGACCTTGGGCAAGTTACTTAACCTCTCAGGCCTCTATTTCCTTATTAGTTAATTGGTGAATCTCATAAAATTTTGTCTACCATACATTTGGTTCTGGGATCTGGAGATTTTTCACCAACTCTGCTTGTACTGGGACCTTAGGAATTGCCCTAAAAGGTATAACCAGCCTTCCAAGAGGAGATTCTTGCGTTACTGATGGAAAACAAGCGTGAAGTCCAGAGGTCTCCATCCCCCAGGCCTCTGCTGCGCTGGACCTGCCCCGTGGCCAGGCTGAAGCACATCTGGCCGCGCCCGCCGTGGCGGACGACCAGGAGTTAGGAGCACGGAGACTCCTCCCCGTCCCTTGTAGGTCGTGCCAAGAATGAAGGTTCTGGCCATCAGACCAACCAACACCTCTCTCAGTCTGAAGTAATTGTTGAGTGTCTGCTGTTTACTAGCCCTGTGCTTGAGGCTGGGAAGGACTGGTAACGGAATGCCCTAGATCTCCTTTCCCTCAAGAAGCTTGTGCCTGGGGGCGCCTGGGTGGCTCAGTGGGTTAAAGCCTCTGCCTTCAGCTCAGGTCATGATCTCAGGGTCCTTGGATCGAGCCCCGCGTCGGGCTCTCTGCTCAGTGAGGAGCCTGCTTCCCCCCCCCCCCCCGCCTGCCTCTCTGCCTACTTGTGATCTCTCTCTCTCTGTCAAATAAATAAATAAATAATCTTTAAAAAAAGAAGAAGAAGAAGCTTACGCACCAGCTGCCCCACCTCCATCCATCTACGACTGCACCCGGGTAGTTTAATAAATAGCCGCATCCTATCATTTTATTTGATGTGGGTGAATCGCCCCTCCTGAGACCTGGGTGGTCTCTACTGCTTCTTTAAACTTAGGATTTAGGACAATGATTGTATACATATATCCGTACAGTGTATGTATATATATGTGTGTGTGTGTGTACACATACGCACCCCGCTCTTGTCCTGAGAATCCTGGACAGAAATACCTTGACTCCCCCGCCCCCAAAAATACTAAATGAGCTACCAGTGAGCACACAGAACGCTTCATTGAGGAGGGCGGTCTCACCGTAGAGATGACCGCCAGCTCTCAGACGGACAGGGAGAGGCGGCCTTGTGAGGCAGTGACGATGACGGAGAATGGGCCACAGCGGGAGGCACTCGACAAGGGGCTCTCGCGGCTCCGCGGGCGCTGCCCTGTGGCATCCCGACAGCCATCCTGGGAGAGAGGCGCGGCGGGCACCCGCACCCCTCCAGCGGGGCCCGTGGGGACCAGGCCATGGGCAGCTCAAGTCATCTGCCAGGCAGCACGGAGTCAGGAAGTGGCAGATCTGGAACGTTAACTCGGTTACTTAATGACGCCGGGTCTCTTGTGTTTTCTGTTATATCATGATTCTGCCAAGAAGCTGCCGGCGCTAGAGGGTCCCAGGCAGAGACTTGTCAGGAATATTGGGCATTCTGGATCAGCCCAGTGGATGATTGCTGTGTGGTTTGAGGGATCTCCGGATTCCCCCCAAATCATCCTCACTGATCAGTCTGCCGTTAACCACTTCATTTCTTTGAGTCGGGCTCTGGACTCTGGCTGAGGGAACGTGGGAAGGGGGCATAGGCACCCCCGAGCACCTTTGTGCGTGGATACCTGGACTCCTGTCCCTCTCCTCCCTAATGGAAGGCAGAGGCAAAAGGCTGTTCCTGCTGCAGACCTTTACTGAACGGCGCCTCTGTCCAGCTCTGCGCCAGGCTCTGGGGATGCTCGGCACTGCCCGGCGGGCCGTGGGGGTGCGCGGGGCCGGCAGAGGGCCGCGCGCTGGGTCAGTGGCAGGAGAGAGCCAGCTGACTGGCCCGGGGGTGGTGCTGGCCCCCGGGGGCAGAGCGTGCGTGAGAGGACACAGGTCACACGGGAAACAAGGAATAATCTGGGCCAGTTGCCTTAGGGACCAGAGGAAGGAGGCCCCGGCACGTTTTGGAAACTGGGAATGTCTGCCTGAATTTAGGGGTTTGGGAAGAGTTTTGATGGAAGGAAGAGTTGGAGAAATGAGACTCTCTTTGTGGGGCTGAGGTAGTTTTGCATAATCCCATGGGTACCGAGGAACTAACGTACTAACGTACTAACGCAGGATTAGAAGGGGCGGGGGCCTCAGAATCAGATTTAAGAGAAGGACAGGATAGGCACAAGGCTGCAGAAGTGCTGAGGGCTTGGGGTGGGAGGGGCTGGACTCAAAGAAGCCTTCTGGAGGCAGAATCAGAATCTGGGACTGGTTGTATGTGTGTTGTGAGGGAGAGAAAGTCAGGAGTGACTCACAGGTTTGTATTTGAGATCTGACTTCCTTATTTTGTAAAGATTCGCACTCTAAATGCTGAACATCTCCTTCATGGCAAGTTGCAGGATACAGCCGAATCTTGCCAGCTTGGGCTTTGCAAACCGGTAAACATTTTCTTTTTCTTTTTTTTTTTTTTTTTGGCTGACATCTTTTCCTTTTTCTTCTGTTTTGAAATTATTATAGTAATTTTTGTACCTCAAGGAATTGGAAAGAGTCTGGTACATACTAGACACTCAATAAGTGAATAATTAAGAAAGTGAGATCATTCATCACAGTTAACCTACAAGGTCATGCTGTTCGTGGTAAAGCGGTGAGCACAGAATGTGACTTCTGTGATGCCGAAGCCGTCTGTGCATTTGTGGCTAAACAAAAGCTTGGGAGTGAAGAATTCTCGGTAAAATGCAGCCGGGTATCACTCTATACTGGTCCCTGGCCAACCGGCCACACCTGATGGTGACAGCGGCAGCCACGGAAGATGAGGTAATCGGGCAGGTCGCAGCAGAGCCGGTGGCGTTCCTGTAGGCCTTTGCCTCCCGCTTCCCAACCTGCACACTTCTGGTTTGGGGGCGGGGCGTGGGGCATATATGTGACTCACCCAGGGTCCCAGGCGTGCCCTGGGTTCGACTCATTTCTCTGGGCTCCTCCAGCTCCCAGCCTGGAGCCTAAGCATACACTGCATTAATCAGACTTGCTGGAATGATCACATGGTTTTCTAGCTGCCTCCCCTGTTAGCTGCCGCCTGTCAGCAGCTGGCGGAGCTGGAGGCTGCAGGCCCCTGTCTGCAGAAAGCCTTTGACTTCAGAATCCTGGGGGGTGTGGAAACCCCGCCTCTTTCTTCTGCACTTTGCACCATCTGACTGACTAAATGGTTGTCCTCCGAACCAAAAAGGCTACCAGACAATCCAAGGACATTGTCTCTGACTAGGTCATGTTTGCATTTGAAGAATTCAGGTACGTTCTGGGCTTCCTACATCAGTCTGCCGCTGGGTTTTTGTTCTCGTTAGGTTTTTGCTGTGTAACGACAGCTTAGGCTCTGGCTGGTTCTCACCCCGCAAAAAGGGTTCTTTTCTGCCTTTGGTGGGGTTGATCCCGGTCGTGGGGGTGGGAGGCAGAGAGGTGGTGCAGGTCGAGGGTGCTCGCTGCAGGCACAAGTGCAGTGAGGATAATTGGTGTGATCGGGTGGAGGTTTGCTGAGGACCCCACCTTGTGCCTCGCTCGAGCTGCCGGGGATGGTGTAGAGTTATGAATGCAGAACGGCAACTGTTTATCCAGAATGAGTCTCTTGCTATCTTTTGTTTTTCTTCCTTTGTCGAACTCATGCAGTCTACTGCTCTTTTAAAGAATGCTAATCATAGCAGTGAAGGTGAAAAATTCTGCAAGTCTGCCTGCTTAGTTGAGATCTGATTTGGGCTCTGATTGTCTCCGCATTGTGAATAGTAATCTCGCGCCTGGGCAGTTTTCTGGGAAGTGCCCTGGCGGTGTTTTGTTAGCAGGGCCCTTCTCTGCCTTTGTAAGCTCTTCGGCGGCTGTAATTATCAGTGCTCCAAATTAGTCTTTTGTGAGTCTTATTCCTTCTCTCTCCTCCATCTCCTCTCCATGGATCTGTCTCTGGGTATGAATGTGGGAAGGGATGTTCCAACAGAGATAGTTTCCAAGAAATGAAAATAAAGGAGGCGGAATGGGAGTGTGCTCTGATCATTCGTGTGCATATTTCCACCTTTTGGAACACGGAAGAGAGTGTGTGTGTGCGTGTGTGTCTGCTCCTGACCTCCGGCGGCCTCTCATTTCTCAAATGGAATGTTGGTATATTTTAGAACAGACTGTAAACACCACATCAGCGGGCAAGGGGGTGGTTGTGTGGGGTCTCAGCTCTGTCACTACAGGCCTTTTTTGTTGTTGTTGTTCCCTCTGAAGGACATTGCTGCAATAGACATTAAAATGATAGTAGGATAACCGCCTTCCATTATTTATAAGAGGAAATTAGAGACCTTTTAATCAAAATCCAGGGAGTGGATAAGAGGATCCCCAGATTTGCGTGAAGAAAAGCAGGACTGTAAAGATTGTCCCCCGCCCTTTCTGTAAACTTGGAGCCCTGGATCTAGGAAGTTATCCTTTGTTTAAGAGAGTGTCTCTGCATGATTTCTAATGGACTGGGCTTGTGAAAAGGACATTCCTTCCATGTGGCAGCGTGCTCTGGTGACGTGGGCCTGTGCCCTTACACAGTGACCAGAACTTACTCTTTTATCGTAGCTCCATTAGATCACTAACTAGAATTCGTTTTATGCTGGACACGTTACAGTAGACAGGTCCATGGAGAGTGAATCAGGAGTCCCAGGTTCTAATCTCAGTTGGAAAAGTAGCTTTTCTGATCCTTTGAGAGGTACAGAGGAGTTTTGGGAATTGTAGAAAGTAACGTAATTGCGAGGTTTATGTCTTATTGTCAGTTTTGATTCTAGATGGAGTAAGCCTTAGCTAACTGCCTTGAGCAGAGCTTGGAGCTACTCGCCTTGCCTGGTTAGGGAAGAGGGATGTGTAGCAACAAGCCTGTTCCTGCTTTGCTGAGCTCCTGGCCCGAGAGCTGGATCTCATGAGTTGGAAGGGGCTCAGGTGGAAGGCCGCTGCACTGCCGAACTGAGAAAGTGGGGCCGTCTGGGGAAAGTAGACCAGAAAGGGGAAGCCTGTGACCGTGCCTCCAGCTTGACCTCAGCCGGCCCTGCAGAACTTTGCTGGCTATGATCGTATCTGTGACTGCTGCACGTACCAGACGAATGGCTTTCTTCTTCAGTCACCGGCCAAGTGATCATGGTGGGGCGACACAGGCACTGTAGAGGAGCTTAGCTTTTTAGCTGAGGTCAGGGTGATGCCTAAGGTCTAGCCTTCAGCAGAATTACCTGCAGAGCAACCTGCATTGCTGGGCCCCCCTTCCAGAGGCTCAGATCCAGCAATGGGTCTGGAGTGGGCTTGAGGATCTGCATTTCTAGCAAGTTCCCAGGTGATTCTGATGCCATAGGTCTCGTGAACAGACTTTCAGAACCGTCGGCTTAGGGAGAGCAGATAGACTGTCATTATCGAGTTGGAAAGTCTGAGTCAAAGGCAGGGAGGGACAGGGAGGAGAGAAATCCGGAGCCAGAAGCTGCAGTTCAAGTTCAGGCAGATGGACCAGAAGCAGACATGCTCATGGGAGGTTAAACTATGACCGCGATAGTCCCAACAGCCCCTCCTCCTGGGAAGGGGTGAGAGTTGGGGAATTGGCTTATAACCCAGGTTCCGCCATGTACGGCCTGTATGGACTTGTCAAGTTTCTTGATCGTTTTTTAGTCTCAATTTTCTGAATGAATTTTCTGTAAGAAAGTCTATAATGCTGTTAGAATTAAATGAGATGACATGAACTTCCTTTATACATGATATCGTTCTTTCTCCGTGAGTATAATGGAGGAGAGGACCTGGGGCAGCTCTGTCAGCTTATGCACACGTGTTTACAGGCCTTGTGCGTGCATATACTCCTCGGTGCACACACCCCAACCCCGAGAGCACAGGGGCCACGTTCGTTTTGGTGGACACACATACACATCGTTATTTTGTATTGGCCTATGAGTTCCTTGAGAGCTTTCTAGTCTCCTGTGTTTTTAACTTCATCTCCTTTGTGCCTAAAACTGCTTGACGCACAGTGAGGCCTTAATAAGTAAGCAGTGGACACAGTTGGTTCTCAGAGGTTTAATAAGGAAGGAGAAACAAGCAAGTGATCGGGCTAGCTCGGTGCAGGCCTGATGTTGGTGCCGTGGCGCCCAGTGAGTGTGCTAGTTCAGAAGAGCACGTCGGGAACCTGACACCTGACCTCCTGAGAAAAATGTGAGGCGTCCTCAGCACACCCCAGCTGCTGGAGTGCCAGAGAACTGCGATCGTATTTCCTAAGGAATCTCTGCGGATGATCCCACTCTCGAACGTACTGATGGTTATAATGATTTGCTGGGGCCAAACCCACACAATTGTGGAGTCCTGAGAGTTTGAGTGGTTGGGCCAGCATTTTCCAGATGGTTAGGGCGTTTCTTTTTGCCTGCCATTGACCTCAAGACTGTATTGTTCTAACACCAGGCAAGCCGTTCTAGCTGGCTTTTGTGATAGACACTCTTCACCTCTGTTTTTACCTTTTTAAAAAAACTTCTTACCTGAGAAGCTTACGGAATTCCTAGTTTAGTGAACATTTACCAGTTCCTCCACACTGCAGAGACTGCCTTCTGAGCACCCCTAGAGACAGCTTCATGGCAACTGTGTAGTTTCCCTTCCCCTTCTAGACCCAGAACGGAGGCTACATGCCTTGCCGTCCCCAGAATAAACATCACAGCCAAATGTGATTTTTGGCTCCGTAATCTCACAAGGGAGAATGGAACCCAAATCAGAAACCACTGTTTCTCAGAATTCCTGATACTTGTTCTGATTTATTTCTAGAAGGAATATGATATACCAGCTCCCAAGATCTTAGATCCGCAGTTGGAACGTGAACTTGAACTGGAGCTGAAAACGGGAGGTCACTACTGCCAGTCTGTCTGCTTCCGGAAGCACTGAGGTTCAGTTAAACCCAGCCAGCTCTTTATTCAGAATCCTGTCTAGTCTGGGGAAGTGTTTTAACTTCTCTTGCTCTTCCACTGGATCATGGAAATGAGTCAGAATGAGTGGTATCAGGGAGGACCTAAAGTTTGAGCCAGGATAGCCCACCCATTGTGGAGCCCCAGCCGGCCTTCACCCCTCTCATCTCCTGGGCCCTGCAGCCCGCCGAAGAGACAGGTCTTTAGGCTCAGTGAGTGTCCCGCTGCGGCAGACAAGTAAGCCTCATCAACAGGAGACAGGGACTGGGCTGGCCGGGGATGGGGAAGGCGCAGGACCGGAGGGTGAGCACCTCTCTGTCCCACACGCCGCTAGTTGCTTTGCCCGTGGTAACTCTTAGCCACATAATGTCAACGAAACCAGAAGCTCAGGGATACGGACAACCCCAAATGTATAGCTCCCACCCCATCATTTCCCCACGCTGGTCCCGTCTTCCCTGCTTGCTTGGTGTTGCTGTCTGGAAGCCTACCGGGCATCTCAGACTGAGCGCCTCTAACACCGTTCTCGTGGTTTCCCTAAGCCACACCTTCCTTAGTTGCCCACAGCCCGGCCTTCCTTCTGACTGTTCAGTCAGCCCGACTCCTTTTTTTCCCTCTGACTCTCCCTGTCTGAGCCATCACGGGGAGTTCTTTCAGCTCTACCTCAAAGTGGTAGAGTCCCAGAGTCCCACCACTTCCCAGGGTCTCCAGTGCCACCCACCTGGTCCATGCCGCCACCATCTCACACCCAACTCGCCGCCGTGGCCTTGTAACCGACCTCCCAGCTTCCTGTCTGCCTGGTCCTCCTGCTCCCGGTTCTTCACTTGTTTTTCTTTATAAAATGTCAAATCGAGTTGTGTCAGTCCTGTGCTCAGAACCTTCCAGTGGCTTCCCGCCTGCCTGCACATGCCCAGCTCCCGGGGTAACTTGCCGGGCCTGCTCGGCCTGGCCCTTTCGCCACCGTATTCCATCTCTGACAGTGCCACGCGTCCTTCGCACCCTCCGCCACGCTGGCCTCCTGCCGTCCTTGAGCACCGGGCACCCCTCCGCTGGCCTCTGCCTCCAGATGCTCGTGTGGTTTTCTTCCTCATCTCCTGGGCTCTTGGCTCAGCTACGGCCACGACTTCTCTTTTTAATGTACCCGTCCCCACAATGGGCACTTCTTGTCCCCCTTACTCTGCTTTATTTTTTCACCAGATCACATACCACCATCTACACGCTATGGATTTCAATTTTATATTTATTATTTGTCTCCCTTCAGCAGAATGTAAGTGCTACAAGGAAGGGTTTTAAAGACCTATTTCTGAGGGGCGCCTGGGAGGCTCAGTCTGTTAAGCATTTGCCTTCGGCTCAGGTCGAGATCCCAGGGTCCTGGGATCAAGCCCCACATCAGGATCCTGGCTCAGCAGAGAGCCTGCTTCTCCCTCTCCCTCTGTGCCCTCTCTCTCTCTCTCTCTCCCTCTTCTTCTCTCAAATAAATAATCGTTAATAAAAATAATCTATTTCTGTTTGCTGCTATATCCCTAGTGCCTTGTACATGGCAGGTATCTAATAAATACTTGCTAAACGAATAAAAGAAATGAGGACAGATACTCAGAGAGGTTGGGTAATTTGTGTGAAGTCACCCAGCAAGGAGGTCTAGTCGGTTTCATTTCAGGTCATCTTCCCAGACACTCTGTGCCTGGAAGGCCATCCTATGAACTAACCTTCTGTCTTCCAGCTGGCACACCTTCCCTTTCTGAGTCTCTCCAGTGGGCCTGGAGCCGGTCGTCGCGGCTGGCTCTTGGCACACCTCCACGTCTGTGGGAAGTGGAGAATGGAAGATGAGTAGAGGAACCCCCCCACCGAGGGTGGGATAGACTGGCCCTTGTCCTGACTCCCTCCAGTCCTCCATCCCGTCTCTCTGGGGTGCTTCCTACAGGCTAATTGTACAGCAGGGTTTCTTTTACACCGTCCTGTCCTCCTGTAGCCTGAGCTCTTGGAAGTCAGGGAGTATAGCTCAGTCCTCTTCTGTCCTCACTGATTGAGGAGTGATTGGGAAAAGTCCACAAGACTGACATTGCAGGTATTAAAGTAATTTGAATTACAGAAGTCACAGTCCCTGAGAGGAACTTATGATCACACTGTCTTTGGTCCCCAAGGGTCTATTAGAAAGCACAGCCGTGTGGGTCTTGAAGAGGTAAGAGCAGGAGCACTTGGTTGGAGGAAGTGGCAGAGGGGGGAGAGTTGAGGGAGAGAAAAGTGGAACGGGAGAGGGGAGGGACAGAGTGCATGGACTTGACAGTTTCACCTAGTGCCCGACTAGCCACGAGTAAAATGTTATTTTGGGAAACAATTTAGCTGTTGGATGACAAAGCCGACTTATTTAAAGATATCGATCTATCCTCTTATTATTATTAAGAAGGTTTTCAAATTCTTGTTGGGTTTTGCTCAGAGAGAGGCAATGTCGTGGATCTGGAGTCCAAAGGCTTGGGTTCAGTTTATATAATGTAAACTTAAAAGCTGTGATCTTGGGCAAGTCACTTTATTTCTCTAAACTTTAGTTACTTCATTTATAGGAAAAGGGCTACTTTGAGGATAATATATAGGAAAGAAGTGTGTAAGTGACAAAATTTTGCTATAGTGTTTGTATTTTATATTTTGGAATTAGTGGAAGCTTGATCAGTTAATATTTAACTGGCTCAGATGTTGCTTTTTAAAACAGTCTTGATTTCCTTTCCCCATTTTTGTTGCTTAGCATTGTTGTCATAATCTCTTATGTTAAACACAACAGAACAAACCTTGGAGGAAAGACTTTAAGTGGACTCATTACCCAGAGGAATGAGTCCTGGAAGAGGATGCCAGCCTGGATCCATAGGATTCTTGCTGGCTGCTTAGGATACTTGCAAAAGCATCTCCCAATTGTGTAGGTTCTGAACACTCCGTACATGTCTTTGGGAAAGAGGGAAGGCCTTTTTGCAATTAGGATGATCATTCACTGAAAAAACACTTCCTAAACATTTACTAAATATAAGCCATAGTAGAAACTGCAAATATGCAGACATTTACCATCCTGAAAAGGTGCTGAACCAACACCACAAGTATGGAGAGGGGTAGCCAAAGACAAATGAACATGGAAAAGTAAGATGAATTTCTTAGAGACTGAGAAGGTGCACGGGCAAAGGAGGATGTGGTTCTGCTGTATGGAGAGTTAGGGGGGACTTTTAGGAGGACGTATGTCTTGAGTGTGTCCTGGAGAAGTGTGGGGTCTGGGTGGAAGGAAATAAGGACAGGGAGAAGCTGGGGTGTGGGAGCGGGCTACGGTGTGTGCTCCCAGCCACGCTTGGGCTGAAGAGCGGAGATTTTTCCCCTTCTCAGAGTAACCAAGTCTGTTTTGTCTTTTCCCCACGATTGGTGACTTTTCTGCCCTGAAGTTCACTACTTTGTGGAGGGAAACCCTTTTCTTCCTCAGGGTGCATGTTATGTTCAAGGGAAGTGGGGCTGGCCCCTTTGCCTCTCCACCAGTCTTACTACCTTGAGCGAGTTACTTGGGCCCGCTGTGTTCTGGTTTGCCGGTCTGTAAAATGGGGGCATTGCCTGCCTACCAGACCCACGGTGTTGATTAAAAGACATTACTTCCATGAGGCAATCTAGCAAGGTGCCTTAGCGGACACTCAGTAAGTTAATTCCTTTAATTTCCCTTAAGTCCAAAGCATTTAGTTAGACCCTCATCTGGGACTAGAAATTGCGCAGGAGTCAGGGGCGAGGACTGCCGCACCACGAACGGAACACGTCCCAGGGAGGCCGGACTCAGAGTGCCGGGAATCGGGCCTTGGAAGATAACCCTGTGGGTTGAAATGATCGCGCCACAGCGAACCAACTGTGATGTGACTGATCGGCTTCGGGCCTGGCGCCTGGCTTGGTCCGCCTGCAGGTTCACTGGGCTGAGAGTTTAAGTTCCTTGCGGTCGACAGACTGAGAGTCTGGTGCTCTCTGTCCAATTAGGGGAGCAGGGCCAGAGCCCACCCCGAGCGTGGACGTCCCCCCAGTGCCCGCGTACTCTGGCATAGCCGCGAGCTCGTTCTGCACCCCTCTGGGTTGTAACCCTTTATTTCCGGAGCCTACCATCAGAAATAAATGTCTGTTGAGTGAACAGGGGCTGTATTGGCAGGTACGACGAGCGAGGTCTCCTCCCTGGGGCGGGGGGAGCAGAGCGAATTACAGACAGCCGCTCGGCAAGGAGGAGCTGTTGCGCATATGACGGGACACGTGGGAGAGGGGGCTCCTGTCGTGTTGGACGTCAGGAGAAGCTACTGACGATCCTTAAGTCGAGGATTCTGTGTGCCGGTTCTCGGCTGGGAGGGCCCATCAAGATCTAAACACAGGGGCCCAGGCTGCACCTCAGCCCGACGGAGTACAGATTTCCGGGCGTAGAAGCAAGGTGTGTGCGTTGTGTCAGCTCTGCCCGTAATTCTGACACACGCTCCAGGTTAGAGTTTGCAGGAGACGCTTGAGCTTGGGGGGCTAGAAGCCTTCAGGCCTAGTGATACTGTGTTGCATTGGGTAAGTCACTTACCTTCACTGGGAATTAGGTTGTCCCCCAGAAAAGAGGAACCATGTTTTGTTTACAGAGATGGGGTTCAGAGAGAATAAGAAAATGGCCATGTGGGAGCTTCGGCAAGTTGAGAGCCCCGGACCCAGATACGTACGAACACAGGGAATCCAGGTGTGGATTGAGTTAGAACTCAGGAATCCAGGTGTGTTCGGTGCGTGTGGCCGGTACAGACTCCAGCATCCGGTCTGTGCTGAACCCCTGCTGGTTCATGGTCTTTCCTGGGTTTGGTAACCACACGACTAGTCGTTTGCCTGTGGGGAGTTCACTTTGTACTTGTTTATAAGCGAGAGGGATGTTTCCAGTCCAGTCAGCGGGTCGGAGCCTGCGGAGTGCCAGCACTGACCCGGCTGTGCGACCCCGCCACCAGCCTCCCTCCGTCTTCATCCGCACAAGCTCTGGAAGAGAAGACGACGACCAGCGTTTCCTTGGGGAGCCCTGGAGGAGACATGAAACCTGGAAGCCCCTCCATCTTGGCCACTGGTGTGTGGGCTGCCCGTCGCGGGTGCCAGGAGGAACCGGGAGCAGGAAGATGGGCGTCCCCTCCCGGGCTCCTTCGTGAGTGTTCGCAAGTTGTGCTCTGGTCTCCGTCTTTCGCTGGATGCGGCCGTTCCGAAGCTGTGTATTCAGTCGAGATGGAGCCTTGAGGGAGAGGGGAGAGGGGTAAACTGCGTGGTGAGGGGAGCTTTATGATGATCAGAGCATCCAGCAGACTCTGATTTAAAGAAGTCTTGGGACTCAGTGAGGAAACTCCTTTTCCTGGAGAGAGGACGCTTCCGTAGTCAGAAACCTGAAGCACTTCCAAAGCCATGGAGTGAAGACCTCGTGCTTTTATTATTCTCCAACTTCCTGAAGTGAGGGAAGTAGAGATTCCCAAGGTAGAGGAAGGAGGACGCATTTTGCTGCAGGTAATAACCTTGTTTTCCTGGTGTTGGTTGGAACATTCGTGATAATCAGATCCCTGCTGTGAACCAAGAGGGCATCAGCTCCTCTCTGCCCTGACTGAAGACTTCAGTACAGCTTGCTTCAAGAAAGATGGGGACCGAGGGGAAAGTGTCCCACTACTTTGGGGACCAGGTTATAACTCTGTCTGTTGCCAGTCCGGCTCCTCTGTCTCCTGCACGTGGAGCCCTCCGCGGCCTGACTGCAGGCTCTCCTAAAGCTCAGCTCCCAGGGAGCTTCCTGCCGCCCCTGGGGACCTGGCTTGGATACAGCCCTGCACACACCACCTGGCTTCCCCATCTCAAGGCCTTTGTCCCGTGAAGTCCTTTGAAACCCAGCCCTCTGCACACTCCCTTTCCTGACCTCTTTATCCACATGAATTTCCCTGTTCTCTAAACTCCGTATAACACTCGAGGTCCATCACACATAACCTGATACTTAATCTTTCTCAGTCTTGTTTTCTCGACTAGAGGGAGGGTTACTTGAAGGGAGAAAGAATGTTTGCTCCACCTGCAGCCCTCCGTCACGCTGGAGGAGGGCTGGGTGCTTCGTGCCTTCTCCACACCTTTTACTGCTCTTCTCTTCAACCTCCTGCCATATGTCAGTCGTTGTTAAAGGCCCTGGAGGGGGAAAGGACAGTAGAGGACCGTTGCTGCCTTCTTGATGTGTGTTCACTTGGCAGCACAGAGCCCAGTTCAGATTCCGAAAGAACTACTGAGCCCGGTGAGCAGGACCTGCTTTCGAGCGAGCGGAATTGATCCAGGCAAGAAGGCCTAAACGTACTAGGTGGTAGATTTTCAAAACTGTAGGGATTTACAAAGGTATATGAGCTAATAAAAATGCATGCGAAGCTTAAAATGCTCTTACGTATTTCAATGAAATGTTTCTGACTCATTCTGATTCCCATACAACCAAGACCCCATGCGTGTATTGCAGACCCTTCTGTGGTCGCCCCTGCGTTTCCCAGCAGGCCTGCGGGCTGGAGGCCACCGTAGGCTCCCCTTGGAGGCATCCCAATAGATTCCGAAAGGCTAGGATGCTTTCTTGACGTCAGATATGTGCTTAGGTGGCAAAGCTAGAAATTGGTTCTAAATCTTCAGGCTAAAGAACCAGTGCTCGCTTTGTCATTTCATAGCTGCCTCCACCCCTGATTTCGTAAAACAGGGAAAATCTGTCAGGTACTCTAGCGATACTTGTCTTATATACTGTTCTGTGGAGAAAATGAGTATGTCACCTTTGCTGAGCCTTAACTATGAACGCTGCAACCTGCTCGGCACTTCATATGCATAAACACAGGTACCACCATCCTCATAAGAATCCCGGGACAGAGCTGCTTTTCCGCTGGTAACAGAAACCAAGGCACACACCAGCCGCATCACTGAAGCAGCCTCACACAGAGCTGGTGTCTAAACCCGAGCTCATCGGCCTCCAGGACCTGTGCTTTTGACTGCCATCTTAGTGATACAGAGGCTTCATGGAGGACAGAAGTCCCGTGGTCAGTCGTTTGAGAAAAACTGCACCAGCTCCCCTGGAAAAGCACAGTACACAGTAACACGAAGGCCCTGAGAAGTCCCGCGGGGTGGGAGTTTTGCCCCAGGCTTTCCCACGTACGTTTAATCAAGGAAGTTTTATTGCCTAACACTTGATTTTTAGTCGACACTTTGGAAAATCGTGCTGCAGCAGCAGGAGATTCAGAGCCTGGAAATTAGAGATGAGAGGAAGGAGAGAGTTTTCAGGGCAAAATCTGTGAAGTGGAAGAAGTTGGAAGAAGTCTCATAGGAGCGTGAATTCAGGCTCTTGCTCTTATTAGCTGTTCATTTTTGCTTTGGGGGTCTCTTGCCCTACCTGTAAAATGGGATCATTGTGAGGAAAAGTGTGACTTCAGATGCAAAAATGCTTTGTAAACAATGAAACTCAAAGTTGTTTTTAAATGTTATTTACCAGTTCATTTCTGTCGTAGTACCTGAGCGAGGTATCTCCCAGCCATTTGAAGGATAGCTAACTGTTGTTGGGTAATGAGTGGATTTTGCCTTCTTTGTCTCTGGGTTCTATAAGTGGTATGTTACAACTGATTTTTTTTCTTTGAGTTTTATTGAGATCTAATTGACATACAGTAATCTTTAAAAATGATACTTATGATACTTTTTTCCTTGAATCTTCCTTCTAAATTGTGTTTTTGCTGGTTTTTATATTTTTGGTGTTTAATGAAATCATGCAGTTGGAAAGTCAGGAACCATGTTTCTCTCATTCACTTTGTTACACCCCAAGTTGGACTGCTAAGGCAGTTTATTTTGTATTTTTCTGACATGTCCCTGGCAGCAAGAAATTTTTTGGACAGTTCCAAAATGGTAAATTTCATTCAACAGCATGCATGTGTTGGTTTTGTTGTTGTTGGGGTTTTTTTTTTTAACACTGCTCATTTCCTCAGATGTGCCCATCTGTGTGTGTGTTTTTTAAAGGAATTTCTAATGTGTCACACTCTTGATGTAATTACTCTTGATGTTTCCTCTCTTCAAAGACTGTCAGGAAGACAAACTTGCTGCAAGTTTGCATACCAGTGCAGTTCCTACTGATGGAGAAAGGAGTAAGGGCACGCTTTCATTTGCTTTTTAGCCCCTGGCCAAAAGAGACACATGAGTTTGAGACTAGTAGGAAAGATGTTGCACAAAGATCTGGCAACTAAGAAGAGAGCGGCAATCAGCTCATTCCTTAGACCGCTACAGCCGGAATTGCAGCCCTGTTCCTCTACAGAGAGACCACGTTTTGCCAGCAGCCTGTTTGGAGAGGAGGGGTGGGGCGGAGAGGGGCCAGCATTCCAGCCCCAGCAGTCTGAGCAGCCGCGTGGTGGGGGCAGGCCTAGCCCCTCACCCCCACTTCGGCGTGCCACGCCCTCGGGGCCGAGCCTCCCGGCGGTGGGGATTGGTTTGGGGGCAGGTCTGTTATCCAAGAGTCCTCCGTGGCACTTGGGCTAGGACTTTTAGGAGAGATGCTGTTTCCTGTGGGTTTTTTCTTGGGATCAAGAGCTGTTGGGACCAAGGAAGTCTCAAGTCCCTGGCCGCCAGCTTTTGGGGAAGAGTAAGAATGAAGCCGACAGAGGTGGAGGCGGAGGTCAGTGATGGCGAAAGACGCGGAGTTCTCATGGGGTCACTGCGCATGTGCTTCAGGCTCTCCGCTCTGCTGAAGTCAGGCTTAGTCCAGAGCTTTTTCTTTTTCACTATATTAACCAGTAAATTCCACTTTTCTCCATCAGTATCTGTCAGAACCTAGAGAATCCCAAAGAGTATACAGGACTGTGCAAGATAAACGCAGATGAAAATTGTATCGCTTTTCTCTCCAGAGAGGGGACCATCCCTTCCATCTTCAGAATCGCCAGACCACATTTGCAGGTTTTATCCATCTGGGTGTTCTTTAACTGAGGACTGTGGTCTAGGACCCTGTTTTGGACTGAATTGTGTTCCCCCCCCCAAAGTTGATAGGTCGAAGCCCCTAACCCCCCAGTGTGACCATATTGGAGATAAGTAGGTAATGAAACGTAATTAATCAGATAAGTAGGTTAATCAAATAGGTAATTAAGGTTAAATGAGGTCGTGAGGGTGGGGCCCTGATCCAGGAGGATGGGGTCCTTATAAGAAGAGATGCCAGGGGGCGCTTGGGTGACTCGGTGGGTTAAAGCCTCTGCCTTCGGCTCAGGTCATGATCTCAGGGTCCTGGGATCGAGCCCCGCATCGGGCTCTCTGCTCAGCAGGGAGCCTGCTTCCCCTTCTCTCTCTGCCTGCCTCTCTGCCTACTTGTGATCTCTCCCTCTCTCTCTCTCTCTCTCTCTCGCTCTCTCTCTGTATCAAATAAATAAATTAATTAATTAAATCTTTAAAAAGAAAAAGAAGAGATGCCAGGAGCGCTCGCGCACAGAGAAGAGGGCACGTGAGGACACGGATGAAGTGGCATCTGCGCGCCGAGGAGAGAGGCCTCGGGGAAACCAGCCCTGCCAGCACCTGGTCTTGGGCTTCTAGGCTCTAGAACTGTGAGAAAGTACATTTCCGCTTTTAAGCCCCCCAATCTGATGTTTTGTTATGGCAGCCCAAGCTGAGTAAGACCATTAGAAGAGAGAAAGGAGGCTGTTAAGGGCACTCAGGACCACATCTGAGGGACGGCCCATGAAGACCTGGGTGAGCTCTTGGAGGAAGAAAGGGCGGTGTGATAACCAGCAGAGCTCCTTAAGTAACCCCTGGTTCAGAGCTCTAGGAGACGCTTGTTTGGACGCAGTGTTTCCTTCTCACCTCCCAGAAGCACACATTTCCAGTGGGAAAGAGAGGTGATACTGAGCGCCCTCTGCGTCCAGGTGGTACACAGTTATCTCCTTTTATCCATTCAGAGCTAGACCTGAGGATACAGCTGGGATAGCTTCTGTTGATTCAGCCATCAAGTGCCCAGAGCTCATTTACAATGTGTTATTTAATTAACGCCACACTCAGCTAGTTAGAGATTACCTCCCTTTTACAGATGAGAACAAACCTAGAAAGGCTCAGAACTTGATCACAGTCACCGGGAAAGTTAGTAGCAGAGCCAGGACTAGAACTCACATCTACTAATTCCTATTCTGTTGCCTTTCTTCCCTGGCCCCGTACCAAGGGGAAGGTATAGACCAGGGGAGGCTGTGCAGAAATCAGCCCTGGATAGGATGCCTGTGGATGGAGAGCTGAGGCCTGGATCCTGGGCACCTGCTGAGGGAGCCAGAGGCACTGGCGAGTAGCTCCGTCCATTTAATAAAGCACCACACTGAGCATGCCCTGGAGAATTAGAAGAAGAAACCAGAAGTTGAAGAAGTTGTGGCCGGTGGAGAGAATTGCTAAGCATGGGCAAAGCTAGTACGGCAGGTTTCAGACTAACTGATCTCAATCCTGCTGTTCTCTAGGCAGACTTTCCCAGTTCTGGGGGGCTGCAGATGTCCGGACCTGCCGTATCAAAGGCAGGGGCGAGGGGGTGAGAGACTGAAGCCAGCGGGCATGGCAGGCCAGCACCACCACCCCTTTAATGCCCGCTCGGCCGTGACCACTAGGGCTGAGGCCCAGATCAGGTCGGGATCTGTTGCCATGTTCCCTTAACATGGTGAGCAGGGCTGCAACCCATTCGCGCTTCACCTGCCCTTTTGCCGCTGTAAACGTTTTTCTTTTTAATAAGTTAGTTTTATTAATTGAAAATTTAATAACAGCTCATAATAAAGACCCCAGACAGAATCATACTAGAACTTCCACTGTGACCCTTAAGCACTTGGCAGAGGCCCCAGCTTGGGTGGGAAGCTGTCTGGGATGGCCTCGGGTACAACTTCGCGCCCTGGTATTTCTGTGAGAGAGGGAGGGAGGGAGGGAGGGAGAGATGCTGTCAAGAAAGAATATGGCTGTGTTTACCCACAAGGATTAGAATTCGGTGCAAGTTTTAGATTCTTGATGCTTTTGTGACTTCCTTTGGGTTCTCTCGAATATAGCAAGAGTAGCCCCGCCACATAACAGTTTAGAGAAAAAAATAGTCATTAACCAGGACGCCAGCTGAGCTATGAGATGTGAAGGGAAACAGATGGCGAAGACAGCCAGGCTTTTCGGAGAACCCACAGATGATAAACGCTGTTTAAACAAGGTTCCTCACCTACCCCATGATTTCAGTTTTTCTGGCTTTCCCCCTAATGGTTAAGATGAAGTTCAGCCATTTTCTCACTCCACCTAACAATCTTGTGGAACAATCTAGGTGGAACTTGAAACAAAGTGAGCAACTTGGATGCACAGTATGGGTAAAGGAATGGCGGCTAAAGTGTTGGGTAGATCCGATGTGAGAAAGTTCCAAAGAAACAGCCGCGGCGAGGCCGGTGCCCCACACAGGGGTAGCCAGTGGTTTCCTTGCTGGGAACCGGCCGGCATCTTAGCCCATCCCTTCTCTCGCGCGCTGCGTCCCGGGTGGTGCGGTCGACCCCGCGGCCTTGCTCCCGGCCTCGCTGGTCTCCAGCCCCTGTGCACGCTTGCCCGATGCCGCCGTCCGGAGTGGGCGTGTTGCAGGCCCTTTGCTGCCCTCTGCAGACTCTCGAAAGCTCCGTTTTTTCTCTGCTTTCTCTGTCCTGCTTGGTTTTGAGCACTTTAAAATTAGTGTGTTTTTTTCTCTTCTGAACTCCTCCTTCCTCCTTGATGGTGGTATGCTGGGCGGTTACTCCTCTGCCCGTGTCCTCTCCCTCTGGGCTGAACCAGCCTCCCCTCTGGGCTGCGCTCAGGTACACCTGCTCCTCTTGGACTCGCATTACTTCTAGTTCTCACTGTTTGCCGCCCGTTTTGACTTGAGGCGCGAGGGCACAGCGAGGGCGGGGGTGGCTATTCACAGCTCACCTGAACAAACAGAAAAAACGGTGAAACACAACCTGACTCCCACACAGTGAATACAATTCACTCCCAAGAAATTAAGCCTTTTTATGGATCTTCCTGTCCTTTGGCTTTTACAGCCTGGCCAGACACCTTCCCTAGGACATTAGGGACCAAGAAGAAAGCTTTCTCCTCAATCCTTCTCCGTTTCACCCTTCATGACCTTTACTACCTGTGTTCTTAATTTGTTTGATCCATAAGTAGTTATATGCTTCAGTTTCTTCCTCTTTCAGATTGGTATGATACCATAGGCAGGTTCCAATGCAAACAAAATAGTGGGTGTGATAATACGTATAATAGCACGCTATAAGGTCATGGTGCTATTACTATGCTAATAGTGTAAGAATATATACAGTAATATGTGTTTAGAAATAGTTGCATTGTCATTGAATATGAACATAATTATTACTGACAATAAAGGCCCTCCTTCCATTGTTCCATTGAACTCTGAGACCAGGAAAGCAATCAGTATTAATTAAAAGGAGAAAGTTACGGTTGGTAGAGCAGAGAAGAAACTTTTGAAAAGATACTGAACTTTTTTCCAGAACTCCTGGTGTCTTAGCCGTGAGACATAGGGCAAGTTCTTCCCCCTGGGCTTGTAATGTCCTCCTTTGAATATGATGATGGATAACCTCCATGTCTACTTCACAGAACAGTGTGGATCATTGAATGCTATAATACATCTGAAAGTAGTTTGTAGGCTGCAAAGTGTGACGCAAACATAAAAAGTGCAGAATGTCAGCGGAGGGAGCGATAGTGAGGCAGAGCATGCTGTGGGACGCAGACCTGGGTTCAAGGTGGCCTGCGCTTGCTGGTAGTGATCTTGAATGGCTCTCGGAGCCTCAGCCCTCTCGTGTTTAGTGGAAAGCACGACGGTAAATGTGAAGGGCCCAGCACACAGAAAGAGTTCAATAAATGTCTTTAAAAAGAGGGGCGCCTGGGTGGCTCAGTTGGTTGAGCGGCTGCCTTTGGCTCAGGTCATGATCCCGGAGTCTCGGGATCGAGTCCCATATCGGACTCCCGGCTCTGCGGGAAGTCTGCTTCTCCCTCTGACTTTCTCCCCTCTCATTCTCAGTCTCTCGCTCTCAAATAAATAAATAAATAAATCTTACAAAAAAAAAAAAAGAGACCGTATTAGAGGTATGTCCTGGATGTGACATTTTCAATTTTAACTGGGTATTGCCAAACAGATTTCACCATGAACTTAGACCCCATAAATGAGTTCATCTGACTTAGCGTATTTTCCCTGGTATTTTTGGAGAAGTGGTTTTTTGTGTGCCAGTTATAATGCCTGACTTAGAAAATGCCATCTGAAAGCTTTGCTTTTGATTTGTAGAGAACATTTCATACGGTGGAAATTAAGTACTCATTGATGGAGAACATAGACCAGTGCTCTCCAGCAAAGACATAGCACAAGCCACAAATGCGAGCCGTGTGTTGGAATTGTAAATATTTAGTAACCCAATTAAGAAAAGTAAAAAGAGCTTGGACACCTGGATGGCTCAACTGGTTAAGCATCTGCTTTTGGCTCAGGTCACGATCTCAGGGTCCTGGGATCAAGCCCTGTGTCAGGCTCCCTGCTCAGTGGGGAGTCTGCTTCTATCTCTCACTTTCCTTCTGTGCTCTCTCTCGCTTTCAAATAAATAAATAAAATCTTAAAAAAAAATGGAGACAGAAAAGTTAAAAGAACAGATAAAATTAATTTCAATGATGTGGCTAACTATATCCAAAATAGTATCATTTCCGCGTGTAATCAATGGAACAATTATTAATGAGCTATATTGCCTGACTTTTTCATAGGAAGTCTTTGAAGTCTGGTGTGTCTTTTAGGTCAACATCATTTCTCAGTCAGGACTGGCTGCTCTCAGGAGCTCCTGCTCACGTGTGGCTTGAGGCTGTGGGAGGAGGCCGGGCAGCTCCAGAGTCCCGGGGACCTGAGGTCAAGAAAGTGACTCACAGATGGATGGATGGACGTGTATTAGGTTGTTTTGTTAAGCAAACGGACTTCAGAGTGTGGCCAGACGGAATCCCCAGATTGATACAGTGTCCCCCTTGCTCTGTATCACATTTGCATAGGTACTGGAAGTTTCCAAATACTCTGTAGGTCACTCCAGATTTCTCTGTTACTGGCAAGAGCTCAGCGAAGACGTCGTGTCAGCTCAGTGATCTCCTAGCAAGGCGAGGAGAATGCTTGAGTAGCAACCCTTGGGCTGGGGGCAGTTCATATGCATTTTGTGGTGGGAAGGTCCCTTTTTGGAGGTCAGGAACACCTTTGAGAAATTACTGGTAAGTTCTTAATACAGTCCCCTAAAAAAGTACATGCTCAGACTGCAGCACTGCACACAGTGTCGGGGGTTGTAGGGGTTCCCAAAGCCCGTGTGTGCCCTGCTGGTGTGCTGGAGGGTGCTTGCGGTGCTCGGGAAAGAATGTACACGAGGGGAGTACCCAGTACTAGTACCCAGCACAGGCACCCCTCGTCTCCTTGTGGTCCCCAGATACTGCAGGCTGTTTTTCCAAACTGAATGTTTGCGGCAACCCTGCGTCCAGCAAGCCCGTTGGTGCCATTTTTCCGAGAGCTTCACATTTTGGTAATTCTTACAGTATTTCAGACTTTGTCATTATTACATCGGTCGTGGTGATCTGCGATCAGTGATTGTAACTCGCTGAAAACGCAGGTGATGGTTAGCATTGTCAGCAATAAAATGTTCTTAAGATGTGGGTGCTGTTCCT
>CM052797.1:121841887-121857421 GCA_028533885.1 Nasua narica
GTTGGTCGGAGGACACACACCCAGGGTCGTACGGAGTGTAAGTCCCCCTCTCTACTAAGAAGACCCCAGTAGCGTGTGAGAATGAGGCCACGGGGACAACCTCAGCTTTGTGGCGGGAACAGCGTACCTCCTGCAGATGTGGACACTCACGGTCAGGACTCGCGGTGCCATCTGTGCAGGACCTTCCTGGACACGCCCGTGAGTGCGCTTCCTGAGTGACAGATCGGCGCCCGGGCCCCTGTGCGGGGGTCAGCCGGCGTCAGTGCAAAAGGCCAGTACTATTATTAATAAAGCAGCGCTCTCAGTGCCCCACCTCCCTGACAAGCTTTTCTGGCCAGCGAAGTGGTTGACTTTTCAAGAACCTTTCCCATTCCTTGTTGTATTTAGTCTTCATTAGCAGAGTAGCAGTGAACTCACCGAGCCTGAGACCAGTCGAGGCTTAGCATGGTTCTGGGGTGTCTGCGCCATGCGTGCCCTGCTGGCCTGCGCACGCGGTCGCTCATGTGACAGAGGAGGGGAGCAAGGCCCCGAAAGGTGGCCAGGCTGCCGGAGGCCCTAGAGCAGGTGTGGGCTGTGTCCTGTGGCCCAGCGTGGGGCTCGCCTCGCAGCACCCTGCTGCGCGCATCCGGGGGACTGCTGGCCACCGCCACCACTCCGCCGCATGTCAGTGCACCGTTCGTAGCAGAAGTGTTAGCATGAGGGAATTAAATCAGGTATCTGCGAAACTGCTTGAAACAGCAGTCTGGAAACTTTGGGACAAAGACTTTTTAAGGATTTCCATTTTTTGAAAATTAATTTATTAACAAAGTGATTTTATTTCCTTTCAGCCTAGACTGAGGAACTAAGCTATCCCAGCTGCCCTCCTAGTAATGGTTTTTGTTGGCCATACTTGAAAGTAGTGTCGTTGGCTTCAGGACAAGAGGAAAATAGAATGGACTTCGTTCTTAGGGCGGGGAGCACTCCTAAGGGTGCTTTTGTGGCGCTTTGGCTGTCCGGATGGGCGGGGACGCGCAGACGAGCCACGGACTCGTCTGCAGTTAGCTCCCTGGTTCCTGAGACCCAGGGGATGGAGCCCAGTCTGCAGTGCCTCCCCGTTCCTACATAGTTCCGCAGCTCTTGAGGGCTTGCCTTCCTGCACCTCGTTTCTGCTTTGAGCTCCCGGGAAAGTCCCTTCGGAGGCTTGTCCTGCCCGCATGGCCTGCAGGCAAGTCAAGGAGCAGGCATCTGGAGGGGGGCTCGCATGAGGCACCTGCCGCCCGCAGGAGTATTTACCATGGAGCTCTGCCTCTCCGCGAGGCTCTGGGGCCTTGGGTAAAGCGTTTCGCTCTTCTAGGCTCCGGAAAGTACAAATATTAATTTTTGCCTCACCCACCTCCCTGGTGGTGATGATGGGGTGTGCAACCAGCTTCTTTAAATGCAGATCGCTATAGAAGTGTTGGACAGTGCTCTGAGAGCAGAAATAGACCGACGGCTGCCCACTTCCTTCCTGTGCTGCTTCCTGTCCCCCCTTTCTCTCTGCCGTGCTCACTCGTGGCCCTGTCCGGTGGTGGTGCTCCTCCATGGAGACATTTTTCTTTTCCCATCAGTCGGTCGTGTCGTCCTCTGTGCTCCTTTCCCGCGCTGCCCAGCTGCAGACCCGTATCCGGGGAAGCCTGTCTGACCGAGATGCTGGGTCACAGGAGAGCTGTGTTCAGGTTTCAGCCCTGTCGATAACTGACTGCAGACTGCAGCTTTTCGGACCAGTTGCTTCTCCTCTGCGGGCCTCAGTTTCCCTCACAGCAGACTTTCTCGGCCTGGCACAGCTGACACTGGGGTTGGGTCACTCTGTTGTGGGGGCCGTGCATTGTGGGATAGTGAGCAACTTCCTTGAAGCCACTGCTTTGCGGTACAGTAGGGGTCACAGTAATAAAATCAGTGCCCGCTCTGCAGACGGTTTCCAGGATTAAATATCTTCTGGAACCCAGTACACTCTCTCTCCTGTCTCAGTCCTCTCTGTTCATGCCCCATCTTCACAGTCATCTTTCCTTCCTGCCCGGACTGGCAAGGGCCCCCCTCGGCCTCCCACCCTGTGCTTTTCTCACCTTCGAACTTGCCGCATCTCATTGTCTTCTCGAGTGCAGGGATCTGTTTGCTTGAACTGGATCCCCTCGGTGTTCAGCAGCGTGCGTGTCACCTCATAGGTGCCCAGCACATGTCTGCTAAATGAATAAATCTCTCACCTGGGTACAGCGCGTCTCAGTGTGCAAGGCACGTTGCCCTCCATCATCTTCACTGACCCTCACAGAACTGTCAGCAGGCAAGCCCGGAGTCCCTGCTTCCCTCTGCAGTGAGCACACCTTAGAAGGGGAGACGCGGGGCTGGGAACCTCGAGTCCTTCCTTTCTCCTGTTCCGTGCTGCTCACGTGAGGAGCTCGGGGAGGGGACTAGCCTTAAACCAAAGTGCTCCTGTGCTCTGGCCTGCCCTAGGTATATTAGTACGACTAAATCCGTCAGTGACGTCCGCTCTCCCCGTGTGTGATTAACCAGCGGAATGAATTATGGAACGAATCGATGAATTCCTGGAATGCCCTGAGCCCAGTGTGAGCACTGATGATCTTAAGTAGTTTTGACGACTTTCTCCTCCAGCCATATCCTGACTCTCGTGAAAGCCAGGTTCACTTCCAGCATAATTAGAGCAGTAGGTGACCCAGAAGCAGCACAGAGCAGAGAGAAAATCTTCAGAAAAGACCTGTCTGATTTGATATGATTTTTTTCTTATCTTGTCACTGAAAACAAGGGTTGAAATTTCAAAGTGGAGGATCCTTTTCTCTTTTAAAGGCCTCTGAGACAGTGAGGCTGCAAAACTGAAAACCTAAAGGATCAGAAGAAGCCCGGAGACAGGATTTGCAAGAAGACATTGGGTTATTTATTCTTCAGCAAACACAGTGCCGATTAAGAGTTTTAACAGATAGTAAAAAGGAATCCTGGTCTAAGCATCAGGAGGCTTGGTTTCCAAACTCAGTGGTACAAGCACTGTTTGAGACCTTGGACGGATCTCTTTCTGTCACCTGACCTCAATACTTTCATTTGGCCACTAAACACAAAGACAGAACAAATCATTTGTTAAACACAGAGCTGATAGCTCATCTTTGGCAGCCATGCAAAATCAAAATCAAAGCAAGTCATTTTGTCCGGTTTTCTACAATTGGCTGGATGGCCTATGTCAAACCAAAATAGTTTTCTCCGTGGCTCCCCGCTCCTGAAAGCAAAAGCGTATCTTGTCCATCTCTGGACTCCCAGTACCTAGCACAGTGCCTGGTTGTAGCCACTGGCCCTAATCATCTCCTAATCACATGAAAAAAGGATTCTTTCTTTCCAGGGAGCTCCATTTCAGAGGCCCAGAACAAGTATTGTTATTTTCCATTTATCTCTCCAGGCTAGATGCCCCGTTTTCCTCAGCCTGTCCTCCTATGTTAGGATCTCTGTTGGCCTCATCAGCTCAGTCCCCCTTCCAGAATGCTTTCGGGTTGCCGATACCTCTCGCATTGTAATACCAGAAACCGATCTCGATATTCCATGTGCGGTCCAACCTGCAGAGAGAAAGGGTTACGTACTCCACAGCCTACGTCACAAAATAGATGAGTCAAAGACCCCATCACTGTTCCTGGTCGAGTTTGGAGTTTTGATGAGATGTATATGCAGTACCAGCCAGCTCGCCTGAGGATTTTTTTTTTTTTTCGCCTGAGGATTTTTCAAGGTGACTTGTGGAGATGTTGGATACTTAGATGATAAGCCCAGAAATCAGTTATCAGTTGATGTTTGACAAAGACCATTCAATGGAGAAAGTACTGTCTTGTTAACAAATGGAGTTGGAACAATCAATCAGACATCATTAGGCCAAAAAAATGAACTTTGGCCTAGTCCTCACATGTTGTACCCAGGTTACCTCGAAATGGATTCTAAACCTAAATGTCCAACCATGACACTGCTGG
Organism: Nasua narica; assembly: GCA_028533885.1. NCBI lineage: Eukaryota > Metazoa > Chordata > Mammalia > Carnivora > Procyonidae > Nasua > Nasua narica. Next base: position 121,845,859 of record CM052797.1, read on the forward strand.
AAGAAAACTTGCAACAGTCTTCCTGACCACTGGGTTAAGCGAACGGTCCGCATGCATAAGAGCAAAAGCACCATCCATAAAGGATAAAATAAGGCAAATTGGACTTAAATTAAAATTAAGGACTGTCACTCTGTAAAAGATAACGTTAGGAGAATGAAAAGACAAGAAACAGATTTGGAGAAAACATTTGCACATCACAAGGCCTTGTCTTCAGAATTTGTAAAGAACTCTCTGAACTTAACAGTAAGAAAACAGCCCTGTGTTTATAAGTGGGCAAAAGACTTAAGTAGACACGTCACCAAAGAGGGTATACAGATGGCGTCACTCCGGGATAGCTGGGAGGAGTTGGGGAGGGACGGAGGCAATCTCCCGTGGCAGAGGTTGCACAGATCTGTACAGGTGTTAGATTCATACAAATGACCCACCTTCAAAACCAAACCCGACAGAAAGTCCAGAGAAACGAACAAAAAGCCCCAGTAATTTGAATGATGAAAAATGGCTTCTCATTATTATGTTCCTTTGGATTATCGTCAGCTAAGTCTAGCCAAGTGTCCTGTTTTCTTCCAATGCTCAGTACAACCATTAGAAACCATTGAAAGGAGACAGACGGTTTGGAAGCACTCAGGTACTCAGCGTAGAGCTTGACAAGCGAGTAGTTGTCAGGTCAAGTTCGCAGACCCGCCGGGAAGCCCAAGCACCGGCGCTGCTCCTGCTGTGTCCTGGGGAGGCCTTTGTACTCGGAAGTGCCCTTGCTGCATTGTATTTTCTCTTCACTTTCTGGAAAGCTGAAATAATTTAGAATCGTCACCCTGGATGAGGTCCTTTCTACTGAGTGTTGTTGCTGATGGGAGCCAATATGGTGGGATGATTTTCTCCAGGAATCCTAAAGTCTCCCTGTTAATTCAGAACTCATTTGAAAGCATTTTCCATTTGGAGAATTGGGGGCGGGCACCTGGATGGCTCAGTGGGTTAAAGCCTCTGCCTTCGGCTCGGGTCATGATCTCAGGGTCCTGGGATCGAGCCCCTCGTTGGGTTCTCTGCTCAGCAGGGAGCCTGCTTCCCCCTCCCCTTCTGCCTGCCTCTCTGCCTACTTGTGATCTCTCTGTCAAATTAATAGATAAAATCTTTAAAAAAAAATTTATTTTTTTTATCTGAGAGAGAGAAAGAGCACATGCAGGGGCACAGAGAGGAGCAGAGAGAGCGGGAGAGAGAAAATCTCAAGCATATTACACACTGAGCACAGAGCCTGATGTGGGGCTCAGACTTGTGACCCTGAGATCATGACCTGAGCCAAAACCAGGAGTCAGACTCTTAACCAACTGAGCCAAGTGCCTCTGGAGCATTTTTTAATAATGACTTTATTGAGGGGCACCTGGGGGGCTCAGTGGGTTAAAGCCTCTGCCTTCGGCTCAGGGCATGATCTCAGGGTCCTGGGATCGAGCCCCGCATCGGGCTCTCTGCTCGGCGGGGAGCCTGCTTCCTCCTCTCTCTCTGCCTGCCTCTCTGCCTACTTGTGATCTCTCTCTCTCTGTGTCAAATAAATCTTTAAAAAATAATAATGACTTTATTGACATATAATTTACAAACTGCAGAATTCCACCCACATAAAGTATACAGTTCAATGGTGTTAATCTTGCCACCATCACCACAGTGTATTTTAGAACATTCTGGTTACCCCAAAAGCAAGCTCTGTACTTACTAACAGTCACTCCTCAGGTTCCCCTCATCCCTCCCCCCAGCCCTAGACGACCACAGATCTGCTTCTGTCTTACGGATTTGCCTCCTCTGTGCTTATCACGTAATGACTGGCTTCTTGCCCTCCACCCGGTCTTCACGCACCACTGTTTGAGATGCGACATTGTTCAGGTCCCTCCAAAGCAGGACTGACTGTAGCGCACCCTCCTCAAGGGGACACAGTGATGTACCGAAAGCAACACTGGGATAATGAGAACCGGAGTCCACACTCCATTTCCCCGGGTCAATGAGGGTTATGTTTGGGGAGAGGGGAGGGGCCTTAATTTACTTTCTGTATCTTCCGTAGTTTGAGTTTTCTAACTTTAAACAAATATAATTTTAAAATAAGGGCTAGCTGAGTGGAGAGCTAATGCCTCCCACTTGTTTTACTTTGTATCTCTCTATTTTAAAAAATATACAAGAAATCATGTATTTTTGTCTTCACTAGGATTGTTTAATTAACTATTTCTCCCCCAAATTTTTCAGTTACTTTACAGACTTGCGTCCATAATACATGCATACACGGTAATGATTATTTTTCCTGCTAATATTCCTCTTTATCCTTAATCATGCTTTTCTCCTTAAATTGTTTGGCGTCAGAATTGCTAACCTGGTGTTCTTTTATTTATATTTGCCTTATAATTTTTCCATTTTTGAAGTTTCCTTCTTGAATTATCCTGTCATCTTAACTGTCTCGTATAAACTACATGACTCTGGTCCTTGTTTTTTATCGAATCCAACAATCCTCGTCTCTGGACCAGTGATTTTTAACCCTTTTGTGGTAGGTCCCCGCTACTACCCGAGTGTGGCCACCTACAAACCAGGCCACGTGTGTTCCTGGGGCCACCCTGGCCCGGACGGTGTGAAGGACTCCATTCCCAGAGTTCCTGCTTGCACACGTACTCTGTCCCGACATGGATCTGTCTGACCTCGTGCCTGTGACGTGCTGGCCCCCTTCTCCCGCCACCCTCAGGGTTCCTCCGTTCTCCCTGGAGCAGAAGGGCACACCGCCTGCCTTTCCAAACCTTAGGAAGACTCAGTGCCTCGGGCTCGCCCAGCCCTCGGCAGACCAACAGAGGGCTCATGTGAGGATGCGTTGGCCCTGAAGGAGAGTCTTCTGAGAGCGGGGGTAGCGGCTACGGAGAATGTTGAAGAGGGCAGCTTTCATTTCAGCAAGGCCCCTGGCTCGTGGCCTAGCACCACACCTCATCTCTCCGCTTGTCTGTTTAAAATTAAAGACTTCAGAGGTGGTGTGCTCTCACTGTGATGCGTATAAGCACGTCTGAGTTGGGAAAATTCATCACGTTTTTCTTATAGCACGTAAATTTGATTTGGCTGAATAGTTTGAGTAAACAGGCTCTGCCAATTAAGTTTGATGACAGACCTTTTTCATAAACTAAAAATGCTTAGGGATGGCTGGCTGGCTCAGTTGGAAGAGTGTGCAACTCTTGATCTCGGGACTGTGAGTTCGAGTCCAGCACTGGGTGGAGAGATTATTTAAAAATAAAATATTTAGTAGTTCCGGGGTGGCTCAGTCAGTTGGGCATCCGACTCTTGGTTTCAGCTCAGATCATGATCCCTGCGCTCAGCACAGAGTCTGTTTGAAATTCTCTCTCTCTCCCTCTCCCTCTGCCTTTCCCCTGCCTCTCCCCGCCTTATGCACGCTCTCTCTCTCTCTCAAATAAATTTTTTTTTTAAAAAAAGGGAGGGAGGGAGAAAGGAAGGAAGGAAGGAGCGAGCTGGGGCTTCTGGGTGGCTCATTCAGTTCAGCGTCTGCCTTTGGCTCAGGTCACAATCCCAGGGTCCTGGGATCAAGCTCCATGTCTGGGTCCCTGCTCAGCAGGGAGTCTGCTTCTCTCTCTGCTCCTCCCCCTGCTCATGCTCTCTCTCTCTCTCAAATAAAAAAAACAAACTTTTTTTTAAGATTTTTTATTTATTTATTTATTTGACAAGAGATCACAAGCAGGCGGAGAGGCAGGCGGGGGTGGGGGAGGAAGCAGGCTCCCCGCTGAGCAGAGAGCCCGATGCGGGGCTCGATCCCAGGACCCTGAGATCATGACCTGAGCCAAAGGCAGAGGCTTTAACCCACTGAGCCACCCAGCGTGCCTAAATAAAAACTTTAAAAAAAATAAAAAGAGCTTAAGCTCACATGTTGAGTTGTATTTGTAAATTTAACATACTTAATGCACATACAACACATAGAATGTTTCTAAATGTTAACTATTTTGCAACCATCTCAGGAAAAATTACAGATGCCACCTAAAAAATATGCAACCGGATACATAATTTTCCTAAATATTTCTAGAGGGTACACAAGCAGAAAAAATTCAGAGATGAGAGTAATAGCACTTGCTTCTGCTGTCTTACTCTATATTTTCTCTCTATATATTTTTAATGCTTTTTCTCCTGTTTTTTTTTTCTCCTGCCCCACCTTATGGGTGCATATATTAAATTTTCTAAAAATACAAATTTAAAATCGTACATTCTATTTTCATTCTCCTGGTTGCTACTCCTAACTTACTGTGACCCCTTTTTACACTTTTTTTTTAAGATTTTATTTATTTATTTGACAGAGAGAGGGAGAGAGAGCGCACAAGCAGGAGGAAGGACGAGGAGTGGAAGGGAGAGAGAGAAGCAGGCTCCCTGCTGTGCAGAGAGCCTAACATGGGGCTCAATCCTGGTACCCTGTGATGTCGACCTGAGCCAAAGGCAGACACTTAACTGACTGAGCCACCCAGGCACCCCACTTACACTTATTTTTTTTGTCATCATTGATTTAAGGCTTCTCAATGTCCATGGTGTCCTCAGTCTTCGGTATTCTCTTACCTGCCTCTGTGCCACATAGACTAATACCCACACACACAAGAATTGGCGTATCTGGAATTTCTGTCCTAAGTTATAGATACACTTTCTTTAAAAATGTCTGTTGATTATCATGGCTTATCAAACAAGTAAACCTCAGGCAATAAGAACTAAGAACTTTACTAGATTTTTGCTTCCCCCAGTTTTTTTTCAACTATTTTGTAAAACCATTTTAATCTGCAATTCCATGTTACTGAGCACATTCTCAGTGTTGTGCGGCCGTCACCACAACCCACTTTTAAAACATTCTCCTCTCCCCTAAAGGAAGCTTCATACGCGTTAAGCAGTCTCTTCCCCTGCCCTCACTCCCCCCATTAATTATATTTTTTCATGTTTTTTTGATGTTTGGACATCTTTGGGGGACCTTGCTAGCTGGGGAGAGGCTCAACCGCCAACTGTTCGGGGGGCCACCTTTCATGTACAAGCCAATCTGTGTCACATCCCCAACCCCTCCTTTATCTGACTCACAGCCCCCAAGGCCAGGATTTCCCCTGCCCAAAGCTACCCTGAACAAGTAGGGACAGCCCCGGTCCCCTCAAGCCTGCTGGAATTATTCAAACTAGCAATTCTAATCTGCTTACCCTGCCCTGCCTTTCCCACAGAAACCCACACAAACCTGCCTGTACTTTTCTCTTATTCCTTCCTGCCTCCCGACAATGCTGGTGCTTACCTAATACGATGCCTCTTGTTTCAAGGGGGAGCTCCAAGTAACATTAAACTTCTTCTAGTGGCATTTTCGTCATTTGGTCACCTTTATAAACTAAGACCTAGGCACACAGTATCGCTGCCACCCACGGAGATATTAGTCTGTGTTCAGAAACAGGAACAGAAATCAGAGATGTATTTCTTATTATATATCACGGTTGCTTCATTTGTTCTTTTTCTTCCAAACCTTTTCTAGTGCTTGCACTTCTCAGAAATGTTCTAATTTCCCCCCGTGAGTTCATCATTATTTCCTTGGAACATTCAGTTGTCTTGGCTAGTAATGTCTATTTATGCTGCAGATCAGCTTGGCCAGGATCTTGGTTGAGATGGAAGTTACTTGGGGCAAAGTACCCGGTCTTGCAGACCAGATTCAAGTGTTCCCTTTCCAAATTCTGACACTTGAGAAACAAGCCCATGTCGGTACCCTCTCTGCACAAGAATGATTCGCGTACTTCCTGAGTACCGATCTTTTCACCAGAGCGGCCTAACAAACATTCTGAACACACAGTATGTATCCCAAGAATTGTGCTGAGCACAACTGGTGAGAAAAGATGAATAAAACATGGTAGCCCCTCCCTAAAGAACAATCATCTGCGACAGTTACATTGGTAATATTATAAAATGCAGAAGAAACACAACAGCAGGAATAATGTTGTCTGTCTTGGGGCCTCAATAAACACGCCGTTGAAGAGGTGATATGTAAATTGGGCCTTGAAGGGCAATCCCAGGTGTGACTGCATTTGGTCGTGCAGCTTTGCCAGATTTTCATAATGTGTCACTGATGGTAACTAATTCTGGGCTCCATCCCCTTTTCCTCCACTCCGAGGACACGAGGACCTTCTACTCAGAACACTGTCTTTTCTTTTTAACACAAATCTCATGAAGAACTAGTATTAGCAAGATTTTTTTCTGTATTTCTTAGTCAAAGATGCTTTTATGCTCAAACATCCCACCGAGAGAGAGCAGAAGAGAGAACAGTCTGTTTACAGAAAAGGAAGTGAAGATCCACAGAAGTTAGATGACTCTCCCAAGCCACAAAACAAGCCTTTGAATTGGATCTCTTAAGTAAAGTGTCCTGTAGTATAGTGCCCTGGTTTGTTGTCAACCTTTCTGCTCTCTCTTGGGATCTAGACACATGGAAAACAGCTCCTTCAATCCAAGTCAATACAGTTGTCTGTTACTGAGTAGTTACTATTTAAGACACAGAACCTAATGCCTTAGCATTTAGTATCCTGTGTGAGATTTGGTGACCTTCTCATTCATTCATTCATTCATATATTCATCATGCAGTCAACATTCACCCTGCACCTCCTGCATCCTAAAGAGTGTACTGAGTGCTGAGCTTAATTCATAGTAACATTATAAGGTGCTGCCTTAAACAGGACATTACATAACGCCCTCACTGACTAGTTCTTCAGATGTCAACAGTGCCTGTCCTATTTTTCCTACATTTTCTGTTGCCTTGACACAGTTGATTTAGGAATTGGTGTTCTACCTGCAGTTCCTAATTATGAATATGGACAGTCCTTTCATTGAACAGATGAGGAAACCAGGATTGAAAGTGGGGAAATAAATGCCCAAGGATGTATAGCATGTCAATAATAGAGCATGGGCTCAAATCCATATTTCATAACACTCTAGCCAAAAATATTTCCATAGTTCTTACTCCTCTTCATTTACATAAGTGCCTTATTAAAGCTATATGACAGGGTTGAAAGAATGCTCTCAGAAGGATCACTCTTACCTCTTACCTACCTACTGAAACCAAGAAAAGAGTTGTAACATGACTGGAGGACAGCAGAGATGAAGGATGAAAGGGAAAGGCATATTCTTACCTGAGTGAAGATGTTTACACTCAGGGTAGCATCTTCAGGAAATGCTCAGAAAATGAAAGAGAGTACCCTTTGATGGATTAATAATCACTGACTTCTGCTTCAGGCCATGACAGAGGAATGATCGTGGACTTGCTCTCTTGACAAAAAAAAAAAAAACTATGAAACTGAACAAATATATGAAGCAACTGAATATACGGATACTGAAACTCACATAAAATATTAAATTCTTGCTGTTTTCAGGCATTGATAGGTAGCATAGGACTCTTGAGTCTTCAGTAAAGAAACATGATAAGCCCCACAATGGCTCTGGCTTTCTGCCTGGGGCCTCTTTCTGGTTTTGGCACAGAATGGTGGGGCTCAAGCTAAAAGTTGATCTTAATGAGCTCAGAAGGCAGATATTGTAATTCTAGGCTACCAAAATAGGCGGATGTTGCAGGACAAAGAAATAGAGAAAAGGAAGCCTTGTGGTAGGAGCAAAGATAGAGTTTTGTGTAGGGATTCACTTTGGGTTGTGGGCTAAGGGCTGGCTGGCTGTGCATGTGTAGAATGAGACTTGTCTATGAGGCCTAGCACAGGTTACCTGCTGTAGGGCTGGGGACTGAACGATGATGCCAAAGTTCATGCAGTTCTGGGAAACGTAGGAGATTCTAGTCACCCGAAAGAAGAGACCTCACCAAGCACCTCAAGCATTCAGTTGAGACCCCAGAGCAGCCATATCTTAGGAGTGGGGACTGTGCCCTTGAGTAAGGGCCACACTCTGGGGCTAAGTTCAAAATGGAAATACAACTTTAAAAAAGAATTAATACACACTTGACCTCACCAAAAGAATCTGCCAGTAATTTACCTGCCTGCAAGGACAAATTCAGTGTCTCTAAAGGAAGACTGTATTACGCAGACTCTCCACAGTATGTCATCACAATGTCTAACATACAATCATAAATTAGTGGACATATAAAGAGTCAGAAGATGTGGCCCCTACATATAGGGGAAAAGCAATCAGTAGACCCTGAAGTGACTCTGAAGTTTGATTTTGCAGGCAGGTACTTCCAAGTTGCTGTTATACATATATTTGGAGACTCAGAAAATGGATAAAATGAGCAAATGTAAAGAAAAATGGAAATTGTAAAAAATTTACCAAATAAAAATTCTGGTACTAGAGGGGTGCCTGAGTGGCTCAGTGAGTTAAAGCCTCTGCCTTCGGCTCAGGTCATGATCTCAGGGTCCTGGGATCGAGCCTCGCATTGGGCTCTCTGCTCAGCAGGGAGCCTGCTTCCCCCTCTCTCTCTGCCTTCCTCTCTGCCTACTTGTGATCTCTCTCTCTCTCTCTGTCAAATAAATAAATAAAATCTTTAAAAAAAAACAAACAAAAAAAACTCCTGGTACTAGAGATGAAATTTTTAAGTTCACCAGAGGAGATCAAAGGTGGATCAGAGATTGTATCAAAAAAGGGTTATTGGACTTGGATACTGATCAATAGAAATCACCTAATCTGCAAACCAGGGAAATAATATTGAAAAAAATTAAGAGCCTTGGTGACTTTGTGGAACAATACGAAGAGGTCTATATGGGTGTGATTGGAATCCTGGAGGAAGAGGAGAAAGAGAATGGAGCAAAATAATAATGCTGGAAGAAATAATTACCAAAACCTTCCCAAATTTGCTGAAAAACCTTAACTTACATATCCAAGAATCTCAGCAAACCCCTAGCAGGAAAAATACAAAGAGAACCACACTTCAACACATCATAGTCATACTGCTGGAGACCAAAGTAAAGGAAAATAATAAAAGTGGTCAGAGGAGATATGATTGATACATTATATACGGAGGACGATAGTGCAAGTGACAGCTGACTTCTCACCAGAAACCATGGATGTCAGAGAGAGTAGAACTTTTTTTTTTTAACTGCTAAAAGAAAAAATAATCTCAAAATTCTCTACTCAGGAAAAAGTATCTTCGAGTATGTTGGCAAAATCAAAGTGTTTTAAAAATAAAAGAAGACTAATGGATTTGTTGCTGGTGTACCTGATATAAACTCCCCAGGCTGAAGAAAAATACCAGGAAACTTGGATATTTAGAAAGGGATGAGGACTACTAGAAAGGAAAAGCAAATGAGTAAATATGGAAGACTGTTTAATATTAAATATATGTATTTGTATATATGTGCATATATGACCTTTTAAAGCAAAATTTATAACATATAACGTATTAGGACTGTTGTAATGCTTGTGATGACGTGTGAAGGACGGGAGTGCATTTATATAATTGCTATGTACTTAATGCTTACATGAAGTAGTACGGTTGTAATTCTAAAGTATATACTAAGTAATTCTAAGTATTGCAATCCCTAGAAAGACCACTAAAAAGTAATGTAAAGAGATATAGCTAAAAGTCAAAAGAGAAATTAAAGTGAAATTCTAAAAAGTATTTAATTTACCCAGAAGAATGTAGGAAAAGAGAAACAGGGAACCCAAAACAGATGAGACAGACAGAAAACAAATAGCAAAATAGCAAGCCTATTTCCAAACATATCAGTAAGTTACATGTAAATGGACTAAATACTCCAGTTAAAAGATAGATATTGTCAGGCCAGATGAAAATGCAAGACTCAGTCGTATCCTGTAAGATACTCTTTAAATACAAAGGTACAAGGGGCTGAAAGGAGAAAGAAAATAGACGGAAGTATAATAGGCAGACGATGCTACCACCCAACCCTCGTCTCCAGAAGCTGTGAATATGTTACCTTGTGTGTCATAAGGGACTTTGCCGATACGATCCGAGTGATGCACCTTGAGACGGGGCAACTATCCTGATTATCCACTGGTCTGGTCTAATCATGTGAGTCCATAAAGACAGAGAACCTAAAACAGAAAAGGAAAAAAACAAACAAAGAAAATGCTAACTGTGTGAAGTGTGGGACACGTTAAGTAGCTTGACCATGGTGATATTTCACAGTGCCTGCATCTATCGAGACATCAAGTTATACACCTCGAGTGTGAGTTATACATATAAGTATAGTTTTTATCGGTTAAACCTCAATAAGAATGGAAAAAATAAAAGCCCCTCTTCCCTCCCCCCACAAAACTCAGATCTGACCACAAGAAGAGCTAACAGGGGAGACCCTCGTAGTGACATTGTACGACAGTTCGCAAACGGAGGAAGAGGTCCCGGGGAAGGAGGGCAGGGGGCCTCTCGGAGCTGAAAGGCCAGGAAATTATTCTCTAGAGCCTCCAGAAGGAAAGCTAGCACTTCCAAAACCTTGATTTTAGCTCAGTGAGACCCTTGAGATCTATGCCAGACTTCTGACCTATTATCTCACAAAACTAAGATCGTAAGTTCGTGTTATAAGCTCTAAGCGTGCAGTAATTTGTTACAGAAACATCAGAAAACCAGTACTGGAGTGGAGAAAAACACACCAGGCAACAAGAAAACCCAAATGGCTACATTAATACCAGACAAAGTAAACTTGAAGACAAAAAGTGATACCAGTAATAAAGAGGGATATTTCATGCTCATCAGAGGATTAGTTCATCAGGAAGATACAATAACCATAAGAGTTTATGTACCGAACAAGAGCTCCAAAATACATGAAGTAAAAATGGACCAAATAAAAGAATAATAGACAAATCCACTATCACCAGCCGGAGACTTTAACCCTTTCTCTCAGCAGTTGATAGAACAATTAGACAAAACAAATCAGAAAACCAGTAAGGACTTCGATCTGAACAACACTTGACTTAACTGACACTTTGAGAACACTGTCCCCAAATTTAGCACACACGTCCTTGTGCACACAGTACATTCACCAAGATAAACTGCATGCTGGGCCATTAAACAAGTCTCCATAAATTTTAAAGGATTGAAAGCTTACCAGGAAAAACAAAAGAAGTTATGCTAAGTATGTTCTTTGACCACAATAGAATTAAAGTAGAAATAAGTAACAGTAACATGTTTAAAAAACAAATAGATATTAAAATGCTTCTAAATAATTCATAGATAAAAGAAGAAATCATATGGAAAAAGAAAATATTTTGAAGTAAAGGAAAATGAAAAGCACAGTTGTGTCAAAATCTGTGGCTTGCTCCTAAAGCAGTACTCAAAGGGAAGGACATATCTTTGCAAGCCTTTTGAGAGACATGTTCAAACTCAGAGTGCTTTCAGCTGCCCAGTGAGGACTGCTCTTCCTTTTGGACAGAACTCCGGGTGGCTGTTTTTCCATCTCACTCATAGCATTTTTTTTTTTTTAAAGATTTTTTTATTTATTCATTTAACAGAGAGAGAACACAAGCAGGCAGAGAGGCAGGCAGAAGCAGAGAGAGGAGCAGGCTCCCCGCGGAGCAAGGAGCCCGATGCGGGACTCGATCCCAAGACACCGGGATCATGACCTGAGCCAAAGGCAGTTGCCCAACCAACTGCGCCACCCAGGCGTCC
>CM052797.1:121857921-121929264 GCA_028533885.1 Nasua narica
TTTTTTTTTTTAAAGATTTTTTTATTTATTCATTTAACAGAGAGAGAACACAAGCAGGCAGAGAGGCAGGCAGAAGCAGAGAGAGGAGCAGGCTCCCCGCGGAGCAAGGAGCCCGATGCGGGACTCGATCCCAAGACACCGGGATCATGACCTGAGCCAAAGGCAGTTGCCCAACCAACTGCGCCACCCAGGCGTCCCTCACTCATAGCATTTTAATGCATGTATTCATTAGCATGCCAGCGTCTTCCTTTCGAGACTCCGAAAGCCCCTCATGGACATTAAAGACTGCCGTCCCCTTCAGCGTTCCGTCTCTTGGTTCACGCACAGGCCTGAATGAAGGACGGGGAAGGGCCTCTTGTCCACGGCATCCCAGTGGAGGCGGGCAGAGGCAGGGCCGTGAGCCCCCCGCAGCTGAGGAAACCAAAGCCCCACGGTCACCTGGTGAGCAAGTGACAAAGCCAGTCTTGCAGTATTCGTCACGCATTTCCCTGGCAGACCCTCAGCTGCTGATGGAGCCACCAGCGTCAGAGAGAAGGGGTCTCCTCGTCGGAGGTGCAGAACTGATACCAGAGTCGATAGTAAACCTCCCGCAGCTACCTAAACATCATCATGTAGGCTTCTTTCTCCAGAGGATCGGTGAGGGTACTTAGGAGCTCAAGGAAGTGGTCCACACTGACCACCCCCCCCCCCAGCATTCTGTAGCAGGTGGGAAGAGCTAGGCCCAGACCCGCCAGGTGGCTGTGGCCCAGCGGGGCGGCAGTGAGCAGGTGCGGGAGCCCGCGCCACCGCAGGTCTAACCCCCAGCTGGGGGCTGCAGCCTCCCCGGAAGTGCTTCAGAGCTTGCGGCCCGGCCATGGGCCATGGGGACTGCCGGGTGGCGCAGTGGCTCTGCTGCCCACGCCAGGAGGTGGGGGCTCTGCTCTCTGAGCCTCTCGTTTCTCTGTCGTCTCCCTAGGTTTCAGTTTGTAACTGGGGTTTGTTTCCTCTTTGTCTCTGGTTCAGCTTCCTTTTCCTGTTTGGTTTTAAGTAGAGTCTAAAAATCAAGTTGCTGCCCTCCGAGGGTCCGTGGTCCTCTGATCGGCATAGCCTGTGGGAGGACAGGACTCACCTCCTCGGGGTTCCCTGTGCTAAAGCCTTTCAGCCATGGCCACGGGGTGAGTATGGGGACCAAAAAGGGGACAGAGGAATGTCGAGAGGAACCCTAGACTCATAATCGTGTAGAGCTGAGGGGACTATAGAAATCATCCTAGATCCCCTTGTTAGACTAATGGGGAGATCAAGGACCAGAGGGCAAGAGACTTATGCAGGGTCACACAGCAAGTTAGGGACAGTGCCCACCTACCCTCCATCTGCTGGTCTGTCATTACATGGGCCCGTGTCTCTTGACGTCTGTGACCTGTAATGGCTTCTGTGCTGAAGGCACTAAGCACAAGTCCGATGGCGGCCTTGGATTGTAGACGGGTCTGAACCATCTAAGGGGGTTGTAGTTTGGCTCTGAGGTCCTGGACTCTTCTCTCCAGAATGGCCTGAAAACATTCAGGTTTTCTCTGAATACTTGGCAAAGAGGGAAGCACTGAGGTTCCTTTTTTTAATAGAAACTTCATGAACTGACTAGCAGAGCCCTGACCTGCTTGAGAGGCTGGTGACTGAAGCCGTCGGCCACTCGGACTCCGGCCGCGCGGGCCGTGCATGGGTGGCAGCCAGTCCGTACTGTGCATGTCTTCTTGTGAGCATTCTCTCCAAAGTGGGGGTGGCCGTTCGGATGTGATTCTCCACACCCTGCGACCCCATGAAAGGTTGTCGGTGCTAAGAGAGTTTTGTCCTCTGGGATTTGGGGTATTGACTCGGTACAACTTTGTGTCTCAGTGTAAGATGATGATCCCTCACCTTACAAAGTACTTTACAGTTTCCAAAGTGCTGCTTCCCCAGTTTCCTTCCTTGGTGCTGTTGGGTGGGTCAGGATGGCGTCGCCACTCCTTTTTGGAGGAGGAAGAATCCCAGCCTCTGAAAAACAGGGGTACTGGCCTGGGATCGCATGGCTGGGAGAGGCAGACAGCCGCACCCTGCGTTTTTCCCGGGCCCCGCCCAGGCACTCTGGAAGCGTTGGGCAGTGAGCTAGTAAAACCGACCCTGCAACCCGTAGATGGCCGATGCGCCTTCTGCTCAAAGCGGGTATTTGATGGGCGGGTGTAGCAGCCTTGGCCAGGCTGTCGGAATCCTTTCCTCTAGGCCCGGAGTCGCCAGGGCTTGGGAATTCGCTGTCTCTGTGGTTGGCTTTATTCCTGCTCCTTTGCAGCCAGTTTTCTATCATTTTAGTAATTTTGCTATGACTTTAAAGGACTCGTGGGTGGAGCTGTGGAGAACAGAAGAGTTTGGTTTCAGAGGCACGTGAACTTGCAGAGTGGGTAAGGACCAAAGTCATTTTCAGCTGTGAATTACAGTGTGAAAAGCTCAAGCAATTTACTCCATCCTGTCAGCTGCTGCTGCAGAAAATCGAATCCGAAGTAAATGGGGAGGAAGCAAAACAATTTTTTTAAAGGTCTTTTAAAATAGTAAGAGTCTTAGCATTCTTCATCTTGAAAGGCCCTTAGAGCCGACCCGCAGTTGATCAACCAAGTTAGTGGTGCTTTGGGCCTCTTACCCTCCACTTCAACCAAATTAACTGTCTTTTATCTTTTTTAAGTATTCTTCAGATTCTCTTTGAGGGAAAAAATTGTGTTCTGGCAGTGTTGGTTTTGAACTCTGAAAACTTCCTAGGGAGTCCGGTTCTGAGGTACACAGATAGGGAAATGGAGGCCGCGAGTCCAGGTAGGACCGGTCTGGTGAACGAAGTAGTGGCCCAACCAGCCAGAAAGCCCAGGGGCCTGCACGGCCTCCCCACGCAAGGCTGGCAGGGCGGCGTCGGGAGCCCCAAGCAGAGCAGCTGGAAAACCTGCGGGCTTTTTGGTTCTCCCGCTGCTGACCTAACGGGAAGACGACATCTAGATTCCAAGTCGCCAGCGTGCCTGTGGTGGGGTCCACAGGGCCTTCGGATCATGAAAACCTCCCTTCCGGCACCCGCTCTGGCCACCCAGAAGCCAAGCAGCGTTTCCCGCGCTTCGCCGGGGCTGGGGGCGGGAGTGCGCGGAGCCCGTGGCAGTGTCCCGCCTGCCCTCGCCGGCAGCCTTGCCTTTGATTCTGTCGTCAGTCCTGAGGGGAGTAAGGCTTGTTTTTGTTGCTTCCGTTGCGCAGAAGAAGAAACCGAGGCAGAGAAGGAGCGACTTGCCGGGAAACGTAGCCTTGAGCTCCTGGCTCCTGACTCCAGATGCTTTGTTCTTTGCTCTTCCGCACTGACTGAGAGCTGGTCTCCGCTCGGAGATGTAGAGACGCCCAGGGTCTAGGGGGACAGCCCGCGAGTCCCCAGCCCCACGGGGCACACACAGTGATAGGCGTAGATGGGAAGAGCAACAGGAGTTGAGACGTTGGTGCTGTCAGGACCGACTCCGAGGAGAAAGTACGACCTCGGGTGAACTCTGAAGGATAGTGCGTGATTTTCAAAAAGGAACCAAGCAAGCATCCCGGTCAGCATCAGGCAGGGGCTGCTCCAGGCGCCAGGGAAACGGGAACGGGACAGGCCGTCCTGCCCTGAAACTGCACTGGGGGCAGGGGAGGGAGGGGACGCAGTCAAGAAACCATAAGAGAGACCAAATAGCACCAGAGGCTGGTTGCAAATGAGCAGGCTGTCGCCTCACCTCGTGCCCAGGTGGGGGACATGCATTCAGATGTCTCCACCATGAGGTCACGAGGCCGCCATGCAAAAATCTGGAGCTGGCAGCATGAGGTGGGGGCACGTGGGGAGAGACAGCAGGTATAAAGGCCCTGATGGGAACAGTTTAGTGGGGTCAAGGGTCAAAGAACAGGGCGGCTGAATCTGCGTGAACCAGGGGAGAAGGAGGGGCGACAGGGGCCGAGAAGTGGACGGGCCTTCTCACACAGAGCCGGCAAGCCTGGTTCGGGGAGGTTAGATTTTATTCGTGGTGTCGTGGGAAGCGTTCGGAGGGTGGTAGGCACGAGAAAAGGCATCCGATGGGGGTTTGGGAAAAATCATTCTGGCCGCTGGGTGGCCCGCAGTCTGTGCTGTGGCAGGAGTGGAGGCAGGGAGAGCTCCGGAGGGCAGGGGGTGGTCCGGACTGGGGAGGGAGCAGTCAGTGCAGGTGGGAGCAAGAGCCGGATTCGGGATGCACTGTGACATCCTGCGGGGTCACCCGTGGGTGTGAAGGAAGTGTTCAAACCAGACTCAGGGGGCCTGCGGTTTCTTGGGCCACGGTGGGGGTGGGAGGCTCCGTGTAAGCAGCCGGAGTGCCAGCCGGGGGCCCCGTGGGACTCGTGAGCCTGTGCGAGACAGGCTCCCAGTAAACATTGCCGAACACGTCTGCGCTGAGTGGGAACCCGCTGATCCCAGAGTGCGGCAGGAGGGGCCGGGGGAGAGCGGGTCTGCCCCTTTCCGGGGGGCCGCCTAATTCCAGTCCCTTCCCCGGCCTCCCTCTTGCCCTCGTTGTGCTTGGTTGGTGTTTTGTTTTTTTCTAAAGGCTTATCACCTTCCAACATACTACATAACTTATTTATTTTTATTACTTACCTATCTCTCCACACCTGTAAAATCTACGTTCTAAGAGGGGAGGGACTCTTGTGTGTCTTGCTACATTTACTGAATCGCTGGATTTAATTAACTACTTTTGCTGTATGGTACTAGAGATGCCCGGCCCACCAAAGCTCCTTCTCAGTGGAGCTTCCCGATGCGGCGTGGTGGAGAAGGGGCCGGAACAGGAGCCGGCTCGCTCGCTCGCGGGGGTGGAGGCGCCGAGGCTCCCCGTCCAGGTGAGCGCTGGTTGGCGGCCGGGCCGCGCTAGTTGCCACCTGTTCCACTGCCCGCAGACGTTGGATCCGTAAAGGCGTGAGAAGCCTCACGCGGCCTGGGTCCGACCCACACCTTTGCATTTGCCACAGGGCTTGCAGGACCGCCTCTGAGAGGAGCTGGCGTTTCCCGACCGTCCTCTCCTCACAGGCGTGTCAGAGAGTCCCGGAAGCTCCCGGGCAGACGAGCCCTTGGAGAGCACGTTGTTCAGCAGCTGCTCCCAGGGACGTGTAGCCAGGTCGTTTGGAGAACTTCTTGAAACTTCTCTGTCTCTCATTCCAGAGAATCCGATGTGCCTCCTATTGAGACCCGTTACCACCACGATTCTGGGCCATTCTCACCAGAGCGTGTTGTGTTCCTCGGGTGTCCTCGGCTGAGTTTGGCCGACAACTGGCCTCCTCCAGCGGTTTTACTTTGGTGGCTGAACCCACAAAGGAGAAACAGAACCACAGCTCCCCTTTCTAGAGTGTTCCGTGCCGGGTGCTGTGATGTACACTGCCTTTAATCCTCATCCTCTGAGGTGTTGCAGTGTTAGTCCCAGCTTGTGGGTGAGAACAGGGCTCAGCAAAGAGGTCACTCATTCCAGGTCACAGCGGTCTCACTTGGAAGAGTTGGATTTGAAACCAGATCTCTTGTGATCTCAAAAGCTAAGCTTCGCTGTAGCCTCTTGAAGGGACTCACCCTAAGTTGCAGAGTCAAGGTGGATCAGGGCCTCCTAACTTATCCTCTGCAGTCTCTGATTTCACACCATTCATACCGCGAGAGACGAGGAGACCTCCTGCGGCCTCCTGTGGCCCCCATGCCTGTCTCTGTCAGCATTCGTCACCTGCGCGCCCGGCACATAGTATCACTCCTTTCTGCCCGTCCGTGTGCTTGCTCAGGTATGTGGTGAACTGAGCCGAGGGCCGTGCCGATGACCGGGGATACTCGCTGGGGCTCAGCCAGGTCCCGTTCCTCGGCTATTAAGTTACCCTTGGAGATAAGCGCACTGCCCGAGTCCTGGGCCCGGCCGGCTCTCTGCAGTCGTCCTCCAGCTGCGTTGAAACCCATTCCACTTCCACACCCGAGCAGGCTCACGGGCTGTGAGGACACAGGCACGTGTCGGACTTTATCAACGTTTCTGAGGTCTGAGTAGCCCCAGTGTCCGCGTGGACTGTCGGGCGGCTCCCCGAGGAAAGGGTTATGTTGGTGGCCTTAAAAGAAAGTGTGGGAAGTGGGTGTGAGACAGCGTCCATCTGAGAATATCAGACTCTCGCAACAGTCGGTTGCAGCGTTTTTTTCCAGATTCCATGAGACTCCGCAGGGAAGTGGAGAGCAGCGGTCCGAGAACCTGGGCCAGTGGCGTTATAGCAGAGGAAAGGGAGACGTCTCGACTGCCGGTGACGCAGCAGGCTGATCCTCCCAACCAGTCTGGATGTTAGAAAAGATGTCTGGGCTCACGCCGAATGTAGGCTTCATACAGCCAAAGCCTTCCTTTCGTTCTGACGCTTACAAAAATGGGACTCAGATAGTCAGCATTTGAGTTTCTGCGTGTGAAAATACGCAGACCTCACCCACTATTTTCGTTGCTGTAGTTCAGCCGTTCTCAAATGTGGTCAGGAGAACCGCCCTTTTAGTGGTTTGTGAGTCAAAACTGTATATATAATAACACTAAGACGTTGTTTGCCTTTTTCACTCTTATCTCACAAGCGCACAGTGGAATTTTCCAGAAGCTACATGAATTGTGTTGACATTGTCACTGTGACAGGTAATGAAATGTGTGCTTGTGCATTCTTGTGTTTTAAAAAATTCTCAGTTTTAATCTCAACTATGGTGAATGCGGATAGACTTAAGCTACAAAAACAGAAGCTTTATTGGCATGCTCGGGAGTTTTTATGGGCGTTAAGCGGTCCTGAAACAAAAAAGTCTCAAGAACGACTTCTGTAAAATGGTCCATTAAGTGCGTGTGCTGCAGAAAGCACACACGGAATTGGTGTTCAAGACGATGGCCCCTGCAGGGGAGGAGGGGCCCTGAGATCTGGGGAGAAGGCGCAGGGTTTCACTTGAGGGGACACCACATCCCTAGACTGAGTGGTGGGATAGTGGGAACCCACTTCTCGCAGGTATGAAATATTTCAGGATACGCATTTTAAGTTGAGAGCATAACATTAAACATGTTTCGAGCCTGTTAACGCTTACAGGGAAAAAGGCACCCTGCGAATGGTTAACTAATTCCCAAGGGGGGAGCTTACCGTTCCGCTGGAGAGATCTGGCAGTCGCTCCCTCAGTCCACTTTCGTCTGGAAGAGGAGGCAACTACCATCATGTGCCTCTCGCTGGGCTGGGATCCAGTAAGTACCACCGCCACCTTTGTCGCGCTCTCACCATTTGCTCTGAATCTAGTCGGGAGGAACCGGTCCAGAATGTGGGCAGCCTACACGGCAGTTGGCCCGAACTCTTTACACAAAAAAGTCAACATCGAAGAAAAACAAAAAATGGCCTAATATTCTAGCTTAAGGGAGAATAAGCAGATAGCTCAGCCAAATGTAATGCGGTAGATCATGGACCCATAAAAATCAAGACATTTGGGGGGAAATTGGGTAACTTTAATGTGGGCTCTGTATTAGCTATTAGTAAAGTATTTTCTTAGACGTAATGATGGGATTTAAGTTATACGTTAGAATGTCCTTATTTTAAAGAAAATGTGTGCTGAAAACCTTAGGATTGAAGTACATGATATCTGCAGCTTTCAAATGGTTCAGAAAAAAAAAAAAAACATAGAAGAGATAAGTCACACATGGGAAGAATGCTTCCTGAGTAAAGCAGAAAAGCCCTGTTGGACGGCAGAGAGGACGATCTGTGGTCCAGACGTGGCCCCTCCACGTAACTGCACAGGACCCTGGGGAACACACCCCCCTCTCCAAGCCTGTGTCCTCCATCTAAATAAAGTACTCGTGACTGTTTCTCAGCTCTGACAAGGCTGGGATTCCAAGTCGCTCTGTTCCTCAGTCACTGCACTGGGACACCGTGGTGTAGATAAATGCCAAAGCAGACATATCCCAAGTATTTACTGAGCAATCACTAGTCACAGGTACCAGGGCTGCAGAGATGAACAGTATTTTTAAACCAAAAAAGAGCTATCCTCACGGGGGAGAGAGAAAACCAAGACCTTCAGCACAGTGGTAAGCGGTATGAAGAAAGGTGAAGCAGCTTTGTCTCAGTGGGAAGGGATCACTCTACCAGGAGGTGACACAGAGGACAGCTGGAGGGGAGTCCCGGCAGAGCAGGGCCTGGCACTGGAGTTGCCCCGGCGGGCGGGGCCCCTCCCGGGGATGAGCCCGAGCTCTGGGCATGCCACAGGACAGAAGCTGACAGCCCAAGTCCCGCCTGGACACCCGAGGCGATTCTCCAGGCCACAGGGAAGCACCTGCCGGAGACCTTGGTCTCCTCCGTGGAGATTGACGGAATCAGGGGTCCCGACGCCTCTGCACGCGGGCACGGAGGCCCCTCGTACTGAGTCCACCCGAGTCTCCGCTCACGCAGCCCTGCTGTCACCAGGGCTGATCGTGTTAGTCACCTCTGCTCCGGCTTATCTCCTCAGATGTACCCAAGCTCTAGGAAACTGAAAACCTAGTCAAGAAAGGTCACGTCCCTCGTTTTCTAGAGCCTTGCGTGTACTCCCCTGAAGCCACATCACCGGCTAATGACCAGCCAGGCCGGGCAGAGCTCGGGCTTTGAAGCGGGGCTCCCTTCACTCGGCACACCGTCTCCGTGATGGGCAGTATTGACTCGATGCCCCCGGCCCGTGTTTTTGATACATCTCTGGTCCCTGGCTCACACCAGCCCCCCAGGCTCTCCCTGACTTTCTTTCTGCCCCTGTTCCCTGGGAAAGCCTGGCCAGAAAGAGGGCAGAGCAGAGCGGAACCAAGCTTCTAGCGCCATCTGAGAGCCAAGGGAAAGCTGCAGAAAGGGGCCAAGAGGACAAGAACGAGGGCAAGTCTGTCACCTCTGGCGGATGGAAAGCCACCGGTGGCCCTGGAGAGAGGGACTGGAGTAGAGCGGGTCGGGGCCCGCGCTCTGCTGGCGGGGGCCCGGAGGAGACAGCATAGCAGGCGGGGGGCGAGGGGTGCAGCGTGTGTTCATGGAGGCGGAGTAGCGGGTGAGCAGGACACCCAGGGAGTGAGGCCCTGGAAGCCAGAAGCAGAGGCCTCCAGAGAGGGGAGGAAGACCGTGTCCGAGCTAGCGGTGCCTGTTGTTGGGGACAAGTCACTTCATGTAACGGGGACAGATGTGATCACTCGCTCATGAGAGTTGTCGAGCGCCCCATGATGTCACACGGGCTTTGATTGCTAGGGGCCTGCACATCAGGCGGGGGGGCGCTTCGTGCTTCAGGGAGTGAGACGGTCCCCTCCCCGCTGCGCCCCGCCGTGGTGCTGGGGGGAGCCTCGCACGCCGGAGGCCCAGACAGGTTCCCACGGCCCCCACCTCCACGGCGACTGTCCTGCTGCCGGCTGAGGGGCTTCCTTCCGGACGATTCTCAGCCCGCGTTCCAAGTTCACTTTCGTTGCTTGCCTGTTGAAAGTAAACAAGTCAGGACTCTACCAGCCGCCTCAGAGTCTGGCTCTGTTTCTGCTTGGCTTTGGGAACATTTATTTATGGCTACTTCTCTCTGGCCTGCCCCATTCCCGCGTCACTTACTAGTTCGCTCAGCAGCTGCTGAGCCTGGGCTCACAAGGGCCGTGGCCCCAGACTACATCGGGGAGGGCGTGGGGGAGCCGATGGCTCACCCTCGGGCCTGCCCTCCAGCAACTCCCCTTCTGGGGAGGAAGAGAAGCCTGAAATAGCTATCACCAAACTTGAAAGTGATCAGAGGACACAGGGCCCACAAGGGGGGCGAGGGGCAGACACATACTTGAGCACACGGGCTGTACTGGATACTGGGCACCTGCGTAGAGGAAAATACCTGCATTTTCTTGGCTCTGCTTTACAGATGAGAATTCCTCCCGCGGAACCCCGCGATTTCCCTGTGATGGCACTAGCATGGGCCCCTTTCGTCACTGGTCGTGTTTCCTGCTAGACTGTAATCCCCTTTGGGGCAGGGACAGTCCTATTCGTCCCCAGAGGCTTGTGGCCCTTAGTAGTTAGCAAGTGAATGGGAATGAACCAGATGTTTGCTGGAGGCCGTGGACTCGGCCTGAGCTTTAACAACAAGTGAGGCGCAGACCTGTGGACAGAGGAGGGAGAAGGCACCTTAGGCGGAGGGAACTCTTCTCTTCTTCAATTTCTTGAGTAATACTGGCAAGTCATTTTAACTGGCCCGGCGTCAGGAGGGCACTTTGCTGTCAGACCCGGCTCTACCACCAGGCTGCCGGCTGGGCTGTGGACAGACTGCCCTTCCTCACAGTTGGCACCAGGCACGATGTGGACAGCCCAGTGGCCGGAGAGCACAAAGAATTTACCCTATTGTCTCGGAACACCAAAGATAAACAGGGGGGACAGGAACTGTGGACTAAGCCCTTGACCACCCCACAGGGATGCCTGTCTTGCAGAAGTGGTCCTTGCCTTGGTGGCACTCATGCCCGGCAGAGGGACCAAGGTAGAAGGCTGCTGGGGTCCCCTTCCGTGAGAGCTGTCCTGTGCCAAGGCGTCGGACAGGCCAAGTGGGTTCAGAGAAGGACCATCTAACTCAGCCTGGGGCTTCCAGGAGAGCTTTCTAGCAGAAGTAACATGGATCTCAAGTCTGTAGGATGGGTAGGAATTACTGGTAAGCGGGGCTCGAAGAAGCATCCTAGGCCGAGGGAATAGCGCGGGCTAGAGCAGCAGGGCCGTGGAGAAGAGGGACAGTGGGTCATGATCCAGGGGCAAGGCTCGGAATGGGAAGGGCCATGTGGCCGCCAAGAGCAGGGATTGGCTCCTAGTCTCTAGACTGCAGGGCTCCAGCACGGCTCTAAGTGTTGACACACGTGAAGCCTCTCCTGGAGAGGGTCTGAGAATTTGCATTTTAATAAACACCTTAGCTGATTCTTATGCTGCACAGATTTGAAAACCATGGGCGCAAAGTGAGAAGAGAAGAAAGTCTAACTGGTTCACACTGGGGAACACCAAGATTTAAAGTGGTTTTACCATCTGTTTCGGAGCAAAGGCCCCTTGAGGACATTGTAAAAGCCTACTTCAGAAAAGCTTGCACACTCACTTTTGCAAATAATCTCAGGGAATTCTTAGACTCATTAACCCTTTCTGTGGCCCCCACTTTAAGCAACCCTTCTGTAAGTGGCAAGTAGTAAACCTCAAATGAAGAAACCTTCAAGGAGCCACCAGAGAGGACTGGGAGCCAGGGAGGAGGCAGAGGCAGGAGGGATTCGCAAAAGTATAGACTTTGGTGCAGCATGTGTGCAAGACGAGAAAGGAGAGGTTCGAGAACTGCAGAGCAGCCGCCTGCCCTGGGAAGTCACTCCAGCGACCTTGTGCGGAGCTGTTTAAGTGTACGGGGACAGAAGCCAGGTTCCCAAGGGGCCTGGAGCATGAGCAAGTGGCAAGGAAATGGGGGAAGCAGGCAGGCCTGATGGAAGAGAAAGGAGAGCCGGAGGGAGCAGCCGGGGGTAGGCAGAGGGCACCCGCTGGCACTGACCCACATCAGCGAAACTCACGTTCGTGGGTACTTATCACGTGCCTAACCCTGTGATGGCTATTGAGTGGGAGATAAAGAAGGAGCTCCCAGGAGGGTGACCGCTCGCCCAGGTCGACCTGGGATGGACCAAACAATCTGCCTCCCAGGACACCCCTCAGCCCCAGGCAAACCCTGTCCCCAGTCCCGCTGGGGAGACAGTCGGACAGTGTGGTGAGCTCTGTCGGCACGGGGCGGCCACGGCAGGGCACTGGGCTGAGCAGGAGGCTGTGCAGAGAGCCGGGGGACGGCGAGGTACAATCCTCGTCCCCGCGCGAGATCTGAGGACAGCACGTGGTTCCTCGGCCTCGGGGGCCGGGAAGGGCAGCGCGACCTTGCCCAGAGCAGCGTTCGGTCTCCCCAGGCCTGGGCGGGCAGGAGGGCGAGGCTGGGGGCTCCTGGGCACGGCGAGCCCACCTCGGGGTTGCAGCTTCCCGACTCCCGACCCCAGGCGTCCTGAGACAGAGAACGGTGGTGGTGGACCGGAGCAGATGCTTTTAGCCGGCAGCCGCTCGCTCTCTGGGGATAAATGGAGTGGGAGTAACGGGAACGTTCCCACGGGCCCCCAGTCAAACGTGCTCACTCGGAGCTGTGTGGTCCACAAACGGTTACGAGTGTCTGCGTCATACAAGGGACCGGGGTCACCAGGGGGAAACAGCAGGGTCCCGCCTTCCGGGCGCTCGCAGTCCATGGGGAAGGGGACGCGTGCGTGGACGCTGAGAAGCAGGACCAACCGAAAGGGCTTTGATAAGCCGCAGAGACCGCTGGGGGCCGCGTGTGGCCGGAGGGGTGTTGGTGCCGTGGGCCCCCCAGCCCGAGCCCAGACGCAGCTCTGTGGTTAGCCCCATTCCTCTCGGTTCCCATTTTCGCCTTACGACCTCCATCCTTACTTGAATTTACACACGGTCCTTTAAGTTCTTGTTGAAAAAGCCCTGAGAGATACTTGCGAGGGTGGAAAGGGATTCCCAGGTGACTGCCCCGCAGAGCATGGGAGCCTGGGAGAAGTTCAGGGACCTCCTTCCTGGTCGTGTCGGTCAGGTCCGACAGCTGGTGGGCAGAGATCCTGCGCTTTTCCAGAAGCACGGATGGGGCGAGAGCGGGAGGCGGACTTGTGGCTGCCCGCGCCGCTCTGCCACGAGCTGCTCCCGCCGAGTTTTCTCTCCAGATGCACAAGTGGGTTTTTTTATGTCAAGTCCAGGAAGATCCCTGGTTGCATACAGAAAGTTTGGGGGGGTGACTTGCTCTTTTTCTTCCAATCGAGGGATTTCAGCAGATCTTCAGAGGCTGTCTCTGATGTGCGCTCTAGAAGAGTTAAGTGCTGAACCAGTGACAAGACCTTGCTTGGGGCTGGGCTCAGAAAGTACTGGGGCGCCTGAGTGGCCCAGTCCGGGAAGCGTCTGCCTTCGGCTCAGGTCATGATCCTGGGGTCCTGGAATCGAGCCCCGCATCGGGCCCCCTGCTCGGCAGTAGCCTGCTTCTCTCTCTCTGCCTCTCCCTCCTGCTCTGCTGTCTCGCTACCTCTCAAATAAATCAAATCTTAAAAAAAAAAAATACTACTGTCTGAGGGACCCCCGAGGTCAGATTAGCCTTGAACAGCTGGGGAAACTGAGGCCCAGAATCCTATAGTCTCTCTCCTCTAAGGCTCTTAACAAAAGGTTTCTTCAGAGCTTCGTGAATGTCTCATCAGCCACTAGGAGGGAAATGACAGGCTTCAATTTTTTACAAATTCTTGTGCCCACAAATACCTATAGAAAAGCCCAGATGAGAATGGGATTGGACCATTTGTTCCAAGAGAACCTTCTTCTGGGAGAGACATTCTGCTGGTTCCTACTGCTCAGAGCAGCCTGTTAGGTCCCCAGGAGGCAAAGTCCGCCGACCCAGTGATGCGGCACCAGAGAGAACAAACCAAACACTGAACTTTGATTGATTTCCCCCAGTAACGAGCTGGTTATTCGGACCACATAAAGACAGCCTCTCAGAGAGGAAGCCCTCCTCAGAACTGACCTCCGCTCGTCCTCCAGCTCCGTGCACTTCGGGGCTCCTTGGAGCGGGCACAGGCGCAGATTATGTGCGGATGGCGGGGGGGGGGGGGGGTTCTGTTTGCATTTAGTAAAGGGAGTTTTATAGGTACGTTTTTGTAAATAGTTCATTCGTTCGTCCACTGATATTTTTAAAAAGAAAACATTTGTCTGACTGCCCTCGAATGATAACTGACTTAGACAAATGAAGAGTATGATGCCTGTGGTTAGTGCAGGGCTTCATATCTGGGGAAGATGCAGAGAAGAACATTGTGTTCGTGGGGCCCAGAGACAATGTCCAGGCTGGGCAGCCAACAAAACTTTATTAAAACAGAAATCCCAGAGGGATATAAGCAAGGTGAATCTTAAGTAGAAGAAATAGGTATGTTCTGGCATTTAGGTTTTGTTGTGGTAAAATAAGCCAAGCCAAGCAAGCACCATTCAAATGGGAAAGAAAGAATAGGGTGTTTTGGCTAACTCCAAGTTCAATTCGAACCTGAAGTGTTAACAAGGAACCATGGCAATAAGTTAAATAAGAAAATGAGTTCTTAGGGCGCGTGGGTGACTCATTTGGTTAGGCATCTGCCTTCGGCTCAGGTCGTGGTCCTGGGGTTCTGGGATCGAGCCCGGCGTCAGGCTCTCTTGCCCGGCGGGGAGCGGGGTTCTCCCTCTGCCTCCTGCTCCCCCTGCTTGTGTTCCCTCTCTCACTGTGTCTCTCTCTGTCAAATAAATAAGCAAAATCTGAAAGAAAGAAAGAAAGAAAGAAAGAAAGAAAGAAAGAAAGAAAGAAAGAAAGAAAGAAAGGGAAAGAGAAAATGAGTTCTTGGGTTCTTGGTGTTTCAGCACCTAGTGGGGGCAAGCAGGGTAGTGGGTACCTTCCATCGTGCCCTGCACCACCCTGAGAGATGTGAGCCCAGGCTCATGCCGGCCCCCAGGGGCTACGGTTCCTTGCAGAGCACACTGTTCCTGCCTCCTGGCCCCCGCTGGCTGTTTGCCTCCCCCACTAAGCGTCCCACATCCCCTTCCTCAGCTCGCCTGAGGTTAAGCTCTGCTTCTGAAGCATACGCAGCATTTTCTTCAGAAAGTCTCCTGGCTTCCCCAGCCCCTCCAGGTTCCCCGAAGTGTGCGATGAGTTGTCTCGTGTTCGGGGTACTTGCGAGTCCCTTCAGTTGTCCAGTGGACTGTCACGGGCTGTCCCAGACACATCTACAACTGGAGGGCAGTGAGTGCAGCGTCGCTCAGAACAAGGGGGCCGGCCTCACAGCTGAACCCACATCACAGGCAAGACGGCTGCTTTGGAGAGCAGTTTCTGTTGAAGGCTTAGTCTGCACATGGGGCTGCTTTAGAGGGCATGCCGCATGGCACGTGAGAGGTCCTCTAGGCCCGGAGACTCTGCAGTGAGCGCTGATTAAGCGCCTGTGACATGCCGGGCGCTGGGCTGCAGCGAACGAGGCAGGCATGGCCCCCCTGCGCTGCAGCAGGGCTGTGTCTCTTTGGGTGCTCCCAGAAGCGGGCGCCAAGACCCTTCGGGTGATAGCGTGCAAGGCGTTTATAGGGAGCCGTCAGTGAAGGAGAGGGAGCAGGCAAGGGGGAGCCTCAGGCCACGAGGCAGGTGTGTGTCTGTGAAAGGAGGAAGGGTGCAAGGGCTGAGTAAGAGGCATCTCAGATGCAGGGCCCCGAGTGAAGGTTTCCCTGTGGAAGAGCCGCAGGTCAGGCAGGACTGAGCCAGCTCTGCCGGCCCCGCTATGCTAGTCATTGGTAGAGAGCGGCCCAGAGAAGACGGCCTGTGCGTGTGCCTTTGGGGGGGGCGGGCAACCAGGGAGGCGGCAGCTGGGACGCTGGTCAGCTCTGCTCCCACGACAGGTTCTACTGAAGGAGATCTGAAGGGCACACTCCAGTGGCTGCTGCACAGGGATTCTAGAAAGCGTTGCCCATCACATTGTCCCTTCCCGATTGGCTTCCCCAGAATCCTCTCAAGGGCTTCCTTCCGTGTTCACACACCAACAAGTGGTAGAGCTGGGATTTCAGCTCAGATCCCTCCGACTTAGGAAGTCCACGTTTTGCTAAGTAATGCCCTGCGTATCTCGGGATCTCTCCCGGCCCCTGAGAGCGTCAGGAACACATAGCTGCTGGCCCGTTCGCTCTTAGCCAGAGAGTGTGTCCACGGCGTAAGTGACGCAGGTTAGCCCATAGCTTGATCTCTGCCTAGCTCCCATTGGGATGAAACCATGACTTGAGCCAAGGTTTGTCTGCTTCTGTGGGGTCTCCTCTCACTGTCACTAGACGTCATGAGAGCAGGGCCCCCGAGACTCAGCCAGAGGAGGAGAACACCTCCTCGGTATAGTCTTTTAGGAGATACATGCTTTCAGTCTCCCAAACTCAGAGAGGTCAAAGCATAGTCACATGTTTGTGTTTTCTTTTTTTTTTCTCCCTAATATGGTTATCTTCTGGGGCGGACCCATGCCTGTCCTGATCATCGCGGAGTTCCGCTTGAATCTGTGTTGACTGAGTGATGAATTACCATTGGACAACCTGCCCTTTGAGATCACTCCCGACACACCTGCCCGCCGCACAGCTGTCAGCACGCGGCGTGGTCAGGCGCTGGCGAGCACACACGAGCCTCCCGAGCCCCAGAGCACAGCTGGGGGCCCCGGGAAAGGGAGACCCAGCCCTGGCACATCAAGTCAGTGGCTGGACAGCCGTGAAATGTGCGTAGAGGTTCGTGTAAAGCGAAGTAGAGGAATATGTGCAGAAAGGCTTGTACGTGCACCGGACACGAAATTACAGTTGAGATTCTAAGTCTGTGCGCTGGATCGCCTACTCTCCGAGTCACAGGGCAGCCGGGGCCGGAGGAAGCTCGGACACTTGGGAACTGACTGGGCAGTCCAGGTTGAGGTCTCCAAGTCACTGAGGGCTCATCCCATAGAAACCAGTCTTGTCACCCAACCACTGGGGGTGGGGAGAGGGATCTTTCTCGAATATTTTGTTTTCCTGCCTTCTTAAATATGGTAAAGTGGGCGTAACGTGACTTTCTCTTGACTGCTTAGTCTCATCATTATGATTATCTGTCACTAGTACACACTTTCACTTCTATATTAATTGGCCTCAAATTGTTGGGCCTTAAAAAAAAATTGTTGGGCCTTAACTATTGTTTCTAATTCTTAAATTGTTTTAATATGGCCTCCCTTTCTGATAACCTCTACTCCTCACTGTTGTGGGCGCGCTTACCTAGAACAAGTATGCCTTATCTTTTCGGTTTGAGACTTCTAATATGCTAGAGACTAAGAAGGGTTCAAGGTCATCTGGCTCGTGAGTGAATGAAGAGGCCAGTGGGCTCTGAGAGACGCCCTCTGAACACCCTGGCAGGAGCTAGAGTGCACCGATCCTGTAGATGACCATTTTCTCTCTCCAGGGGCTTCCAGTGTTTCTTCCCTGCTTTTCTGTCATGTTCCGAACAGATGAAGTTGTTTGGGAAATGTCTTCAGCAAAGTTGGGTGCAGCCATCTATTTAGTTTTATTTGTATTTCTGTGTTCTGTAGAAGGTCATCTAATCATTTTGTTGTCTACATAGCTTGTAGGATAGTATCCTGTCATAATATCATAAATAGAACATTTTGTTGGATGTTGTGAAGAATACTATTTATGTGTTTTAGAGTCAGACAGAACTGGTTGGAAATCCCAAATGTAATCCCTGAATACCTGTGTGAATTTGTAAAAATCTTTCCAAGTCTCTGAGCCACGCTTTTCTCATCTACAGAATGGGGACGGTGAATGGCTGTGTCCTGAGTTGTGACACTTAGGAGCTTTAATGCAGTGTCTTATTTACAGTGCCTAGAATGGTGTCAACAGTCGGCAGATTGGAATTGGAATTCCTTTCTCCTTCAAGCACTTTTTCCCTGAGAGGAAAGCTGTGAGTCTTTTCTAAGCTACGGAAGCTGTTGGCACAGAACCTCCTCTCTCCTCCCCGTGGTCTTCGGAGGATGAAAACTCATCTCCTAGATCAGCCCTTCCGGGGACAGTTGGATGCTCTTCGTGTCAAGGAGCACTTGGCCTCTATTTCAGAAAAGGAAAAGCCTTATCGCAGAGCCTGACGCTCAACTTTTCTCTCGGTTTGCAGTGAACAGAGTATCTGCCAAGCCCGGGCTTCCGTGATGCTCTACGATGACACCAGTAAGAAATGGGTACCCATCAAACCCGGCCAGCAGGGATTCAGCCGCATCAACATCTACCACAACACTACCAGCAACTCCTTCAGAGTGGTCGGGGTCAAGCTTCAGGATCAGCAGGTGAGCTCGCGGGCGTACCCCTCCCCCACACACGTGCGTAGTGAAAAAAGGGCAGGAAAAAATAAGGTCAGGACTTGGAGTCAGAAGGTCTGTGTTCACTTTCCGCCTGCACTTTCTCATGCTCCGCGGTGTGAGACCTTGAGCACGCTGTCTTCTGAACTTCGTTTTTCACACCTGTCTTAAAGAGGCAGTAATCCACACGCTGTGTGCCTCACTGTGTTATTATTCGTGTTAGAATAAAATAATAGATGGGAAACAGCTGTGCAGACGATAGCGCGGGGCTGTGTCGGCGTCCCCTTCTGCCTGCACGGCCGTCAGTGACGTGCTGTGAAGCTCTTTGGTTCCTCAGCCCCCAAGTCATCCTGATAATCTTTCCAAAGGAAGACCTGGGGGCACCTGGGGGGGCTCGATTACTGGAGCATCCAGTTCTCGTTTCGGCCCAGGTCATGATCTCAGGGTCGTGGGATGCAGACCCGCCGCTGGGCTCCGTGCTAGGGATGGAGCCTGCCGGAGGTCCCCTCGCCCTCTCCCTCTGCCCTTCCGCTCCTACTCTCTCTGCCTCCCAGAAATAAATAAGTCTTTTTAAAAGAAGATGGTTTGAAGAATCTGGGATCGTCTCTGCCCCTAAGGGTACCTCCTGGGCAAGTCAGACAAGATCGTTGGTGAGTGTCCCGGCTAAGTCTCTGTGCAAACCCAGGGCCAGTTCTGGCAGAAGGAGCCGTGCACAGGTAACTCAGAGTGCTGTGACGTGACACGGACTGAAACGGGGACGCGGAGGAAGGGGTCGTGGAGCGTCGGCACGGCGACTGTGGCGACGGCTGCACGGTTCTGCCTCCAGCTCTCTTCTTCGAGGGGACCGACGGGGACATTCTCAGCAGTGAAATTAACACTTCTGCGGTTTCGGCATTTATGAAAAACTCTACCCAAATAACCCCTTCTGGCATCCTTTGTTGGTCAAGGCCTTGCTAAATCGAGCAGCAGGTCAGCTGCTATCTCTGTAAGAATCAGCATGTTAGCAATTAGAAAAAAAAGAACAAAAACTTAGGACTCTATTTTTAGTATGTTGCCTGTTGAATGGGTTTCTGCTTGGGCCCACACGGCCCTGTTAAGTTTCAGATTCTCGTGGCTGAGGGACAGCCCCGCTTTAGAACCCTGATGAAAGGTCCAACCTGGAACTCCTGGTACCTTCAGAGGTGTCGCTTTCCCTTGTCAATGAACCTTACTGGCAGAAAGGTTTTTCTAGAAACCTTCTGGAATCTGCTTCCCTGTTCTTCCCATTCACTGGTTCTGTCTCTGCCTTTTAGAGGTGCACTGTGCTGTATATTACAGGATACCTATGGTGACGACCAAAAGCGTCTCACAGGTGTCCCTGACACCCATGGGCGGAGGCCGGCAGAGCAGTACCTCCCTGCTCCGTGCTTTGACTTAAGGCCCATTACCTAGCGCAGCTCCTGAATCACAGTGGGTGCTCCCGGAGTGCTTGCTTGTATTGCGACGAGTTTCCCGGCCCGTCACACCTCGTGGTTACCCTCCAGGGCACACTAGGAAGCCAGCACGGTGTGCTGGAAATGCCCCGGCCCTGGAGAACCGGATGCCCTGCCACCGACATCCGCCTTGTTCTTAGGAGCCTCGTGCCTCGCTGCACCCGCCAGCAGAAACCACACGCCAAGGCTCGTGTGGGACAAGACCTTTTCCCCACAAGGGGAGGGACTGGCGGCAGTCCTTGGTAAATTCAGAGACTGTGTTGACTCTAACAAAGAGACTCTCAGAGTCTGACAGAGAAGTTACCAGGACAGCCTTCGCCCTGGAATTGCGTGTTCAAGAGATAGGCTCCAGGGCGCCTGGGTGGCTCAGTGGGTTAAGCCTCTGCCTTCAGCTCAGGTCATGATCTCAGGGTCCTGGGATCGAGCCCCAGATCAGGCTCTTGCTTCCCTCTCTCTCTGCCTACTTGTGCTCTCTCTCTGTCAAATAAATAAATAAAATCTTGAGAGAGAGAGAGAGACAGGCTCCTAGAATGTGGTTGAGACTCTTTTCCCCAAATGGATGGGGCATACATACATAGTATACACACATATGTGCATACATACATACATAAGCATACATACACAGCAACATGCAAGGGATTCTTAGTAAACCAGGGCATTAGAGAAAGTGGCAGGAAGCCTGGTCCACTGTAGCTTCTGTGGACCTCAGGAGAAAAGATTGATTCTCACAAATCTGCTTTCCAGTCCAGATGGACTGCAAGGTCGAACCCTTTAAGATGAAGGTTCCTCAGTTTATAACCAGGTCGGGATATCTCACACATTTAATGTGCTCTGTGGTTCATGGAGCCCTTCTCGCGTCTCTTATTTCAGTCTCCCAGGAACCCCAGAGGATATCAGTATACACGTTTATCACGCCCATTTTGCTAAATAGGTAGGCGTAAAGCCCGCTGATCATTTGCGGAGGAAGGGACGAGTACGTTGTATCGCTAGCTAAGGGCTAACCTGGACCTCACATTACAGGTGGAAAAATACCAAAAGATTTTTAGTTTAGAATGAATTATGGCCACCAAAGCTGTTAGCGAGTTTCCAGGCGGAATTAACGGTAGAGGCCCAGAAGGCAGATGCCAGTCCCGCTCTGCGCATCGGTCAGACTACAGCGAGAACGCGGGCTGAACGCAAGTGCCACCAGCCGGAATCTGTAAGGGGAAGGGCATCTGGTCTGGTGAGAGGCTCTGCAAGCAGTGTCACCGGTGGAGCAGCTGAAGGGGCAACATGAGGTACTTCCTAGGAGAGAAGAAAGCTGAAGGGCGCAGGGCCACAGCCCTCAAACCTCTGAGGGGCTGCGTGGGGAGGAGAAGGCATACTTGTCTTTGTGCCCGTGAGCCATGGCCAGCGGTACCGTGTGGACACTGTCAGGAAGAAGATGGGAGCTCCGTGGCCGGGAGGATGTTCTTCCAGGCACGCTGGTGGACGGTGGACACATTCCTTTGTGAGCCCACAGGTTAGCTGGCCGCTTGGTAAGAATTCTGGGAAGGATGTGCCTTCATGGAAGGGCAGAGATTTAGATGAGCTGAGATCTTGGGGGCCTTCACCAACCAGTGGGTTCTAGGGGTTTTATTTAATTTTTTTTTTAAGATTTGTTAGAGAGAGAGAGAGAGAGTGGGAGAGCGAGCATAGAGGTGGGGAAGAGGGAGGAGAGAGAATCTCGAGCAGACTCCCCGTTGAGCGTGGAGCCCAGCACGGGGCTTGATATCATGACCCTGAGACTATGACCTGAGCAGAAATCAAGAGTTGGACGCTCGACCAACTGAGGCACCCAGGTGCCCCAAGGGATGTTAGATCTTTAGATCTAGGTGAATGTGTGGATCAGGAAGATTGTTTTCCACCGGTAAGTCTCTTTTTTTGTAGGGGGCTCTTGGCTGCTTGTGCTCAGAGGCCTCAGAAGCATGCTGGACAGTGTGTGGAGTTTCTGGGCCTTCCCTCAGTCCTACACCCCTCCCCCAAACACAGTACCTGTGGGCTTTTAAGCAAAAAAAGGAGGACCTTTTAAAATAAGTTTATCCTGGGGTGCCTGGGTAGCTCAGTCAATTAAGTGTCCGCCTCTTGATTTCAGCTCAGGTCATAATCTCAGGGTCGTGGGATTGAGTCCCCTGTCAGGTTCCACTCTGAGTGTGGACCCTACTTGGGATTCTCTCTCTCCCTCTCCCTCTGCCCTTCCCCTCCACCCCCACCTCATGGGCTCTCTCTCTTTCCCTCTCTCACTCTCGCTCTAAAATAAAATTAAAATACGATAAGTTTATCCTTCAGCAATTGTCCAGATCACTCCTTCCAAAGCTTGGAGAATTATTTTAAAAATAAAGCTGATGAGGACACAGGCTAAACATGGGAGAGTGGAAAAAGGCAAGCCTTCCACACACCAGAAGGACAGCCTACAAATCAGAAGAAGCTGCTGCGACTGTATTAATATTTAATACAAGAGGCTTTAAGACAAGAAGTATTACTAAAGGTAAAGAAGGACCTTTTCAATGATGAAAGGGTTGATTGAAAAGGAAGACCTAGAGGCGCGAGGGTGGCTCAGTGGGTTAAAGCCTCGGCCTTCAGCCCAGGTCATGATCTCAGGGCCCTGGGATCGAGCCCCGCATTGAGCTCTCTGCTCGGCGGGGAGCCTGCTTCCCCCCCTCTCTCTGCCTGTCTTTCTGCCTACTTGTGCTTTCTCTCTCTCAAATAAATAAATAAAATCTTTAAAAAAAAGAAAGAAAGAAAAGGAAGCCCTAACAATCCTAAATTTGTGCATATCTAATAATATATCTGCAAATACATAAAGCTAAATTGGACAGATCTAATGGGAAAGATAGACAAATCCAGAAGCAGAGTTGGAGGTTCTAATCATCCAAGGTTCATAACCTCCAAGAAACTGACTAAATAAGCAGAAAGAAAGTAAAGAGATAGAAAATTTGAATAGTATTATTAGCCAACTTGACCTAATTTACATTTACGGAAATTACAGCCAACAGCAGTAGAATATACAGTCATCTCAAGCGTGCACTGAACATTTACCAAAATAGGCCATTCTCAGCAGTCGTGATACAGTGGAATCTTCTTTCATCTTGCTTCAAGATGCCTTAGCCATTCTTGATATAATGTGGTTTCCAGACCTCCTTTCATTGAAAACATTTCCTTCCGGTTTTCTCTGGCTTTGTAATGTCCACTAAATGTACAGCCCAAAATGGAAACCCTTGAACACAGAACTTCCGGGATGGCCTTCCTGTGGCAAAAAGGAACAGGTCTGCTGCCTCGCTCTGGTCTCTACACCGCCACGAGCATGCTCTCCTCTTAAGCGCATTTTAGCCCGAAGTCACTGTGCATACACGCCACAAAGCCTCCAGCCCTTTTCCTGAGGATCTGGAGCTAAACCTGGAGAGAGACCCACCCTAGGAAGCTGGGTATAGACGCTGGCCAAAATTTCCTTGTGTCAGGATGTGAAACAGTTGCATTTCTTTAGCTGATTCAGCTCTCCTGTGCTCTCTCTTCACTGTACGATGACCCAAACCCACCTTCCACCTGGCTAAGACCCGGAAAAGAAGCTCTTGAGGATATTGGCCATGTTTGCCGTCCTCTGGCCTTCCAGCAGTGCAGCAGAATGGGGCAGTAGAGGAGAGTCGTCAAGCAGGGGTCACATCTTAGTGCCCAGCCCCCAGCAGGGGGCTTGGCCACGTCCCTCTGCGTCTCTGAATCTTTCCTGAGCTCCCCTTCCTGACCGGGGTCGGGTGGGGGGGTGGACAGAAGTCCAAGTTGTCTCCCGCTTCAGATCGCAGAACCCTAGAGCCCCAGAGCCAGAGAGATCTGAGCAACCCTCCGAAACATCTCCTAAAGCAGGTTCTTCCCTTCGCGTCAGCCGCAGCCTCCTCCAGACCCCGCTTGTGTACTTCGTCTGTAAGGAGCGTAGCACCCCCGACAGCCTGCTGTGTGCTCCTGCACGCGCCATCAGGGGGCCGAGCCACGGTCAGGACTCACTCTTCCCACTCTCCAGGCCGGAAAACTGATGGCTCGTTAAGTAAGTCCTTGAGGTTGGCTCTCGTGACTCCGAGTAGAGAATAACCACCCCAGGCCTCCCACTGCCTTCCTGAGCCACACTTACTAGCTGTC
The DNA here is from genome assembly GCA_028533885.1 of Nasua narica. Taxonomy (NCBI): domain Eukaryota; kingdom Metazoa; phylum Chordata; class Mammalia; order Carnivora; family Procyonidae; genus Nasua; species Nasua narica. The sequence goes on from CM052797.1 coordinate 121,881,392, forward strand.
ACCTTGAAGAACCTGGGAGTCCTTTGTCAGATGTCTGAGAGAGTAGCTCTGAGCTCAGGCCAACCTGGAGCGGCTGCCCTGACTGCCTTTGGGCCCCCGAAGCTCTGGGCTCGGCGCTGGTCTCCTTTACCTTTCCCTGCTGGGCCTGGCTTGCTCCTTGCAGACGGTTGAGGTTTGTTGGTTGACCAATAATGCGATGCATTAATTTTTCTGACTTATCCTTTTAATTAATAACCCACTTATTAATGCATCCTAAGTATTAGACACTGTGTACATGGCTGTGGGAGGCATAGATAGGAACTAGAAGACTCTGCCCTTAGGGTGTCCGTGCCTGGAAATCTAGATAAAATATGTGTCACCATGTGGCCTTCCCAGTAACCCCAGTAGGTTAGTAAAGCATTATTACCCGCATTTTATAATTGGAGAAACTGGGCACCTAAGAAGTGCTGTGACTGCCTTGGGTGACAGTGCGTTGGCTGGAAGGAGGGACCAGCCCCTGGACTCTGGGAACGACTCCCAGCTCAGGCCTCTGGTCTGGAGGGCGTGACTACACCACGTTGTTAGTGAGATGAAGTAGCTGGTTTTCAAACCCTCACCGTTCTGTAGGTCGTATTGAAAAGCTGCCTGGCAGGGGCGCCTGGGTGGCTCAGTTGGTTGAGCAACTGCCTTCGGCTCAGGTCGTGATCCTTGAGTTCCAGGATCGAGTCCCACATCAGGCTCCCAGCTCCACGGGGAGTCTGCTTCTTCCTCTGACCTTCTCTCTTCTCATGCTCTCTCTCACTTTCTCTGTCTCTCAGATAAATGAATAAAATCTTTAAAAAAAAAAAAGGCAGAATATTAAAAAAAAAGAAAGAAAGAAAAGCTGCCTGGCCAGCTGTCACCTTCTCCTGACCCCGCCCCGCCTCCCTGTCCTCTGTTAGCCCCAGGGGACACGGTATCCCTGCCCCAGAGCCGCACTCTCCAGCTCACTTACTACCTTGTATTTATTTACACGCGTTTCTGTCCCTTCCCCTGCAGGTTGTGATCAATTATTCAATCGTGAAAGGGCTGAAGTACAACCAAGCAACGCCGACCTTCCACCAGTGGCGAGATGCCCGCCAGGTCTACGGCTTGAACTTTGCAAGTAAGGAAGAGGCAACCACATTCTCCAACGCCATGCTGTTCGCCCTGAACATCATGAATTCCCAAGAAGGAGGTAAGTGGGGCTTTGTCTCAGCCTGGTGCTGAGACCCCTCTCCTTCCCCGAGCCCCCCGCCACCGGCACCGGCCTCCTGGGGCCCCAACCCCGTAGCCGCGGCAGGCCGACGTCATGTGGGTTCTCAGAGAGGCCTGCTGCCTGACTCCAGCTCCAAGGGGCGTATTAACAATTTGAAGAAAGAGAGAATGGTGTTCACCTCTTGCCGTCGGTGAGACACGGCTTCGTACTGACGTGTTCCTGAAGCTAAGCGTCCTGATAGATTTCACGTGCGTCATCTCCCTTCCGTATTCTAGAACCTGTATTTAGCAGAGATGGGAGGGAGCGAGCAACAATTTGAATTACTCATTCACGTCACTAATGAACTTGTACTAAACATCTGCTGAGTGCAGGGAACTGGCCAGACAGAATAGGTAGGAAATGAGTAGATGACACCTTGTACTAAACATCTGCTGAGTGCAGGGAACTGGCCAGACAGAATAGGTAGGAAATGAGTAGATGACACCTTCTGCCCAAGACACGCCTGAGCAGATGGCTTCGTAAACTGCTAACCCTGCGGGCCGTGTTGAGTGCTCCAGCCGGGATGGGCGGGCTGCTTAGGGAACACCGAGAGGGGCCCCTGGGCTGTCCTTGGGAAGGGCGAGGAGCTCACGAGGCAGAGGAGCGGGCATGCCAGGCAGAGAAGGGACAGCAAAGGCTCCCAGGCCTGAAAGCCCAGCACGGGCGGGAGAGTGCCCTGCAGTGTTTCTGGGGCCTCGGGCACACACAGGAAAGAAGCTGGACGGGAAACTGCACAGTGAAGGGCCCCAGGGACCTAGAAGACTAGGGGTGGGTTTGATACTTGGGGTAGACGGTGGGCCTGGAGGAGGGAGTAGGGTGAGGCTGGCAAAAGTTTCTAAGCAGGGCAGAAATGCATGTGGCTTTTATTGGAAATTCGCCATGTTAGCTTCAGGGGGAGCACAGAAGCCTTCCAGGGTGCAGGTGTCTTGCCGTCCCCGGATACAGTCCTGCACTTTGCTAGAGGTCTTAGCCTTGGTAGAGCTAGTCAAGAACACGGTTTACATTTGAGTCCTGGTTCGGCCACATTCTAGCTGAGGACGCTTCGGGCAAGTTACTTCATTTTCGGGGCTTCGGTTGTCTTCTCCATCAGATGGGGGTGATAGGTTGTTTTTACATTGCAGGGGGCAGAGAGTACAATACCCGGCAGGCCGCCTGACGCACGGTGGTCACCCACTGTTGGCACTTGTCCGTACTGTCACTCCCTTTGCGGCCGCTGCCAGGGTCGGGGTGGGGAGTGGGGGACGTGGTACTTAGAGGGACATGGCTTTTATAAATCTGTTGGGCCTGATAGATGGCAGCTTTGGGACCCAATGTGAACCCCCGGAGAATTTTTCTAAGTAAAGAACACGTTTCGAGTGTGCTCCCCAGGGGTCATACACAGAACGAGTACTTGTGGAATGTTCTCCCCACCCCGGAAAGGCTCCAAGGTTTGTGGATTTCCCGCTGGAAACTGGGGACGTGTGGTGGGAAGCTGCCCGACCACAGCTGTGTTGGGTGACGGGGAGCAGCGCCGTAAGCACCCAACACGTTTCTCAGGCTGTTTTCCACCCGAGAGCCTTGTACTTCCTGGCAAAGTGAGCTGGGTTTAAGGTTTCTGATCTGAACCACCTCACCTGCCCCAGATGTGAGCTCAGCTTTGTCGGATCTGTACAGGTGGGCACACTGAGGGTCGGAACAAAGTTCTAATTTAATCAGACCACTAACCCTTGTGACGCAACTGCTCATTGAATGAAAATTACTAGTTCCTTTACTAAATCTATGTAGTCACAGGGAAATTAGCTAATACAACCCTCGTTTCCAGACAAGAAGCCTGTGACCTTTATGAGGAAGTCACTCACGTGTGTCAGCCAGGAACCCCGACCTCCGCTGCCTCCTTGGGCTGGACGAGCGCCCTCGTTGGGGCAGGGGTGGGGCCAGCGCGTGAGGGTGGCCTCGCTGACAGCTCGCACCGTGAGTAGCAGCGGCCTGTCCCAGTTCGTTGGCCGGGCCCGATCTGCTTCTGCAGGCGTGACCTTCGGCGGAAGGAGATGCAGGCCCCCTGAGCGGGTTTTGCTTTTCCCCCCCCCCGGAGGTGGGACCTGGTGACCATTGCAAGCAGTGGCTGGAGGCATACAGCCCGACAGGCTGTTGTCCGTGTACGCGCCGACAGCCCCCCCGCCGCAGGTCCCCAGAGAGACTGTATCCCTCCCCCACGCCCCCAAGGACAGGGGACCGCAGCTTCTGAGATGACAATGCAGTTTCACCTGTGTCTGAACTTCGCTGGGTGTGTACTTCGTACAGTGTGTACTTTGTACCTGGCTCTCCCTCAGCTTTGTGTTTGCGGGAGCCACGGTTCGGCTCTTCCGCGGGCTGCTTGTGGCCACCGTGTGCCACCGCACCGTGGGGCTGGGCCACGTGGTCCACCCACCTCTGTCCAGCAGCCAGCCCGGAAGGCCGCATCCTGCCAGGTCACGGCGCTGTCCTCTAGAGAATCCCCTCTGTGTCGGGAAATCCCGCCTACCCTCCCCCGGTGGGAGGCAGTTCACCATAGTGTGAAAAGCATTTGTTGGGGGGCAGCTAGATCCTATAGTAAGTCTTTGCTCTGCCACCTGTAGCCTTGGGATCCTAGACCCTACTTCCCGGGGTTGTTACGAGGATTCATTTTGAGATGGTGGTAAAGCACTTAGCATCCGGTGCCTAGCATGTGATAGGAGCTCAAATAATATTGGTTCTTTGCCTTTTGTTCTCGGTAACGTGGTCGTCTTCTGTAAGCTTCAGTGTCCTTCCTGGTCACATAGGGTCTTCGGACCCACTGCAGAGCCACAGAGGGGACTCAGGGGCCCAGGGTGGTGTCCGGCATCACATGGGAGCTCACCGGCAGGCCTCCCCTCACTGGCAGGCCCCTGCGGCTGGTGCCTTAGACTCCACGTCTCGTCTCCTCGGTTGAGTCCTGCTGGGCATTTCCCAACTCCTCCTCCCCAAGTGGGGGCAGATGCGAGCGGGGCCCCTCCAGGGTCTTTAAACCTGGCAGACACAAGATGCCTCATACAGACCGGAAAGTCACCATCAGAGAGAACCCCGGACGCCCTCTCCCTTCCCCTGACTCTCACCACCGCCCTGCGAGAGGGGAGCCCTGATGACGTCTAGGTTACTTAGCAAGCTGAGGCTCAGGGAGGAGGTGACTTCCAAGTGGTCGCACGGCCGGAGAGGTCGCCGAAGTCCACCCCCAGAGCAGTGCCTGCTCAGCAGTCCACACTGTCCGCGTGCTGAGGACCTGCAGGGAGCCAGGAGCCTGTGCCCCTCCTTTGTTCCTTCCCGCCTCTCCACCTCGTGGGGCTCACTGTCACCTGGGATTCTTAAGGGCATTCTAGAGAAAGAACGGGCACAACACAGTCCTGTTTTTGCTGCCTAATACCTACTGGACATGATGGCCAGGCACTGGACCCTTGGAAGATCTCTTTAGTGACGTTGTTCCTTGTACCCACAAAATCAGCTTTTCTTCAGCCGCGACTTTTAGAGACTAGTTCGTCAACTTCAGGCCCAAGCCCAGAAAGCCTAAAGTCAGCTTGGCAATTAAAATAAATAAATAAACTAATCGCCCTGGAGCTCAGTGGCTCCAGTTCCTAAGGTGGAGGACAGAGGTGCAAAGCCAGCTTACGGCTGTCCTTTGGGGACTCACGATATGGAGTAATAATAATGGTAATAATAATAATAATGATAATAATGTAGTTTTTCTTAAAAGCCTGTCATTGACCAGATTACCTCTCCCACATGTCCTTCTCAAGGAAAGGTCCACACTAATCAAACAGCCTTGGGTTTGGGGAGAGAGCCACAGAAAGACCTCATCTGGCTGAGGAAGCACTTCCTCACACTCTAAAGTGTTATGATTTGGCTTCTGTTCCCAGGACAGGGCTCGGGAGCGACTGTCACACAGTTAGCGCACGGCGAGGCGGGGGCACGGGAGACTAAAAGAGGTAGCACATCTGCCAGAACCTACCAGTGGAACTGAGACCCAAGTTTCAGGCTTCTGGCCAGATATGCAGTGTTTTCTCTACACCTCTCCCTCGGTAGGTCAGGGAGGAAGGCCAGCTGGGGTCTCCTCACTTTGGGGATCGCAGGGGCCTGGGCTGGGCTGCGGGCGCGGCCCCTGGCGTGTTGCAGCGGCTCCTAGGACGGCTGGAGACGTGGGCTTCTGTGCCCCGGGCCCGCATCATCCCGAGCCCTGCGTCGCTAACGTCAGCTCCGGGAAGCACTTCCCCTAGACTTGCTCTGGGCGCTGTCCTTAGCGGCGCACACGCCCACCTGGGGAAGGCCGGTTACCGGGCGGGGGAGGCACGTGTAGAGGCTGCCCTTGGACACCCCAGCGAGCTCGGCTTCCCTGCCCCTGCAGCCTGTTCCCTCAGCAGACGCCAGTTCCCAGCTCGGTAGGCTCAGAAACGCAGCGGCTTCTCCGTGCTTCTGTGCGGGCCCGCTTCTGGCCCACCATGTAGCCTCGAACACGGACCTCTCTGTGGGCTCGGTTTCCCCGTGGGGGAAAGGAGGGCTACACACTCGAGCAGTTCTCCGTAAGTCCTAGTGGTTTGTGCGCCGTGTCGGGCAGGAGTGAGTGCTCGTTCACTGCCGAGGGACCGTGTCCCTGGGACCGCTGCTGGGAGTGGGCCGAGCCCTGTGCGGACACGGCGGCGGAGGGAGGCCCTCTTCACCCCTTGCACCTCCGGCGTCCCTGAGCAAGTCAGTGCTCGCTTAGCATGGGAAAGAGAAAACACAGACAAGCAAACAAAAGTGGCCTGTGACCCTACAACGCAGAGCTGAGTGCTGTCGACACTCACGGACGTTTCCGTGTTCATACGTGAGTTTGTAGCTGTTCCTTGCGGTCTGGCACGCCGGCCGGAACCCTTCCTCCCGCACGCCGGGGCAGCCGGTGTCCACGCCATCCACGCGGCCGTGCACCGCACTGGGCCTATCACAATGCACCGTGACGTCACCAGTCTTCTGCTCTTCAACCTAGAGGCTGTCCCCATTTTCCACTGTTACCTTCGTGTCATAGAGGGCCTTCTTGTATCTTTCCGTGAGTATCTGTATGTGGGCGTTGTGTCTTACACGGTGTCTGAGTGTGCATCCTCGCACACCTGTCCCGTCTCTTCTCGGCCGTATCTCTGAGTCCGACAGTACATACGTTTTTACAGCGTTGGTCTGTTTTGCCGCAGTGCCTCCCAGGACGAGTGCTCTGGCCGACCCTCTCCCCAGCACGCGGGACAGTCACGCTCTGGCCCAGCCGTCCCCAGTACTGAGCCTCCGCACTCTTGCTAATCCCAGTAAGCACAGGACGAGGGCAAAGGTAGCCCTTCAGCTGGTGATTTTGTGTGCTAGTTCGCGGGTGAACAGTTCGCGGGTGTTAATGGTCCGCGGTTCGCAGCAGCAGCTGTACCAGACGCCGGACGGCGCGGCCGTGTGTGAGCTCCCCGCACCTTTAGTCACCCCTGTGTGACTTCCCACCCCAAAATGTGTGCGTCCTCAGACAACGGGCTCTTGTGTTTGCTTGGGCAGATGCATGGAGGAAGTCTGGCCCCATGCGGCGGGGAACAGGCGGGGGTCGGTCATAAATGCACCTTCCTCAGGCCCCTGGGAAGCTGCATCTGCGTCGTCTATGCGTTATACCTCGTGTCTGCGCAGCCGTAGGGGAAAATCCTCACTTGCTCTGTCTTTCATTCCCTCCACCTCTCCTTCCGCTGGAGGACCTTGTTCAAGTTCAGTATGTAGAGTCATGTGGGTAGGTTGCAGGGAGATTCCTTGGCTGTTCCTTCAGCTGGCTTCTTAAAGGAGGGAGAGGAGGTCTCAGCGTTAGAAGACCTAGATTCTGCTAGAAGCGCAGATGGCGGGTGGGGCGGCTTCCCGGTTAGCACCGGCCCCTCTCAGCCTTCTCCCCCTCTTCAAGGGCACGCATGGCCAGGGTATTTCCCTGCTGCCTGCTGGCCCTGGCACCCACCCTCCTACTGTCCCCTGCTTTAAAAATGGACAGGAACCAGAGGCGGGATTCCATGGCTCTGGGGTTTGAGGAGACTGGAAATGTTACCATTTTAAATTATCTCAGGAATATTTTTTAAAAGAAGAAAGGATACAAAGGGACTCCTGGGTGGCTCAGTCAGTTAAGCGTCTGACTCTTGATTTCAGCTTAGGTCATAATCTCGGGGTCGTGAGATCGAGCCCTGCATCCAGCTCTTCATTCAGTGGGGAGTCTGCTCAAGATTCTCCTGCCGTCCCTCCCCCAGCTCACGTGTGTGCAGTCTCTCCCTCATATAAATAAATAAATATTTGGAAAAAAGGAAGAGAGGATACCAAAAGTGACAAGAAGGGCACACAGAGAGCCTTCTGATAATCTTGTGGTCTTTTCAAACAACATGCAACCAATAGAATAAGGGCACATAGCCAAGGACCAATCTAGAAGGGGCAGACATCACAGGGGTTGATGCCAAGCTTTTTCAAATATTGCTCCTTCCCTGGGGATGTTTCTTTCCATCTCTACTTCTTCCTGCCCTGACCTCCCCAGCCCTGCCCTTCCTACCCTGCCCATCCGGCTCTGCCCACCCCAGCCCTGCCATCCAGCTCAGCCCTCCTCCACCTTCTCAGCTTCCTTCTGTGGCCATTCCTTCCTCCTTCTTTGTGCTTCCTTGTGTACTTACCTTTTCTCTCTCACTGGAACCTCCGTGCACCACCCCCCTCCCCAGTCTGTGCCTCGCGGGCCCCTTTCCATGCTCCTGGAGTCCCCCTGTCCATGTTGCCCTTGCCAACGTAATGCCCAAGCCTGGCTGCTGGGAGAAGCAGGGTCATGTCCGTCATGTCCCCAAGGCACCCCCGCGCCTTCCCAGCACTTCCGCATGCCCAGCCCCCAGAGCAAGCTGTGGAGTGCTGAGAGCCTGCACGCACGCCCTGAGACCCGGGCTTGCCTGTCACCATCCCTGTGCTCGCAGCTGGGGGGCCACTGCCCTCCGTAGTGCGACCGGGGTAGGCATGGGGAGCCAGCTACTTGATCTCTTCGTGCACAGGCTTCCGAACCGGAAAGACGGAATATTGGCCATCGCATCATGCCTCATGGGATGCCCGGAGGGTTGGCCGTACTCCTCCCTATATGGTGCCCACGGCAATTCCTGGCACACAGTACGTGCCCGAACATACACTCTCTTAAACCCCGCTGTGATCTTTTCAGGGGGCTGGGCTCCGGTCGCGTGCGGGAGTTACCAGCCTCTGCATTGCTCAGCCCCGGAGGACTTTACTCTTCGGGTTCTCTCTCCCGTTTGTTGGTGGTTTTAAGTCTCCTTCCTCTCTCGTGGCCGCTATTTCTCACTGTTGATCAGATCCCTGGCTTTGCTGCCGATTATTCTGTCCCAACCCGTGAGTTACTTCCCAGACCGCGCCTCCTGATTAGTGGTGTCGACCCCGTGGTTTGTTCATGTAAATCCCGGGGACCGTGGCGCCGCCCGCTCCAGCAGCCCAGACGGCCCCCCGCGCCCCAGCGAGGTGCAGTGCTCCGGGCCACCGCAGAGTCTGCTTCCCTGCGGTTCTCACCCCTCTTTTTCCCTCTCCCGTGGACAACCTTTCATAATCCTTGCACAGTTCCCGTTACGGTGGGGTGAAGTAGCTACGCGTTAACAGTAATAGAAGCGAAAACAGGAATAGTAGTGATCTTTATTCTGTACGCTGGCATCTGGTGCTCACTGGAGACAGCATCTCCCTGAATGATTCCCGGAAGGACCCCGGGGAAGAAATGCAGCTGCGCCCTCGGAAAACCACACGTGCAGGTCAATTACTCCCTCGCTGAGCTGTGTGGTTATATTTACTTGTATTTAGAAATGAGGCTAGGGACTCCTGGGTGGTTCAGTTGGTTAAGTAAGCATCTGCCTTTAGCTCAGGCTCCTGGAATCGAGTCCCGCATCGGGCTCCTTGCTCGGCGGAGAGCCTGCTTCTCCCTCTACCTGCTCCGCCTGCAGCTCTCCCTGTCTCTCTCTCTCTCTCTCTCTGACTAATAAATACATAAAATCTTAAAAAAAAAAAAAAAAAAACGAAAGAAAGAAATGAGGTTAAAGATGGGAAAGATCTTAGAGATACTTAGTTTACGTTTTTCCCCAGAACTCCATTTTGACTGTGGAGCTGCTTCTGTGGCTGAAAGTGGGGTGACGTGGGGGAGCCCCAGGCTCTAGAGAGCACAGATATCGGGGGTCATGCTGCAGCCCAGCCTCATACTTGCTGGGACACCACTGCCTCCCGCTTGGGCAGCTGCAGCCAGAACCCCGGCCCTGCACCCGCCCCCCGCCTACCCTGGGTCCCCACTGCCCTCCAGAACTCCTCTGGGGTGGCAGGGGCCCCAGCAGGAGCTCCAGACGTGGGAGGGGCTGCGTTAGCCCTCTGACCTGGCCCTCGGTGACCCTGCAAGGAACAGAGTCCCAGGTTTTGTTGTTCGGGACTGGGACTCAGGAGGCCTGGCTTGGGTTCTGGTTCTGCCATTCACTCGCTGTGGGACCGCAGTCAGGCCCAGAGACCTCTGTGGGCCTCCACTCCCTCAGTTGAAGCCTGGAGCGTCAGTTGTCCCCCGAGGTCTCGTACCAGGCTAGCGGGTGGTCACAGCCCTCTGCGTGGCGCTGGGGAGGCTGCCATCTGCTCAGGGACTAAGAAGTATAAAGACCGGAAGTGGGCCCGAAATGACACTTAACCGACCGGCGCCCAGAGCCAGTCCCTTCCTTCTCTGGGGCTCGATCTCTTCGTCTGTTCGGTGGGTGGCATGTGGGCCCGTGTGCCCCCTGCGTGGCAGCGCCGGGAGGTGGCAGGCGAGGACCGCTTCGGAGGCGTCCCGCGCAGCACAGGTGTGCAGTCTGTGTTGGCGGCCAGCCTGGCCGAGTCCCTCGGCCTCAGGAAAATGCCTCTCCTGCCCCAGCATCTGAGTTCTGGGAAAACCCGAACCTCCAGGAGTTCGCTTGCGCCTGTGGAGGAGCCTGGCCTAGACACTAGGAGTCCGGGTCTTGGCCCAGGCAGCCACTGCCTTCCACGTGCCTTCAGGCCGGCTCCAGCCCCCGTGTCGTCCAGAGCTGAGGTGGCAGGGACTCAGCAGGGACAGCTGAGACACAGGGACTCGGTGAATGGGGACGAGGAGTGCTGGACATCTTGCAGTGTGCCCGGCAGGCCTCCACAGTGAAGAATAGCTTTGCGTGTCCCACTGAGCACCAGGAGGTAAAAAACTTCCTTATCTGAGCGAGAGCTGAGCTCTGTTTTAAGAAGTACTCCTTTCTCCTTCCACCGGGATTTAACGTGTGCTGAATTTTCTAGGAATGCCCCCACCGCGTACTTCAAAAGAAAATTGTGCTTTTGTTTGTTTGTAACTTTACCAAGAATTGCCTCCTGGTTCTCGCGAGCACTGTCGCTTATGGGATTGTTTGTCGCGCACGCGCCTCCCCTTGGCCACTGTGAGGCTGGGGGCAGGTGCGAGCCTCGCGCGACCGCGTCTGCTAGCGGAGCCGGACCTGCGCGCCTTCGCCCGGCCGTGCGCACTCGCCTACGGGCCCCTCCTCGCTTCCCCTCCTTTACGGTGCCCTGAAGGCATCGGGCTTTTTCTCGTTTGTGTGGTAGGTTGTACAACCTCTGAATCTTCCCTTATGAAATGTTTGTAATCGAGTCTGGAAGGGTGGGCCGGAAGTTCCGGGAGAGTCAGACTCATTCCTTCTCGGTCACGGCTGGTGTCTCGTGTGATTGACACGTGACAGAGCCAGGTATGGCGCCGTGTCTGTGCCCATCTTACAGCGGAGGAGACTGAGCCCGAGGGAGGAAGTGGGCCTGTGGCCAGGCGGTAAGAGAAACCGGATTAGTTCACTTTCCTCTTCTCCTCCCCGAACAAGGAGGTGTGGTGGAAACAACATGGCACAGCGGGAAGAATGTCCGTTTTGGCACCAGGGTCCCTTAGTGGAAGGAAGGCCACTCCTGTCACACTCCTGCATGTCTCCTCTGCCCACGGCCCTTCACATCTGACCCCAGATGTGTGCGGTTTCCACACGTGGAGCAGGCCGCAGGGCGGCCAGGGAGTCTTACAACCAAACTCGGTCCTGACACCGTCCACTGGGAGGTGGCGTCAGACCCCACAGGCTCAGGCTCCGACCCACTAGACTGCCCCCCAGCCGCTGCAGACCCGTCGGGCCCGTCGTCACCTGTGCGTCTGGCCGACAGGCTGTAAATCAGAGGCTCCCACAAGCCCCGGGGTTTGACTAATTTGCAAGAATGGCTCATAGAATAAGGGAAAACATTTTACTTGCAAGGTCACTGGTTTATCCTAAAGGGCACAACTCAGGGAGAAGCCTAGGGATAAGAAGCTGAGGGCGGGGTGCGGAGACGAGAAGGGGCTTCCCTGCTCTCTGGGTGGGCTGCGCCCCCACCGGGGCTCAGGTTCCTGCTCTGCTGCTCATGGCGAGCCAGTCCCTCTGTAGAGTGGATATGATGACACGCCCGATTGTGGGGGATCGCTGGACGCGGCTCCCGTGGGAGACACTCCCGGGGTCCAGGGAATACAGCTGCTGCCCTCCCGGCTGCCGCGGCCTCGCTTCACCTCTTGTCCCCAGGTCCCGCTTCTGTTACACTACTTGAGGCTCTCTCGGAATCTACCGCCGTCACTGCGTCGAGTTCCAGTGGGGACATGTAGGGCCCTAGCGACACCTGAAGCGAGACCCCGGGTTGATGGGATGCGCCAGCTGGTGGAGGGCACTTTGCGCAAAGCTTCCCCCGGAAGCCACTGCCGGTGTGGAAGACAGATGGTTGAGGCCCAGCTGGGCCGATGAGTGGGAACCGGGAGAGGGCCTTGGGCGTCAGAAAATGGAGCGTATGTTCTGCAAACGACAGAACTGAAGCCCGGGGGGCGGAGGGCCTCGCAGGTCACACGCAAGGTCAGGAGCAGGGCTAGGGCTGCTCCCGAGGTCTCTCCTACTAGCCCCACACACCCAGGTTTGAGACGCCTGTTCCTTCCTAAAAAAGGGTTTTCCCTGGGACCTAGGACCGGGGGTTTTTTCAGAAGAGACCTGAAGAAAGTCAGTGCTCAGGAAGGCTTGATAGAGCTTCGTTTGTCCACCGTTTTCCCTTCTGCTTCTGATGACGTGGAATCAGACGCTCCCGGTGGCAGAAGGGCGCGCCCTTGCCGGCAGGGCCTTCCCTGTTCTAGCCTCCAGGAGCCCAGGGCCTTCCCTTTCCTACTGTCAACTCAGGACAGAGTGGGGAGACCCCAGACCAAAACAGAGGGTTCACTTTGTAAACTCCCCTAAGACCCCAAGAAACTTGAAATCAGAAGATCCAGCAACCTTCAACTCATGCCAAAGTCAGGGCCTCTCCCAGTAGGTCACTGGAGTGACGGGAGGAGACGGAAGGGTGGCCGGCCGGACTTCATGTTGTGACTGAGCCAGAACGTGTCAGGAAGGGTAGAAAAGAAAGCCCCACAGTGGCTACGAGGCCTTCCACACAGATCGCCGGGCTCTGGGCCCACGAACGCTCCCAGGGCACAGCCGTTGTACCCAGAGCTGGAGGAAGGAGCCTCTTCCCCAGCGGCATGTCCTGGGGCCCGTGGGTCCCAGCGCCCAGACTTCTGGAGCGAGATAGGCTGCCTGGGACAGAGGCTCGCCGGCCGACGGTAACGCGAAGCTGCATCGCTGTGCCGAGGTCAGACAGACTGCCCGGTCTCCGGCAGGGCTGTTCCTCCGAGCCTCGGTCTCTTCATCTGTAAACTGAGCCGGTCTTGCCCATCTCAGTGAGACCCAGGGTGTCCAGCAAAGGGCGGCGCTGACGGCAGGGGCTCTACAGGCTGGCCGTCTAGAAATGAGGAGTTCACGCCTCGTGCATCCAACTCCGTGCTGGCAGGCAGCTTTCCTTTACGGGCCTGAGGCCCAGGCCGACCAGGAATGCCCCAGAATGTTGAGGCGTGGCGTTGGAGGGCTGGGGAGGGGCTGGAGCAGAGGCAGTGGAGTGGAAGGCAACTCTGTTCGCAGTTTCGGGGGGAAGGCAGAGAGTTTCAGACTGTTATTTCGAGGAGTTCCAAGGGTCCAGCCAGGTGTGGGTGACGGGACCTCACCCCCCTGCGGCCAGAAGTCTTCCACTTGATCTATTTTATCCGTCTGAGCTCTGGAAAAAAGAAAAGGAAAACCTGGTAGCTTGTGGAACTCCACATGGAGTGAATTAAAACACAGGATGCAGGACGTATCTTCCTCGGCCTCGAGGAGTGTAATGGGATACGCTTTCCTCTAGGTCTGCTTGTACTAACGTCACTTACATTCTGGGACCTGGTTGCGCTGGTGCTGGATGAGCCCTGTTCTCCCGGTGTCCTTCGCCGATCCCCCGAACAGCAGCGACACCGACACGGGAGGAGGCCCGGCAGGGGACCTGTAGACACCCCATGTCGTGAAGACTGGCCCACCTCCATTCTTCACATTGTTCTGCTTCATCGCTTCTTAGACCTGGGGCTGATTTCACTTCTCGTAAAGCTTTTTGTGGAAAATGACCTACCTTTTTCCCCTAAGAAAAATACCCACTGTCTTCCTGTCCTGCCTGCTGAGACCGTTGGCACTTTCTGCCTCACCTGTGACACAGCAGAGCCCCACCTGAATGAGACTTCCTCCCATGTGCCCCCTCGTGACCGCCCTCTGGTGGCCGGTTCCCGACTAACCTCTGTGCTCAAGAGTCACACGCGGCGGGACGTCCACCTGCCCCTCAGCACGCTTCCCAGAATGCGTCGCCCTGCTCACTGCCCCCCACTTTCAGGCCCCAGTCCTCCTGTCCAAAAGTTCCCCCTCAGACAAAGCCTCCCCAGCCACTGTGGCGGCCTCATCCACCCCGACCCCCATGTTTTCCTTCTGCCTCCATCCCGAGGCCCACACCACTTGGCATTGTCCCATGGGAATCCGGTCGGGCTGGGTGTCACCGAGTGTCCTGTTGGCCTTGGACCCTCCGAAACCAGCGCGCAGTCTACCTGGGGAGCTCTTGCTGTGTCCTTGCCAGGCTGAGTGAGCAAATCGAGACCCGGGGCTTGCCGCGTGGTGGGACTCCGCACAGGCCCCCAATCCCGTGCTCCACCGCGCAGCACGTTACACCGAGGAAGGTGCACGCTGCGCCCCGGCCCGTCACGTCTCTGGCTCATCCCATGTGCTCGCCGTCTGCCCCTGAAGCCTCATAGCAGGACCCTAACTGGTTAGCCTGTCTTCCCTTCTTCAAGCTGTCCTTCCTGCTGGTGCATCCCGCGTGACCTTCCTGCAGGACCAGGGTCAGGTCGGCAAGCCCCGCTTACCTTCTCCTTCTCCCCTGCACGTGAGTCCCACCAGCTGTGTCGTGCTGCCCCCTCTCGGTGCCGCCATACTTGGGGGGCCTTGCCTGTGTGTGTGCTGCTTCACAGTGCTGTGCTGGTGGGGGCCTCGCAGTGGCCCTGCCGACTTGGGGGCTCGTGCCTCGGCCCCGAACCTGCAGTCGTCTGCCCCACTCGGTCTAGACTGTGAGCCGCTTGCGGCCAGGCGTCTTGCTCCTCACCTCTCCAGCGCCCTGAGCAGGGAGAGGTGTCTGTCGTGTGCCTCCCGTGGCCTGGGGTCTCCTGCCATCAGCACGCCATCGTCTGCAGACCAAGACGACCTTCCTGAACCAGCATCGCCCGCAAGCCTGTGAAACTGGGCACAAGGTGAGGGGTGCTATCTGTGATTGAGGGACATGGCAAATAGAATTGTCTCACACAGAAATCGCACCCGTCACCTCGGCCCGCCTACCGCCAGCCCTGAACGAAGAAGCGCCCCTTGCCAAGCAGCCCTGTGTTCGAGAACCGACGGTTGTTTGCAGCCCGGAGGTGCGTGCACATAGGATGTGGAGTCGGGTGGATCTGGGTTCAAGCACTGCTTGTGCCAAGGGTGTGGCCTTGGGAGGCGACGGCCCTTTCCTGAGGCCGCTTCTCCATCTGTACGACGCGTTCGTCCTATCTACCTCCCCAGGTCCTTGTGAAGGTAACGGGACATGGCGTTTGTGAAAGTGCTTTGTCACCTGGCAATTACTCTAGCAATTTGAAGTTACTCTTTTTTTTCCCATATTTGCTAAGTTAACTAACCACATCCCCTCCTGTGCTGGTACTGTGGGGCTGACCACCCTGCTTTGGGACGCAGAGGGAGGCCGGGCTCAGGACCGGGATGGTCGGGGGTGCGTGGAGGTGGACGCAGCAGGGCCTGAACCCAGCTGCACGGTCTGCTTCTCCGGCTCCTGCCCAGTGCCCGGGATCGGGGCCCGGTGAGCAGCCTGTGGCCGGCACAGGCAGAAATGGCACAGACCCTGGCGGCAGATGACCGGGGCGGGGCAGGGCAGGCCCACGCTGCGGGCCCGGCAGCATCGAGCAAGCCAGCGGCACCGCCGCGGCCCCCGTTTCCCTATCTTCTCCGCGGACGCGGTAGCCGCCTGCAGAGTTGTGCTGAGACTAGATGGGAGTGTGACTCGTCAGCCGGGAAACCCCGTGACAACACGAGTGGAGCATCATTGTCCCCGGAGCACCCAGTCCCGGCCGCCGTCCTCGGGCCGCGGCCCAGCGGCTCACCCCCCCACCCACACGCCGTCGGGCTCGCTCATCCCGCCGCCGGAGATGCTAGGGTGGTGGTGCCCACTTTAAGGAGGAGGGCATGTGGGTTCAGAGCAGTAAGTCCCTTGCCCAAGGCCACGCCCGGGAGGGACACAGCCCCAGTCTCCTCACCGCCAGTTCGGGTCCCTCCCGTCACACAGACAGCCTCTCAGAAGAGACGCTCGTCCGCCGGTGGCCTCCGTGCTCTCCCGGGGTGGACGCTGCGGGCGCTCAGCCGGGCCCGTCTCTGGCCAAACGCCTGTGTCTTCTGAAAGAAGTCAGAAATTCATCCACATCCCTGTCCTGTTTTCTTACCTGGCATCTGTTTCCTTCCTGAACAACGACCACTTCCCCGGTGAGCCTCTGCCGAGTGCAGCTCGCGTAGGGGGGGAGCCAGCTCGCGTCTCGTACCAAGTCATCGTCACAGGGACTCAGACGCCAGGTGCTGAACTTGAAGTACGAGTCTTCGGCGGACGGGGTGGAGCATTTGAGGCCCTGCCCCCCACCCGTGTGCCGCCTGCCCCCTTCACCCGTTTTACTCACGCAGCGCATGACGGGCTTTTCACGGTGGGCACCCTCTCGATTTGCCTGCCTCTGTGCCCACCTGTGCGAGTCTGTTCCTCACGGGCAGGCCGACTCGTCGGTCCGCGTCTCGCTCAGCTCAGGTCGCCTTTGCTCAGGACGCTCCAGAGACTTCTAGTCTTCCTCAGAGTCAAACCCAAATCCTTAGCAAGGCTTGCCCAGACGGCTCGGCCCTGGCGCCTTCCGAGCCCGCCGCCCCGACTCGCTTCTCCCACTGGCTTCGCCACACCAGCCTCCTTGTGCTTCTCTGTGCTCCCAGCCCAGGGTCTTAGACCTGATGTCCCTTTGGCCTAGAATGTTCCTCCCTGCAATAGCCCATGGCTCCTTCACCCCTGCTTACGTGTCCCTCATCATCACCCGCCACCTCAGTTCTCTTCCCTGCCGTGTTCCCATTACACACACGTCGTTGTTGCCTAAGTTCCGGGGAGGGGGAGCAGCGTGTGTGCCCCACACATGATATGTGTGTGGTCGATGATGAAGCACGCGTTCCGGGCCGTGCCCCAGCGCACAAAAGTGAGGGAGCAGGTTCCGGGGATCCTGGGGCTCAGGGGGAGAAGGCAGACTGGACGGCACAGCGTGGCAGGCGTCGCGGCAGAGGCCAGCGGGAGCGGAGGGAGGAGGCCCGGCCCGTGGGGGAGGTAGGGGCTCAGGGGCGGCAGGCAACCCTCTGCAGCAGGCACGCCTGATCTGGGTCTGCGAGTGTGGGGGACGAGAGAGGAGAGGTGCCCGAGGGAGGCAGCTCTGTGTGCAGAGCGCAGAGCCTGGCGCCTTCGCAGGAGCGCTGCCCATCCTGGGCGCTGTGGGAGACGGGGCCGCGGAATAGGCAGGGCCAGGTCCTGAAGGACAGCCTTGGCTTAGAACGTTCTAAAGCGGAGCCCTTCCCCCAGAGCCGTGAGGAAGGAGCCCCCCAGACCCAAGCCTTCGCAGCCTCGCCTCCCAGCCAAGCAGACCTTCCGAGGTGAAGAATCCCGGCTGAATCTCTTTGCCCGGGCTCCACGGCTCCTCGCGGGGCCCAGCAGCCTCACAGCTGGCTCGCGGCTTCTCGAGGCCTGGGGGCTTCGGGCTCTGCCCACCCCGCTCCTGAGCAGCCCGGGCTTCTTCCCGGTGGAGTCCGTGATGGTCTGCCCTGGAGGCCGGCCTCGGTGACCGCAGCGCAGACAGCGCACCTGCCTGTCGCCCAGCCACACAGCGACGCGGGCCCTGTTCGCGGTGGCAGAAGGTGTAGCTGAAAGCCTCCTGGCTTGACCCAGCTCCACCATCGACTTAGGTGGGTGATTCGTGCCTCTGAAACTCCGTTTTCTGATCTGTCACACGGGGCGATACTAACAGCTTGTCACATCGTTTTGAGAATTGCACACGGTGACGTGAAAGCATAAATACAGGGTGTTTCTCGATGCGAGGTGCTCAGAGTCCAGCGGGGTGCAGACAAGCACCTACACGGCTCTACTAAAAGGCGGGCCGGGCACCGGGCCGGGCAGGGCCCACAGGAAGCACGTTCCCTGGGAGGATGTCATGAGGTGCCCTGCGCGCGCCCAGAGCAGGCCTCAGGACGGCGGGCTGGTGGGGTGGAAGCGTCGCAAGCAGAAGGACCACCAGGGAGGGGCAGGAAAGACGGGAATGGCTCAGGAAGATGCAGGGGACTGAAGAGCAGCAGCAGTTAGGTGACAGGGCCGCTGGGGCTGGGCTCAGGGTCCACGGGGGCTGCTGGTTGTGGTGCAGCCCAAAGTCGCTCTAGCCCCGTGCAATTTTCTGTTCTACTCCACGATCTGTCTGTGCTTATTTCCTGATTTTAAATTACTCACTTTTCAGTAAACGTGACCTCTGTGTTCTGCGTTCCTCCACGGCCCCCCAGAGCACCACAAGCTGTCGGGGTGCCCACCCCCAGCGGGAAGGGCCTGCTGCAGGCGTGGGAGCCGCTTCTAGCTGGGGAGCAGGGGCAGAGAGTAGAGCGGCCTCAGAAGCAGAGGGTAGGAGTGCCTGGCGCAGGGGGACTGCTGGCCACCAGGTGTGACCCCAGGGACTCGAGCACAGCTGGAGATTAGCCAAGCCAGGTGCCACTAACAGAAAGTTCTTACATGATTCGGTCTAGAAATTACTTCTCTCTATTGCTGTTCTCCATCGGAGTACAAGATTGGGAATAAATACCTGTTGAGGAAACAAATATATTTAATTAACTAGTTTGCAGAAGTTGCAGAAGACCTTGTAGACTGACTGCATCAGCCTAGACCCCAGGTTCTTTTTTTTTTTGAGAGAGTGAGCACGGGTGGGGGTGGGGGGCAGAGGGAGAAGCAGACTCCCCGCAGAGCAGGGAGC
This sequence comes from Nasua narica, assembly GCA_028533885.1. Lineage (NCBI taxonomy): Eukaryota > Metazoa > Chordata > Mammalia > Carnivora > Procyonidae > Nasua > Nasua narica. Next base: position 121,900,114 of record CM052797.1, read on the forward strand.
CCCGTGTGAGACTCGACCCCAGGACCCTGGAATCATGACCTGAGCCAAAGGCAGACACTTCACCAACTGAGCCTCCCAGGGGCCCCAAGACCCTGGTTTCATAGGTGGAGAAACTAGCCCGGAAGGTCGGACTGCAGAGGCCGTGCTCAGGTCCGGCTAACCGCCCGCCTGCCCGTGCTTCGGAGCACACGTCCTCCCCCTTCTGCAGACACTGCTAGGGGACCTCACCACTGGCCTCCTGGGGCGCCCAGCGGCTGGAGGCGGAGCGGAGAGCCCAGCCCGGGTGCGGCCTCAGCTGCCCTGCCTCCAGCTTCTTTTCCCTCACAGGCACTGCTCTTTAAGGGGAGGTGGCCCCCTGCCGGCGGGCAGGCCCGGCGCCGGCTTTCAGACAGGGCCTCTCCCCCGGGCCAGGCATCGGGGTGGCGGCCTCGGCGTGGGATTGGAAGGTGCAGAACCCAGTTCTGGGTCTGACTGTGTCACTCTCGGATTTGACGTAGGCAAGTTTTCAAGGTCTCGGGGCGCCCCTGGCCTGCTGGGGTAGTGATCACATCGTTCCTGGGATGCGCCACGGGAATTTCACAGACACAAAGTGTCACTCAGGCGGGACTACCGAAAACAGAAAGCGAACCGCATCGGGGGTCACGGCACATCAGACCAGAGGCTGACGCTAACGCGCTACTGATCCACACCCCGGACAGACGGCGCTCAGGTTAGGTTTTCAGATACACAGACAGAGGTACAGTAACCCATCTGAGGCCGAGGGCGAGTGACAGAGCAGGGCTGCGTCTTGCTCTAAGTGACTTCGAGTCCAGACGCCCAGAACCGTGCCTGGTGAGCTCGTGGTAAATGGTGGGGCCGCTGTCAGGACTGTGCCTCTCTAGTCCCAGAGACAGACCATGGCTAGCTAGCCCCAGGTCCCGGAGACCCTTAGAACGGATGCCCGCTGTTTGGGGAAGGATCTGGGCAGGCAAGCCCTGCATCGAGGAGGAAATAGAAGGGGACGTGAGGTGCCAGCCTTCAGGCGACCCTCCCAGGAGAGAGAGAGAGAGAGCGATGCCAGATTCCTTTGAAGTCCAGTGTTGTCCCTTATGAATTTGTGCATATTTCGCATACTTACATTTTATAGCTAAGGACGGAAAGAGGGAACAGGGAACGGTCAGTATCCACAAGGGAAGATGGTGAGGAAAGTGGGGTCTGGCCCAAGTAAGGCATTGTTGTGAAAGAGGGAGCTGGAGAAGGTAGTTCTCGACTGGGCCAGGCAAGTTAGAGAGTAGGAGGCCTCAGGTCCGAGAATGAGGATTTCCTGTGGGTGCTGGGAGGCCCTGCCGGGGCCCTGGCTGGGGAACAGCACGGGAGAGCAATGCTTCCTGATGTTTCATCTGCAAACAGGCTCCCGGGAACGAGCCTGAGGCCAAGAGATCCCGCCACTCGCCACTCGAGAGAACATGAGGCTGGGGTCTAGACAGGAGCGGTTTTCCGGAGAGCCGGCATTTCCTGGAGACCAGTAGAGGGAACAGAGTGGAAAGCCGGTGGGACGGGGGCTGACCGGTTCCCGCACGGAGAGTGTGACGCCGGCCTTGGGTGGGCCCCACAAACGTGCTCTGGGCGCTTTCCACAGGGCCCTGTGCAGGGACTTGGGTATGAGAAGGGGGAGGCCTGGGGCTTGCTCTCCAGCTCACGGCTGAGTGGAGTAGACAAGAGAAACTCAGGTACTGGCGGTGGGCACGCTCCCTTGGCACAATGGTGCAGGGCACAATGGCAGAGTGGGCGTGGGAAGAGGGGGAGCACTCCCCACGCGGCCTCCTGTGGAACCGGGGAATGCTGACCCCTCCTGGGCTCCGGGTCCTGGGGGTCGCCAGTCCGGGAAGTGCAGACGAGGCTACCCGGCAGAAGGAACAGGCTCTGTGCCGGGGCTGTGACGACGGGCCGGGTCCCAGGGCAGTGAAAGAGATGCGTGCTGCTGACACGGTGACACACTGAGCTCCTGCAGGCCTCGGAGCTGGTTGGGCGGGAACAGAACCCAGGAGTGGCGGGCGTCGGCGGGGAGGAAGCAAACATGACGGCGAGGAGGGGAAGCGTGAGGGACAGCAGCCAGGGCGCTGGGGGAACCGGGGCAGAGCGAGTGGCCTAGGCAGACCGTGCCCAGGCTTCTGCCCCGGGCCGCTCGCCTGTTCCATCCGGGCTCTGTGCCCGCCCTGCCCGTCCCACTGTCCCCAGGGGACAAGAGGGGAGCCACAGTGGGGGTTCTTCTGGCAGACACCTGGCCTCACCTGTGAGCTGCCCCCCCGGGGGTCTGGACACTTGTCCGCAGCCCCCCGGAGCTTGCTGGAATCAGGTAAGCAGGAGGGTTCTGATAGGTTAGCCGGGAAACCTCATTAAAGATTGAAGCCGTGAAGCCCATTTGACGGCCGGCTGGCGTATCGGTTTCCCACTGCATAAGCCAGGCGGCGGAGGAAGGAGGTAAGTGGCCGGGATGCGAGAAGCGCCCTCCTGCACCGCGCCCGGGGGCCTGCCCGTAATGGTCAGCAGGGAGTGGGCCTTCCACTGCTTCTGCTTCTGCCACTGCCACTGCACCGTGCTTTGCAGAGTGAGCTGTAGGTGACGGGCCCCTCCCTGCTCCTCACAGGGTGGGAAGAGGGCCTCCTCCAGTCCTCACAGGGGGCTCTTCCCCCTCCTCACGGGCCTCTCCTCCCCGCTCCTCACGGGGGCTCCTCCCCACTCTTTATGGGGCTCTTCCCCCTCCTCACGGGCCTCTCCTCCCCGCTCCTCACGGGGGCTCCTCCCCACTCTTTATGGGGGCTCTTCCCCCTCCTCACGGGCCTCTCCTCCCCGCTCCTCACGGGGGCTCCTCCCCACTCTTTATGGGGCTCTTCCCCCTGCTCACGGGCCTTTCCTCCCTGCTCCTCATGGGCCTCTCCTCTGCCCCGTCTGCTGGGGTGGTGGGCATGAGCTCTGGGTCTTGGGACGAAGCACCGTTGGTGGCTGACCAGAGGGTAAGCGCTGTTTCGCACTGAGGCCTCGCAGAAGCGCAGGCCGAAGCAGCGGTGTGCAGACTGGGCCCGGGAGGCGTGGGCGCCGGTCCCAGCAGCACCGGTCACTCGGGGTGCGTGGCCCCGGGTGGTTGCTCCCCCTCTCCCGGCCTCAGTCTCCTCACCTGTAAGGAGGTCTATAGGCTCCACCCTGGAGAATTGAGCAGATTAATGGCCAAAATCATGCAAAGGCACTTCGTCACGCACACTGTAAAGGTGTGACAGATTTTTATCGTACTTTATCCTGTTTGGGGTTCTTGTCAAGATTTGTTATGTGTCCTGAAGTGAGCTTATGAGGAAAGGGAGAAAAGTTATCTCAGCAGGAGAATAAGTGGCCTAAGACAGCGGGAGGGGATGAGGCGGGCTCTGGGCAGTGGCCCGGCCTGGGAGCCAGGAGCCTAGGCCCCAGCCCCGCTTCTCCTGCGGGAGCAAGTCCTCCTCTTCCCCGAGCCTCTCGAGCCTTCCGGGCAAGGACGGGGACGGGGACAGGGCTGCTGCGTCCGCCGGCCTCCCACTGCCCCGACTCCACGCAGGGGGAGCCGCGTGGCCAGGACGCTAGGTGCTTCTGCCTGCGCGCCGAGGCCTTAGCTCCCGCTCGGAATTAGTCCCGCATCTGCACTGGCCGTCCTGCCGGGACCGCAGGCTGTGTAGACGTGGCTTCTCCGATGCAGCCTTAGCCTGGGTCACCCCCGGGTGACGGTCGAACCCCGCCTGGCAGGCTCCGGAGTGAGGGTCGGTTGCGAGAGTCCGGTGAGCGACGCCTCAGCTGCCTGAGCTGAGAAAGGAAAACAGGCTGCCTCGCGTACCAGCCCACCGGGAGCCCCAGCTCCTTCGTGCGGCCTGGACAGGAAAGGCCCTGGAAGGTTCACCTAGGATAACTCTAGACGAGCAGCTCAACTGTCATGGAAGCAGGAGGTGGCGGTCAGGACTGTCTACTGCCCAGCCACCTTGGCTTTGTAAGCACGTAAGTGGGGAGGCAGCTGCTTATCCAGCCAGAGCCTTGGGCTGCAAGACATTTGTCCTGGGCGCTGGTCCCAGCTCTGCCACCAATTCCTGTGTGGCCTTGGAGAGGCGACTCTGAAGACTCAGGCCCAGACCACAGACCCCGTTCCCACACAGACGCCAGCTTGCTCAGCAGTGGAGGCCCTGGATGAGAGGGAAGGAGCGCTCCGGCCTTGGTCTAGAAAGGCTGCCTCCACCTGAGAGTGCCGCTCTAAGTCAGTGCAAAATGCCGGGACCCTCTGGAGAGGGGGAGAGGAGGGCGCCTCAGCAGGGCCTGGGGCTCTGCCCAGCCCAGATTAGGTAGCTGTCGTTTGCTGGCCAGAAATGCCATCAGGCGTCACTGAGCAGGTGCCGGATCCTTTGTCCCTGGCACTCTTGGGGTCTCAGGTTCCATCTTTTCAGGAGGCCCAGGGGATGCCTTTCCTATAGAGACTAACTCGAAACCTAGCCTGTCCCTTGTGTCCCAGAGGAGCTGGGGGCCGGTGTCCCAGGGCCTCATGAATGTTAATGCACAGGTAGGAGGACAGCCTCTCTCAGGAGGAGGTGTTGCCAATGCCCCGGCTTATCTGCTCACCTCCGGCTGTGTAATTTATAGTGGGGTACCCGGGCCAGGAGCGGTAAAGGCCTCCACCTGCCCTGCACCACCAGACTCACGGGGATGGCATCACAGAGTCCCCACTTGTGCCCTCCTTGGGGACTCCCAGCCACGGGAGACATTGGGAGATATATTTCCATGGGAAACATAAGACTTATGTTTCTTTATCATAAGTCTTAATTGCACTTGTAGATAATTTGGAAGTTCAAAAAGAGAGAAATAGTCCCACAATCTACAGATAACCACTGTCCACATCTTGGTATATTTCCTTCTTTATTCTTTTCAGTTGTAGAGATTTAGAACTAGATGATCTTTGGTTCCATTCCTCTCACTTTATGGTAAACTGAGGCCCAGAAAGGGGGTGGACTTCCCAAGGCACCGAACTACTTAGAGCAGAACTCCAACAAGAACTTGGGTCTCCTGGCCCCAAATTCACTCTGAGAGGAATTTGTATAAACTGGAGCGTAGAGAAGAGGCCAGCCAGGAACGTGGAGGGACTGGAAAGTGGAGGAGGGGTAGCAGGACGCCTGGGCTGTCTTCCCTTGTGGTGGGGACTGGAGGGGGCATGAGCATCGGCCACTGTCGGGGGGCCCCTGGGCCAGCCCTTGTAAGACTGCCTGTCTGGTCCCGAGGGGGGCCCTTGGAGCAGTGCGAGCACGATCCCAGCCCACAAGCTCGAGGAGGAAGACTAGCAGTGAGAACCCTACCCCGAGCCTGGGCCCAGGACATAACGACTACTCAGTAAACTTGGGCCATGTCTGCCCTTATCCCGTCTGGGGTCCTTTCCAAGCACCGCCTCTGCCGGCGACCCGCAGTCCTAGCTCAAGGCTTCCGAGGCGCCGTCACCTGCTTGGCCACTGACGGTTTCCAGCCGAAAGCTTAGAACTTTAAGAATGTGTCGCCTGCTGTAGTCTCAACATTTGGTTGGAGATCTTCACACAGTCTGCCTGGGACCTGATCGTTCGTTTGTTCAACAAACACTGACTGAGTGTTGACCGTGCGCCAGAACTTCGGCACATGCTAGGAATGCAGAGGACAAAAGTTCTGTCCCCGGAGAGGAAAAGTCACACTGCTCTCTTTGCCTGGGTCCGCTTCGCCGGCTCTCCCGGTCCGTGCGGGTGGACACGCGGGGTCCTGGCGGACGGGGAGCTCAGCACTCGCAGAGTCCCCGCGGGGAGGAGGCGCCCCCACAGCCGAGCGGGACCTGGGCCCGGCGGGTGACCTGCGCACCTCTGGGCATCGCCCACACCTGGTTCATCCTCCTGGCATCGGTCACACGACCGCGTTTTCCTCCCTCGGCCGCCCTTCCCCGCCGCTTTCTGTTAAACGGGGGTGGCTTCCCCGATGGTGATCGTACCTCTTTTGGAATCCTGTCAGATCTTTACGTCCAGGACAGACGCTCTAGAAGCCTCTAGAAAGCACCCGTGCCGGTGTGCTCTCCTCCCGCCTCAGACCGGCCCTGTGGAGGGCGTGGTGATCATTAGCTCCTGCTCCGGCCACTGTTGGCTTTAGGGGCCTCCCCCGTACGCTGGGGACCCGGGGAGAGCGGCCGCCCCTCAGAGATGACCTCCGACCCCCCGGCCCCACTGTCTCCTTTGGTCTGGCTGACACCGCTGCCCCAGGGCGGTCACACACTCTCCCTTCGGTCCCTCGGCTTCTGTGGGACCGCCTCTGACAGCCCCGTCCCCTCTGGCCAGACTCCCGTGTCACCCCTCTGAAGCAGGCTCGTGGCTGGAGTCTGGCCCCGCCCCCGCCCCATCTGGCTCTGTTTTCTCCCCTGTCGTCTCCCACCTCATGGCCCCTCGGGATGAACAGGCCTCCCGCGGATCACTCGCGGGTTCTGAAGGAGCAGGTGTTCGATGGAACTTATAGGCTTCTGGAAAGGGGCCTCAGAGACGGCAGGTCAGCGCCTTCTCCGGGAAGCGTCACCGTCCAGCGGGACTTGGCGCGCACAGGCCGAAAGCCGCGGGTGCCAGTGTGGGCCTCGCCCCCCGCGCGCGGCCCCTCGCTCTGTCCAGACGGGAGTCGGCCAGGGACAGGCTAGACCCGCCCACGGTCATGCACAGGCACCCTGCTTCTCCCCCCTTTGTTCGCTGTTCCCCCTCACGTGTCCCTTCTCTGGCTCACACGTCTGTGGTGCCGACGGGCTCTCTGTTCTGTTGGAGTGAGAGAGGATGAGAGTTGTCCTCGGTGGACCCTAGAGCGCCTAGGACAGACAGGACAAATGTCTGTCCTAGGTGTCCTAGGCAGTGGGGCTGCCCACTCAGCAGGCTGAGACCCCGAGGCCAGCGTCGGGAGCCCCTTGGCCTCAACAAGTCCCCTCACCTCCCGGAGATACGCCACCCCTTCTGCGGGGCTGTCGTGGGGCCAGGCCCGGCCGGCGGTAGAGGCCGGCGGAGAAGGCAGCGCTCTGTGAATGGGCAGCGAGGCGCCTTCCTAAAAGCCCCAGCAGCCTGACTGGGGTCAGGGGCCGTTCGAGTGTGCAAGGACGCAGCAGGTCAGTGACTAGCAAGAGATGTCAGACTCCATGGAGAGGCCAACCAAAGAATTTGTCTTTATTTTGTAAGTTGGCTCCACTCCCAGCACGCGGCCTGACGTGGGGCTCAAAATCACAGCCCCGAGATCAGGACCTGAGCTGAGATCAAGAGTTGGACGCCTAACCGACCGAGCCCCCCCAGGTCCCCAAGAATTTGTTTCGAATACTAGTAAAAACAAATAGTTTTCAGGCCTTTATGGTTTACAGAGGACTTTTTCGTGCAGTTCGTTTATTCCTCACAGCAGCTTTGTGGGGTGCCGCTGTTGGCTTTAGGGGCCTCTTTAGATTCCTTCTATAGACAGGGAGGCCCCGCCGACGGGTGTGGGGCAGAGCTCTGGCCAGGCCTGCTCCCTCCAGACTCTGGGCGCCTCCCCCGCCTGCCTGCCCACATCAGGACCTTGCGGGGACAAGGCAGTTAAACGTGATCTCCCCAGACGGGCGTCTGCCATCACGCAGGAAGAGGGGCGTCCGCACACGGCCGCACGTGGAGCACGTCCGACACGGTGTCCTGTGACAGAGGCCGGTCAAGCTGGCTCTCAGGCGTCCGGTCGGCGGCTCAGTCCTGGTTAGGGCCGGGAACAGTTAGCCCGCATGTCCTGTGCTGGGCCTCCTCTCTGAACAAGCCTGAATCTGAGGATCGCTTGTGTTTCAGGGGCTTAGCTCTTCAGTGATTTTTATTTCTATGTGAGCGCGTTCAGCCCGTCCCTTCAGCTGTGCTTCCCCCACCTGGGCTGGCGGTCACCTGTTCCCTCTAACGGTCCCGACTCAAGTCAGCAAAATAGCCCAGGGTCCGGCGTGAGCGAGGCCCTGTGCGCGGGGCGAGGAGGAAGAGGGGTGCTCTCTGGAGCGTCGGTGAGAGCGGGCTTGTGACAGAGGCCCCCGCGTGTGGAGCGGTGAGGAGTGTGAGGGGAGGGCGGGCTTCCTGGAGTCGAGCCGTGCGGAGGGCCCCCAGGTCGACTGAGCGCCCCACCCAAGGACAGAGGTGTGGAGCGCTGCAGAGCTGGGGCTGGGGGCCGCGGCTGGGCAGGGGCCGGAGTCCTCGTCCGCGGAGTGTGGACCCAAGCCCCCGAGGGCCAGGCTTGGGCTTTCCACAGAGCACGGAGGCTGTGAAGGCAGAGGGGCGGGAAGCAAGGAGAGCGAGTGGAGGCACAGGGTCCCGCTGGCGGCCTGAGGCATCGGTCAAGGAGAGGGCTGCCAAGGCGGGCGCGAGGGGGTGGAGCGGTGGGGGTCTCTGTCGGGGCCTCAGACAACGCCACAGTAGGGCTGGGTAGCCAACTCGGAGCGGGAGGCAGGGGAGCCGGGGTCCCCACCGCTCCCTCCCCTGGATCCTGAAGGCGGGGCGCGGCTGGCTGAGGGGACTCCATGGCGGGGGACTCGGCGCGGCCTGCACCTCGGCTCCGGCAGCACCGCACAGGGACCCCTAGAAATGACTCGATGCCAGGACAGCGCTCCCACCCCGAGCTCTCTCGCCGAAGCAGCTCCTGCAAGGGGGCGGTGCCGGGGCCTTCCCGAGGAGCCAGGGGCGGCAGCAAAAGAGAGGTCCTCCTCCCTGCTCCCTGCCCCTGCCACGGGGGCACTGAGGCCAGTGGGGGAATCGGCCAGGAGTAAGGAGGCGGTGGGCACCTCCTGTCTGCGGCAGATACCGCGTGTGACGCTGCCAGGCCCCTTCCCCGGGCCCTAGCTCACACCTAGGAGACGGAGGGACCCTTGTAGCTCAAAACAGACTCACCTTTTACGCAGCCCAGCACCGTTGTCTTCCTGCTCTGTAGCGTCTGGAATTCCAGCTGTCCGCTTTTGAAGTATGTCTTCCCTGCAGGGGCCAGAGCCCCCCAGGGGCGGCCAGGTTCCTCTCGGATGCCCCCACCGGAGGGGCAGGCTGGGTGAAGACCCTGGGAGGAAGCCCAGCCCAGCAGGCGGGATGTGCAGGCCGGCAGCTGCCAGCGGGAATGCCGACCAAGGGACGGGGGACAGACCCGGCGCCCGGGGCCGGCCCAGGCTGGCAGACACAGAGACGCCTGAGCAGCTAGCAGAGCCCACGTCCCACGACCTCGGTGTAGGGTGGGCCTGGCTAGGGGACGGGCGGGCTCCAGGCCTTACAGCAGGTGCTCGACAGCGTCTCCGGGGCGGGCTCGGCCCTGGAAGAAGGGCGGCTCCGGATTCAGGCCCGGGCTCAGCAGCCGGGCCAGGCCCAGAGTGAGGCAGAGCGGCTCAGACCCGAGCCCCACAATGGGACGGCGAGGGGAGGCTGAGTTGTCTCGAAGGCCTCCTGCCTCGGCCAGGACAAGGGGCGGAGGCACAGGGCCTGGGTGGGGGGGGGGGGAGGGGGCAGAGGACACCTGTCCGGCCTGCAGACACTGCGGCCTGCAGCCCTTTGTCCTGTGGCTCTTCTGGTGGGACCCATGTTGTGTCCCACCTGGTGGTGGGGACAGGGCCTTTGAGGATGGGTAGGTTGGAGACCTCCGTGGCAGAAAACCTGTGGTCACAGGAGGTAGTGTCTTCCGTTGCTGGGATCAGGCAGGAGGACCGGCCTGGGAGGCACACGGGAGCCTCCTGTGTGGGGCCGGAGGCTGCCCTAGAGTCCGATGATCCGTTTCAGCTCTGAGATCCTGCCGCTCTCTCCCGCTGTGCCCCTGATCCAGGGGACCATGTGCTGATCCCTCGGCGGCTCGAAGCACTTGTGGGAGAAGCCTGCCTTGTACACATAGGGGATTCTGTTTGGGGCTGAGCGGGCTGCCACTTTGTCCTGGGGAGGAGACGAGCCCCTTCCCCGCGTAGTCAGGGAGGAATGAGACCAGCATGCCCAGAGTCTCTGCTCTGTCCCTGTGACTCTGTGTCGTTCCCCAGGGACACCTGAGCCGGCGAAGAGAAGGAACAATCAGGCTGTTCTCAGTTTGGGGCGGAAGCCTGCCTTTTGTTGTGACCGTGGCTCGGCACCCGCCCCGTCTGAACACAGGGCGCTCGCAGCAGGCCTGGGCTTCTCTGGGCCCTTGCCTGCAGGGCCAGGGTGTGGCCCGGCCAGTGACCGCCTCTGCCGTCCGTGCCTCTCTATGCCCACGGCTGCAGGCTCCCAGGTGCGGGCAGATGGGCCCCGCTTCGTGGTGAGGGGCCGGGGCTGCGGCTGCACCACACCCGCTGCAAGTCCCTGGCTCGGACGCTCCGCCCACGGTGACCGTCATCCCTTTGCTCACGAGGCAGGACAGAATGGATCTCCCGGGTTTGGTGATGCCGAGCGCTCCGGTGATCTTGGGTGGAACGTCTTTGTGTGCCGTGCAGAGCATATGCAGCGAGCGTGGTCCGAGGGAGGAGGGAGGCTCAGTAGCTGAAAGACTGTCTCTGAGCCGTGTGGGTGGTCGGTTCATGGGCCCTGGGAGGGGAGCCCCGGGACAGGGAGAGGAGATTGGGGGGACAGGCTGGGGCGGCGTTGAGAGGTCAGGGACGGCTCCTGTGGGGCCAGAAGGGCAGAGAGTTCCAGGTTCATTCGCTGGGGCCTTTCTTCTCCGCTAATCTCTGCGCTTCTGTGCTTCTCTGCCCCACAGGCCCCTCCACCCAGCGTCAGGTGCAGAATGGCCCCTCTCCTGAAGAGTTGGACATCCAGAGAAGGTAATCCCCGACCCTGCAGGGCTGGTGGCCTTTCGGCTCCCGGAGACAGGCACTGGGGGGGTGGGGGGGAGGCCTGCCCAGAGGAAGGAGGGAACAAGGTCATTGCGGCTTTGCCAGAGTGAGGAAGGGAATGTGTGGTCTCGTAGAGATTTCCAGTTCCCTCTTACGGAACTCAGCCCTTCCCCGTGTGTCAGGAGGTGACCATCACACTGTGGAGGGGTTCGGTCACGGGACCGGGGCCGCGCTCCTGGAGATGGGCCGACAGACGCCCAGGGCTGTCTGCCCGGGGCCCGTCCTGCGCTGCCCACCACTCCCTCACTGGATGCCTCGGGCAGGGGCCGCGGCCTCAGGAGGATCGTAACCCCGGCCCCCTCACCTCGCTGCTGAGACTGAGGTGGACGGAGGCCGTGAGCGCCCTGCGGGGGCTGCCACTGCTCTTCAACAGCCTGGCCGGGGCCGTGGTGTCCTCATCTGCCAGCCTGTGGAGCCGGCAGCTCCCGTGGGATGTGGGCCGTGGGACGACAGCCGCCCCTGCTCCAGGGGGCTCCTGCAGCGCTCCAGCTGGGAGGAAGGGCCGGTGTCATTGCCCCGGAGTTACGGAAGAGTCCGCGGGGGCCAAGGAGGGAGCGGTCCTCCAGGTCACGTTGCCAGGGAAGGCAGGCCAGGGAGGGCGCCCAGCCGGCTGTCGCCTTGGGAGGGGCGCTGCGTGTCTGAGAGGCTCTGGATCGGGCTCTGAGGAAGCTGTGTCCAGGACGTGGGCCTGGTGCAGACCCTCCGCACCCAGCCTCTCAGAAGAGGGGCCGAGCTGGGGGCCTGCGGCTAGGCTCACGTGGAATCCTGGGCTGGGAGTTGGGGAGGCCCCGTCCCCACCGCTCAGCTGGCTGGGAGGGTCTCCAGGGCCCCCCCGCCTCTAGCCTCTCCCTGACTCTGAGGATAAAGGCCGCGGCTCGGACCCTGCTGCTCTTCTGCGTCCCCGCTGGTCACCTCACACAGAGGGAGGCCCCGGGGAGAGATGACTTACACCGATCACAAACACAGGAACCTTGTATTCTCTCACAAACAGGGTCTTAAGTCCACACCTGATTTTTAAGGATTTCCAAGCGCCTTCATTTTGCAGAGGGCATCTAAGCACGTGGATCCTGCTGGGAGAGTTGGGAGTTTGGGGTGATGTTTCAGCAGCTTGGATAGAAAAGCTGATGCAAGGACTGCTGGGAGCTTTTCAAACACCTTTCGTGCCAGAAAGGTCCTTTCCATTATTTCTTAGGGATCGCACACAGCTCTTCCAAGAGCCCCCTGAACTCGTGTTGTCGCTTCCCCTGTGGAGAAGCAGCTGAGGCCTGGGGAAGGGGCGTGACTTGTGTGTGCTCACAAAGCCGCCGTCCCAGGGCGCCCGGGTGGTCAGTGGGTTAAAGCCTCTGCCTTCGCCTCAGGTCATGGTCTCAGGGTCCTGGGATGGAGCCCGGCATCGGGCTCTCTGCTCAGCGGGGAGCCTGCTTCCCCCTCTCTCTCTGCCTGCCTCTCTACCTACTTGTGATCTCTCTCTCTGTCAAATAAATACATAAAATGTTTAAAAAACCAAACAGACAAAGCCAGCATCCCGGAGCAGGAGTCAGAAAGCTCAGTACCTCTCAGTGGTCTTTGCGGTGAAGTCAGGTGCCCTCTGGGGGAGGTGCTGTATCATTGGCCGTGCTTGCAGATGAAAGCAGGCGTATTTTTTCCTTCCTCCGTGTACTTACCGCTCCACAAAGCACTTGCTGCGCAGCCACTCGCTGTGAACCGAGGTTGCAGCGTGGACATGGCTGCCAACCTCCTGCTCTGCCATCCCACCGTCCCGCCCTCCCGCCTGCCCGCTGCCCCCCAGCCAGAGCCCAGAGTAGCCGACCCTGTGCTTCCTGGGCAGAGCAAATTAGAGTCGGCGCACACCAGTCGAAGCCTAGCCGCCCTCCGGGGTCTGCGCGACTCCCTGAGCCGCCTTGTGCCCCAGCATCTCGGCCCCGGGTTCTGTAGACGGATCCGTAGGTCGGTGTCCTCGCTCCACCTGCCCTCAGGAGCCCCGAGGCCACTCTGCCTTAAGGAGCCGGGACGTTCGTGCCCACAGAGGCGCACGTAGCGTTGCTCTCTAATGGAGGCCTGGGCTGGGTGTGGGGTAGAAAGAATGAGGACATGCGACCTCAGTGTCCACTTCTCCTGGTAACCAGCAATGCCTGCACCGTTCCCGGAAGCATAGTCAGGTGTCATGAGAATGGGTGCCCCTGAGGTCAGGTCTGCTGAGGCCAGAGGCCCCCAAAAGCCAGATCGCATGCCCAGCCTGGGGAGAAGCTTAGTCGTTCAGCCAGATGGTTGCCCAGCCTTTATGAGGGGCTCCCTGTTCGGGGGGTGCCGCCAGCACTCGCCCGTTTGGGGACCCGGAGCCAGTCACATGCCCCGCCTCCCGTGAGTGACGTCAGCAAGCCCGGCAGACTGGGCCGGGGCGGACGGGCCGAGCTCACGGCCAAGGCCCCCAGCCCGGGGCGTGCAGCGGCGCTCAGAGAGTGCCAGCAACACCCGACTCCACAGCCCGCGCTCCCGGACACAGAGCCACATTGTTTTCGGCTCCGGGACGTCGGACCTGCTCTGCTGTTGTTTTTCAGACAAGTGATGGAGCAGCAGCACCAGCAGCAGCGGCAGGAGTCTCTAGAGAGAAGAACCTCGGCCACAGGTGAGAGCCCCTCTGGGGCCTGCTCCCCTCGCTGCGCCGGTCCCTTCCGGGTACCTTGCGCCCTCCGTGAAGAGCTGCTGGCTGCCTAGGTCTCCGTGTGTGACAGTCACACCCAGTGAAAGCCGGGGGACAAGGGGACAGAGCTGGGAGGAGGGGCATGAGCTCAGCTCGGCCCAGCCCTTGCCCACCGGCCTCTGGCCCCCTGGCACTGGCTGTCCCAGCAGATGCTCCATGGGCACAGGCCGTGGCTCTGGCACCGTGCTGAGGGCTAGGGGCGCACAGCGCTGCACCAGGCACATGTGGCCCCGGCCCCAGGGAGCGCAGCGTCCGGTCAGGGGCACAAACGAGTGGAGAACACTGAGCCGTCACGGTGCACACGTGGTGACCAAGTCCGTGCGAGCTGCGAGGCCACACAGAGGCAGGCGCCGCCTGCCCCGGGAGTCAGCAGCCCTCCAGACGAGGTGCGGGATCGTCCTTCCCGTGGACTGGACCCGAGCTCAGGGAGGCCGGAGAAGGTCCCTGGAGAGAGGCAGTGCCGACTAGTAAGCACGAGGCTTCCCAGGCCAGAGTGCCTTCAGATCCTGCGTTTTACACCCTTCTCTCAAACCCTGTGCAGTGAGGGGGGAGTGTTCCCCTGGTTCGCTGACGGGAAAATCGAGCGCCACCCCTGTGCAGGGGCAAGAGCCCCGCTCAGACGTGCTGGCGGGTAGCACCCCCTCAGCCTCCTGCACCAAGAACCCCGGGGGGCCCCGTCACGCGTCACCCCTTCCACATTGTCCAGTGCCTCTCCGCACTTCGCATTCTCTTCTGACCCCGACCTCACTCTTCCTTCACCGAAGTCGCCTCCTACTGTCACCGTCCCAGCGTGGCGGCCACTTCCCTGAGGAAGGCTCAGAACGTCCGGCTCTGCAGCCGGAGCCCCTCTTCCACAGGCCCCCGTGTGCCCACCCCCAGGAGCTCCTGCCATCCTGCCGCCGTTACAGACGTGCGTCCGTCTGTGTGGCCGCTTTCACCAGCACTGGCACCGTGCTGGCCTCGCGGCGGGGGCTCGCTGGGCGCTGGGCTGGGGGCTGTGTGGACAGCGGACGGAGGACAGCCCGGCACTCGGTGCGGCTCCCTTACGCATGCCCCACGCAGCCCTGCGGCCACGTTACCCACCACAGCCCCTACAGGCCACGGGTCAGTCACAGCTGCCTCTCAGGGGCCGACAGGCCGGTGTCTGGGGCGACGCTGGGTGTGGGGAAGGAAAAAGATACAATTTGGGCCACCAAAGCAGCTCATCTCCCACGGGAAGACCACCATTAGAGCAGGAGAAGGCTGAGCCCAAGGGATGCTGAGTATGTGACCCTCTGGGTCCAGCCAAGGCCCAGAATGCTGGGGAGACCAGGGTCGGGAGTGACAGACCAGGGCTGGGCGCATCCCACAGGGGCTTCCTGGAAGAAGCACCTTTTGAGCTTGTCCCTCAAAGAAGCAGGCTGCTCTCTGTTCCTCCTTCCAGGGAAGTAGCAGCTGGGGCCTGGGGACCGACTAAGGCCCACCGTTGCCTTTCAGGGCCCGTCCTCCCACCGGGACACCCCTCATCTGCAGCCAGCGCCCCCCTCTCGTGTAGCGGGCCGCCGCCCCCACCCCCGCCCCCCGTCCCGCCTCCCCCCACGGGGGCCACCCCCCCGCCCCCACCTCCACTGCCGGCCGGAGGAGCACAGGGTGCCAGCCACGACGAGAGCTCCGTGTCCGGACTGGCTGCGGCCTTGGCTGGGGCCAAGCTGAGGAGAGTCCAGCGGGTAAGCGTCCACGGGGCAGGTGGGCCGGGCCGGGGGCCGCTTTCTAGCTGCCCAGCGGGCAGTGCCTTCCCTCGTCTGCAAGACCCGGGGAAGGCCCCCCAGCCTGGACCCTAGCTCCGCCGCCCAGCGCCGTGGCTGCCAAGCAGCAGCCCCACGTGGGTGAGACCGAGGCCCGGGCAGGGGAGCAGTTGGCCCACTAGACGGCGGGAAGCTGTGGGGTTCGGACTCAGGCCCAGGTGTCCTGGACCTGGGCCCCTCCCGCCTCCCGTGCCCACCCTAGAGGCCGGCGGCCTGGCAGGGGGACCGGCCCCGGGGCAGCGGAGTGCGGCTGGGGCTCTGGCCCTACCACCGAGACTGAATTTGGCTTCCTTCCCAAGAACCGCCCCCTCCCGGCCGCGGCTCACCCACCTGGGCAAGGGCACGGCCGTGAGCCGGCAGAGCGGGGCAGTGTCTGCGAACTGCCACCAGCCAGTCCCGGGCCCTTGCTGGACTCTGGGTCACCTGGGGGGCTGAGCCTGGGGCCTCTTCCAGCGCCACCACCGTGGGAATCCCGTCCCCACTTGCATGTCCCCTACCCCCAGGGACGTCCCGCCAGACGCCAGCCTGAAACACTGCGTCCTTACCCCTTAGCCAGAAGATGCGTCCGGAGGCTCCAGCCCCAGCGGGACCTCCAAGTCTGACGCCAACCGTGCGAGCAGTGGGGGTGGCGGAGGAGGCCTCATGGAAGAAATGAACAAGTTGCTGGCCAAGAGGTGGGTGTCCGGCGCCCCCAGACTCGGGTACTCGGCAGGGGTCTCCTGCGCCTCAGCGTCGAGGTGCAGCCCTGGCCCGGCCCCAGGGCCCACTGTCACCTGGGCTCAGCCACGCAGGGGGCTGCCAGTCAACCCCCTGCTCCGGTCGACACAGCCTCCCTGTGCCAGCCGCGCTCGGAGCAGAGGGAAATTTGGAGATCGTCCTGGAGATCGGTTCGGGGGGAAAGAGGCTCGTTCCCCGCACTTAGGATCCCACAGAAACGAGGTGGCTCGGAGCCGGCGCGGCCGGTCCTCTGGGGCCCTGGTGGAGGGCGGCGGGAGAGGCCTCCTGAAGCGGCAGGAGCCCAGAGGCCCCCACCCCGGGAGACGGAACAGGACTTCTGTCCACGTGCTGGCTGGGCGCCGGGGCCCGGGCCTGCTCAGCCCCTCCGCCACACCGGCCAGCGTGCTTCCGGCCCGCCCAGGCCAGCAGCCTGTCCCTGGGCCTCACACTGGCTCCGAGGGGCGCCAGAGCTTGGCTGTCCCCCGTCACCGTGGCGCCCAGCCGGAGCGTGCTCGCAGAGGCAGTCGGCGCCGTGGCTGCCCGGGCCTATCGGGAGGCTCCTCGTCCGCGGAAGCGGCTCGGGCCTCAGACCGTGACACCCACCCCCGACCTCCTCAGTCTCTGGCTACTTCCCTGCCCTCCAGACGGGCTCGCCCTGCGGGAGAGCCAGCTGGGGGGCAGCCCCTTGTCAAGCGCACGCAGCTCTGGTGACCGGGGGTGACCGGGGAACCCCGGGCCCCAGAGGGCAGGCGCTCAGCCTGGTGCTCTGCAGCGGGGCCAGAGCCAGCACTTCCTGCCCGGGGCCCCTGCACGCGGGGCCAGGACAGCAGGGGGAGCCGCGAGCTTGGCCCACGGCTCACACAGGTAACCAGGAGTGGGGGCAGACGGTGAGCAGTTGTCACACAACCGAATGGAGGCTCGCGGGCCAGAGGGCTGCGTGCCAATGCAAGCCGCTCCCTTGCACGGAAGGGGTCCCACACGAGCACGGCCAGGAAGGAGGACAACGCTTGTCCGGGCTGAGGCGAGCAGGCTGTGTTATGGCCGGGGAAGGCTGAGAAAGCCGCTGGGCCTCGAGCCCAGGGCGCGGAGGAGAGTGACCGCAGGTCAGGCTGCAAGGGTAGCCTTGTCTGCAGGCACGTCAGGCTCCGTCTCCTGGAGGCGAGCGGGGAAGGCCAAAACCAGTGCGTCAGTGGTAACAACTAGGCCTAGATGGTTCAGACCAAACGCAGAGGAAGTTCCTGAGGACAGGAAGAGGTCAGGGTCGCCAGAAGCCGGTGAGACGCCCAGATGCGGGCGTCACAGTCGAGGCCCGGCCAAGAACAAGCCTGAGTGCGCCGCACCCACGGGCTCAGCGAGTCCCTCCTCGAAGCGCGGAGTTTCCACCTCTCCCTCGGGGGGCTGCGGCGAGGCTTGTCTCGCGGCCGTGGGGTACAGGCGCGCAAGTGACCGCGGCCGAGCGGTGCGCCGGGTCCTCCTGGGACTGCCGTGCCTGCCTGCCCTGTAGCTTTCGAAGGCTAAAGTCCGGCTCTGGGTGGGGGCAGAGCGCCACAGAGCAAAGTGGCAATGGGGAGCCCAGCTGGGGGGCCGCCATCGTCCAGGAAGAGGTGCTGCTGGCTGGCGCTGGGTCTCCAAACTGAAGACAGGAGGACAGACTTGAAATAGGAGGCACAGGCAGAATTAGCTCCGCTCTTTTTGTTTTTTAAGATTTTCATTTATTTGGGAGAGAGAGAAGCATGAGCGGGGACGTGGGGTGAAGGGGGCAAAGGAAGAGGGAGAAGCTGACTCCCCACTGGAGGGGGACCCCAACATGGGACCCATTCCCAGGACCCAGAGATCATGACCGGAGCCGAAGGCAGACGCTTCACAACTGAGCCACCCAGGCGCCCCAGAATTGGCTCCACTCTTGGGAGGAAGAGGTTGGCGGGGAGGAGTCCCCGGGTTTCTGGGAGGACAGGCCCCTGCGGGCCTGTCTCTCGGCTCTGACAGCGCCCCCTCCTGAGTTCCAAGTGCTCCAGCAGCTTCGCGAGCCCCGACGGCCTGTCTCGGGGGAACACTAAGGCACATGTAGATTGGGGAGTCAGTCAGATGTAGATGACCGCCGAGGCCAAAACGTAGGAGCGGGCTCCAGAGGCTGAGAGATGGGGTCCAGGCCACTGGGGAGCAGGCAGACTGGCGAGAGGGCATCGGCCCCAGCTCTCCGGGGTGCTCCCCTTTCTGAGCGGGGCTGGCTCGCAGCAGTGTCCCAGAGAGGGAGGGCGCGGCTGCAGGACTGAGTTCCCAGGTCGCTCTTCCCGCAGGTGACTGGGGTTCCCTTACCTAAGCCAGTCAGCCGTGCTAACCGGTGCCCAGGGGGCCTCTCCCTGCCCCACGTGGCCTGGCCTCGACTGCCGTGGGGGCAGAGCTGCCGCATGGCTGAGCCCAGGCCCCCAGGGACCCGGGCAGGGTGCAGACAGGCTTCCTCCCGCGCTCCGGTGCTACAGACGGACGTGGGAATGCCCCCCGGGCCCTGTTCTCGCTGCCCAAGGTCCTGGGACAAGCGCAGGAGGCCTGGACCCTCGCCTGGGCATCGCCGTGGCCGCTCGAACACTGGCCTTCTTCACGCCGAAGCGGGTCAGATCCCCAGCACAGGTTCCTTTGCGGACCAGGCTGGGGCCAGCAGAGGCATATCCAGGTCAGCGTGAGAGCCTTCAGGAGCTGATTTGCACCTTCTTCCTCCTTGTGTTAGGAGAAAAGCAGCCTCCCAGTCGGACAGGCCGGCTGAGAGAAAGGAAGACGAAAGCCAAGCGGTAAGCAGACCCCAGCCCTCGCCACCCCGGGTGCCGCCGCTGGGAGACACCAGGCCTTTGGGGCACTGACGTGCACCCGGTTTGGACGTACCTGTGATAGAAGCTTCAGCAGGTGGTTCACAGGAGGGATAGGAGAGTTTGGGGATACTGGGGGTGCAGAAGCTCCCCGGAGCTCAGGCTGGGTCTGTGCTCCTGAGGGCCACGGCGTGAGCCACTGAGACTCCCTCACGGGCAGGGCCTGCTGCCGGCCCCCAAGAAGGTCTGCCTGCTCTGCGGGAGCCCGCGTCTCCCCACAGCCTGGCCCCTCCGCGCCCTCCCCAGGGCTAGCCCCTCTCCCCACCAAGAGGCCGGGTTTGTGCCTGTTAACGGCGATGCTCGTCGTCTGGCTGATTCTAAAGGTAACGCGTGCTCCTTAGCAAATGTGAGAGGCTGACGCTCCCTCGCGGCCTGGGCAGAGCACCTGCCGTTGCCCCGACCGGCCTTCCTCAACAGACTCGGAGGGCGAAGCCGTTCTTTCCGTTTCAGGAAGAGCCGAGCACGTCTCCGTCTCCGGGGACCCGAGCAGCCTGCCAGCTACCTAACTCCTCAGGTAGGGCCCCCAAAGCCTCAGCTGACAGATGAGCTGGGAGGGCCAGCGAGGTGGCGCCAGCGGGTCTCCCTGACCCCTTCCGGAAGCCTCCAGGAGGAGCCCCGGCAGGCGCAGCTGCGGCGGCCTCGCAGACCCCGAGCAGGTGGACATCTGAGCCGGCCGGCCCGTCACCGCCCCCCGCAGCCCTCTCGCGTCCCACACAGCGGGGAGGAGGACGAGGGGCCCCCAAGGGGCGTGCGGGTGATGCTTGTGGAGTACCGGGGGGTGGGGGGGAGACACACAAACCCCGCTCGGGAGCTCGTGTTGGCGGGGCAGGTGATAGGAGGGCACGGAGAGGCCGCGGTGCTCGGGCTCCCGGCCCGTCGTTCCCCACACTTGTGTGCGGTGGCCTCTCCGAGCCGGCCCGAGCTCCCGAGCGAGGTGCCAGCAGCAGAGGGCAAGCCGGCCAGGCCCCACAGCGGGGGGAGGCTCTGGGCGGCCGCTCACCAGCTTCCGGTCCTGGTGCTCCCGCTGGCGCGGCCGCCTCCCCCGGGACACTGCCCTCCCGGCCCTGTCCTCCCCAGAGCTGCCGCCGGGGTTCGTGACTCCGCGAACGCCTCACGCCCCAGGAAGGGGTGTGTTTCCCCCTTTATGAGGTGACGCATTTTGGTCAAGGCCACAGGCCTGGAGCCCGGATGTGGTCCCCGCTCTTGTGCCTGTGGGCCCAGCATGCACCCCCGTGTGGCCGTGGGGAGACCCTCCCTGTGACCCCTAGGGGTTTCTCTCCTGCCTCTGCTCACCCTGCACAGTCAGGGAGCTCAGTCCAACGGCCCTCCGGAAGTAAAGTGAAACATTAACCTAGCGCCCCTGGGGAGAACCGGCTTTCAGGGCCTGGGCGGGAAGGGAGTGCGTAGCTCGGGGCGTGGAGCCGACGCGCGTCTTGGGGCAGCAGGTGTACGAGGGCCCGCGGGCCGCCCCGAGAGCCGCCAGGCCGAGCGCTTCCTCCGCCCCACTCGGCCCTTCGCTGGAGTTGCAGGTCAACTCCAGGGCTCAGGGTTAAGAGGTTCCCCGACCTGTGGGCTCACAGTCCCAAGAAGAGACCCAACCGTGGGGAGAGCATTCAGAGCCCGGCCCCAAGTCAAGGTCAACCAGGTGGGGGAGACGCAGGGTGACAGCAGGGCCCCCCACAACCCCGCAAGGGCCGCCTGGCCCCAAGGGAGACTGGGAGCAGAGAGCCGGGTTCCCAGCTCCGCCCGAAGCCGACCTTCCTGACGGGCAGCTCTGCGCCGTCCTGCGCCGTCGGCGCTGGGGGGCCTCTGGCGGCCTGGGATGTGGTGGGGGCGGCGGCTGAGAGTCCCAGCTCTGAGGCCCTCCGTCCCCGGTATGGATTGACAGAGGCTGGCCGGAAGCCCTGGGAGCGGAGCAACTCGGTGGAGAAACCCGTGTCCTCGTTACTGTCCAGGTGAGCGGCCCTGGGCGGGCGGAGCTGCGCGTCGGCGGGGCCGAGGCGGGCGGCGGGCGATTCACGTGTCTGTTTCATTCCGTGCCCTAGAACCCCGTCCGTGGCCAAGAGCCCCGAAGCTAAGAGCCCCCTTCAGGCGCAGCCTCACTCTAGGTACCGAACAACCCCGTCTCGGGGCCTCCTCTGTCCCCTGCCCGTGACTAACACCCCCAAACCCACCCCGTGTCCTGTCACCTAACAGTTCGCTCTGGGGAAGGGTGGCCTGTCCCTTCAGACCTGGGGAAGGCAGGGCTGTCTCCTCGTGGAGGGGGAGGCCGGGGCCTGGGGGGACGGCGAAGGGAGGCTCACAGCGAAACCTAGCCCCGGGCTCACCAACCGTGACTTCGGGCAAGCCAAGCGGCCTGTCCCAGCCTCCGCTCCTCCCCCACCCCATAAAGAGGCCTATTCGCTCCTGCGTCCCGTGACAGCCATGTGGTGGGCGAGAGCCGGACACAGAGGTGCTCTCCGGCCTCGGTCGCCCCCCGCCGCTCAGTGGATCCCGGCTCGGGCCTCCTCTCCCCTCCTCTCCCCTCAGCACACAGAGCCGTCTTCCCCCAGAGAAAACCGGTCTCCCAGACCATGTTCCCCATCCTGAGACCGCAGAATGGGATATTCAGAACGGAGGGGCCCCAAAGCGGGAGGCAAACAGCCGCACAGTCACCGCAGGCCCTGGGTGGCCTGAAGGTGCCAGTCTCTGGAGCCTGCGCTGGGAAGGGGCTCCGCTGTCCCGCGCAGGCTGGAGGGGGCCGCCCTTCCCGCGGAGCGGGCGGCTTCGGAGCCGGCTCTTGCAGAGGGGAGCAGGGCTCTCGGGGGGAGCTCCGGCCCGGCTCGGCAGGAACAGGGAGGCCGGGCACCGGGCATCAGGAACGGGGTCTCAGCTGGGTCCGGCGGGTCCCTGCCAGCAAGGAGCTCACTTTCTGTCGGGAAGCCGGTGCGCGAGGCAGCCGTGGCTGCCTGCGAGGGCCCGTGCGGAGGACAGGGTCTCAGGCAGGCCACGCTGGGGACAGGTGCTTTAGCACGCGGGCTGGGGCAGGCCGCTCAGAGTGGCCTCGGAGTTGACCCGGCTGAGGAGAGCCTGCAAAGAGTGTGGGGACAGCCTTCCCAGCTGGCGGAGATGGTACGTGCGGAGGCCCTGTGACCCGCCCGTGGGCTCACAGGACAGATGGCCGCCAGCGTGGCTCGCCGGGGCCGGGCTCGCAGGGGGCAGAGGGGCTCACGTGGCTAGAAGGCTGGGTTTTGTTCTGTGTGCAGGAGGCCGGTCCCGAGCTGTAGGCACAGGGCGCCGTGCGGAACAGCACTTTCCCTCTGGCTGTGAAGCCGCAGGGGGACAGGCAGGGGCCCCGGGAGGCGGGAGGAGGCCGGGCCGCTGGGGCTGCACCTGCAGTGGGCCCAGCGCTTCCTGCGGGTGGAGCAGGGATGGGCCGCCAAGCTGTCCCTGGTTCTGGCAGGGACACCGTCAGGGGCTGTCCCCCCTCGGGATGGGGCTCTCCACCCGAGACCGTCTGCCCTCTGGTTCACGGAGGGCTCTGAAGGGGCACAGGGCGACAGTCTGTCTCGGGCTGCGGGGGGCGGGGTAGCATGTGGGAGAACTGAGGCCCCGAGAGGTGAAGCAGTCTGCCCTGGTGGCCCGAGAAACTGCTGCTGGGACAGACACTGAGCCCACAGGCCGAACGTGTGGGGCTGGGGTGTCAGGATGCACCTCGTCCCCGTCGGAATCCAAAGCTAGGCTCCTTCCGAACCAACTGGGCCTCTTTCTCGAGCTCCGCCAGGAGGGGGCAGGGGCACGTTCTTTTTCTTCTGTCTTTTTTTTTTTTTTTTAAGATTTTATTTATTTATGAGAAAGAGAGAGAGCAAGAGAGAGAGCTCGGGCAGGGTGGAGGGGGAAGCAGCCTCCCGCGGAGCAGGGAGCCCGACGCGGGGCTCGACCCCAGGACCCTGAGACCGTGACCTGAGCCGAAGGCAGACGCTCAATGACTAAACCACCCAGGTGCCCCTGCTCTTTTCTTTCAATCCCGGCTTGGGCACTGGAGCACTAAACTTGGCTTATTCCGGGACCGTTTTCCCAGCGGTATTAAGATCTAAGTGACCTCGAGCACCATCCGAGTTCTCGGGCCAAACCGTGCGCGCGGCAAGATGCTCCCCGAGGTCGGGTTAGCGACGCGGCCGCCGCCTCAGTTTCCAGATCCGCTGACTTAGCTGCTGTCACGGGCACGACACCGTGTGCCTAACTGTGGGCCCCGCGCTGCACAGGAGACCCCAGAACTCCCTCGTCTCCACGGGGGTGGGGGCTGCCCTTTGACCTCCCCGCCCCCAGCTGCGGGCACCAGCAAGCGCCGTCCGGCCCCGCAGGATTGCGCAGGTCAGTAGGACCACGCCGTGCTGGTCTCTCGGGCCGGCTGGTTTCTCTCCGTGTCACACCCTCGGGTCACCCTGTCGTCGGGGCTGGCGGGCTCCTGTGCGCATGTGGCGTCTGCCTCACCCGTCCGTCCGCGGACACCCGGGTGGCCTCCACGTGGGGACTCCTGTCAGTCCTGTGGCCGTGACCGGGGGACGGCAGCTTCCTTCCCTTCAGACAGACACACGCCCCTGAGCAGCCCTGGTTTGGCTTGCCAAGGGCCCTCCGCCTGCTGTCGCACCCCCGGGCCTGCTCCCGCCCCGGAGACGGGCCCCCGGGCAGGTGTCGTGTCTGCCCTCAGGGCCACACCATCTCCCCGCAGCTGCAGCCCCACCGCCGTTCTCCGCCCCCCCGCCCCCCCCCCCCCCCCCGCAGCAGACCCTCCCGCGCCGCCGGCCTGGTTTAAAAGGCCAACTGGGGGCGCCTGGGTGGCTCGGTTGGTTGGGCGACTGCCTTCGGCTCAGCTCATGATCCCGGCGTCCCTGGATCGAGTCCCACATTGGGCTCCCAGTTCCACGGGGAGTCTGCTTCTCATTCTGACCTTCTCTCCTCTCGTGCTCTCTCTCACTCTCTAATAAATAAATAAAATATTTTAAAAATAAATAAATAAAAGGCCAAGTGGTCAGAGGAGCGTGTCGGGATTTTCCAGGGACAGCGCATGTACGAGAGAGCGAACTAGCTAAGCTTAGTTCGGCAGCTTCTCGAAGAAGTGCAGTTCATGCCTCAAGAGGGTAAAACCACTTCCAAGGACGTTTCCTGGAAAAGGCCACACACTGGGACCGGTTCCAGCAGGGGAGGCCTTCAGGAGGAGTGTGGACTGTGCGATTTTGTGATTTTGCAATTGTACTAAATGCCGTCATCAGTAGCTTTCCCCAAGTCTCAGGGTAGCCAGGGACCCGACCCCCCACCGGGGAGTCGCCAGTTTCTGTCTGGAGGGGGCGGCGTCAGTGCGCGAGCTCTCAGGTCGGAAACTGCCCCATTCGCAGCCTGGAGCTGGGAGGTACAGTCACAGGATCCGTGAGCCCTCTTGAGGCGAGGCTGAGCCTTAGAATCCTTTCAGAGTAGCCCAGAAGTGAACAGAGCTCAAAGCAAAAAGCACGTGAAAGGCGACGGGAAGGGGCCCGTGCGTGGCCCCGTGGCCCTCGGCCCTGCGCTCGGAGGCCCTGTCCCACGCAGCCTGCCTTCCCCGTCGTCCCCGCGCGATGGGCAGGCCCTGCCGCCCGCCTTACCGCGCCCCGCCGTCTTCCCCAGGATGAAGCCGGTGGGGAGCGTGAATGACGTGGCCCTGGATGCCTTAGACTTGGACCGGATGAAACAGGTGAGCGTGAGCGTTCCTGCCAGGCCGTGACGGAGACAGTGGCTGGGACTGTCTCGGGCCCACGGGAGGCGGGCTGGGCAGGGCGGGCGGCAGGAGGTCTGTCAGGGAGCCAGCAGGGGAGGAGGGGGGCGCCCAGCCCCAGCACCAGCAGAGAAGCACCCCTCTGTCCTGCACACTCCAGCCCGCTGTGGGGCCCCCCCCCGCCCCTGGGGCGCCCTTGGTTTCTGCAGTAGGACTAGGGGTGTCTCATCTTATTCACTCCGACCTTGCCCTCTGGGGACACACCGCCCCTGGCAAAGCCAGCTTCCCCGACTCTGCTTCCTGTCCCTTCACCTCGAGGCTCTGCCCCAACAGGAGATCCTCGAGGAGGTGGTCCGAGAGCTCCACAAAGTGAAGGAGGAAATCATCGATGGTGAGTGGCGGGTCCGCCCTGGGGCATCGCCCAGGGCCCCCCAGGGCTGTAAGGCAGCAGAGCCTTGGTGGCCCCGCCAGGGAGAGCATCCTGGGCCCGGGGGCCCGAGGTTCCTGCCACCACCACATCATTCTCTAGCTCAGCAGACTGAGGCCATTAGGTGACTCAGGGGAGACCCGCACCTCCAGGCAAGGCAGCAGCTAGATCTGCGCGCACCCGGCTTCCTCCTCAGGATGAGCTCGTGAATGTGTGCGAGGGGGAGGGATCCAGGAATGCCTTCCAGAGCAAGACCGGGGAAGCTGCCCGAACAGCCCCTTGTCCGTGCCCGAATCTGAGCCCTCAGACTGCCACCTTTGATCAGCGGGTTTGGGCGGCTACGAGGGCGGCTGCGGCCCCCCTGGGGGGCTTAAGGGACCAAGAAGCCAAAGGGCTGCTTGTGGGTCTGACGCGGTCCCCAGCTGGCTTGGCCCCGTGCCGGGGGGCAAGCAAGGGGTGTCCCGGGCCAAGGGCCTCTGGCTGCAGGGCTCAGGGCCCTGATCACATCCGTCCTTCCGGTTCCTGCCGGAGCCCTTTGATACAACTGGCTCAGGTCTGGAGCCAGAGGAAAAGGAGAGGTCCAGGGAGTGAGCAGGGAGTCGCAGCCCGGGCGCACCCCCGCCCCCCGCAGGCAGGGCCTGGCGCCCACGGCAGCAGCAGGGGCCCTGGGCCAGAGAGGGCTCCGTGAACCAAAGGGGGTGAGCACTGGTGGCAGGGGGCTGGAGCGAGGGGAGGCCAGGGTGGGAGCCCAGGCCCAGAGCTAGGACCGGCCACGCCCTGTCCTCACCCCGGCAGAGCGTGCTCACTTCTTGTTTGTCCGGTCCCCCCATGGGCCTGGGCTGCTCAGATAAGGAGTTAATGAATGAAGAGCAAGGCCAGGCCCGGAGCCAGAGAGGCGACACAGGCCGACCATTAACTCTGCTTTATTGCTGGGGGCCCCCACCTGGGAAGGGCCAGCCACCTGGCCAGGTGTGGGAGGGCCGGAGCCGGTGTGCACCAGCAGCCTGTCTGCGAAGAGAGGCAGGGATGGACGGACAGCAGGGATGGACGGCAGGGATGGAGGCCGTGGGAGGTGGTGGGAAACATGCCCCCAGGCCCTGCTCTCAGTCGGGAAAGCTCTCTAGTCTGCAGGAGACAGGGGGGCGCAGGGGCAGGGGAGCGGCCTCTGGGCGGGTTCCCGCCTGTGGCTGATGGGCCCATGGGAAAGCACAGGCAATGCGTGGGCTCCGAGGAGCACCCCCTTGTTAGCGGGTAAGCACCCAGCACTCTGCTCTTTCGGTCCAGGTTCAGTGGGGTCTGTCCAGAGAAAGGCCCCAATCCGGGGGACAGCGTGAGGGGTGGGGACAGGAGGAAGCTGGGGAGAAGAGCAAGAGGAACCCCCGCTCAAGGCCAGGCCCTCCATGCTGCCGCTGCCAGAAGCGGGGCTCCAAGTCCCCTAACAGCACCAGGTGCCCCCCGCAAACCTCAGCTGGTCCTCCGGGGCCACAGGGCCCTCAGGGCTTTGCAGTCACCCCAAAGTCGGCGCCAGAGTCCGCGGTGTCTCTTAAGCTCAGCCTCTGCCCCATGGCCTCTGGGAGCCCAGCCGAGACTCCCGGGGATGGAGCAGGGCGGAGAGCAGGCCTTGTCCCTGCCGCCCCTGAGCCCCCGGTCCTGTCCCCCAGCCATCCGGCAGGAGCTGAGCGGCATCAGCACCTCCTAGGGCCCCCGGCCGCCGCCGCTGCCCGAGACCCAGGCCCGCTGCCGGCAGGGGACAGCGAGGAGCCCGGCCGGCCCCAGGCCTCCAGCCCACGCAAGCGCGCCGACGCCGGGATGTGCTCCGTTCACACGTCCTAACCTGTGATGAAATATTAAAGTGAGGAAAACAAGTTCAATTTCTGGATTTTTTTAGATTCTACCTGAGACAGAACACCAGGTCTACTCGCCTTTTTTGTATTTTATATTTGCCTATTTAAGTGTACATTTCTTTTGGTTTATAGAGGACTCCCCAGGTCACGCGCTTCATTAGACGGTTTCCGAGTTTGCTCCTAGGTGATGCTGTTCGCGGCTTGGCCGCCAGGGGCGCGCTGCCCCGGCGTCGTGGCGGTGAGGTCTGTCCACGCACCGCGGTGTCTGTGTCCACGTGGTAATAAACGCTTCCTGTCCGCAATCCGGCTCCGGCTCCGTGTGTCGCGCCGGCTCGGGGCCCCTCTGGGGAACGGCCCTCGAGCTCGTGGGCAGCGGGGCTGGGTGCACACCGGGAGGGTGGGAACGAGGGTGGGAACGAGGGCAGGCAGCTCGGGCCCTTCCGGCAGGGGTCCTGGCGAGGACCACCCCACGGCCTCCCCCGGAGCTGGGCGCCGGGTGCCGCCCGCACCTGCGCGGGGGGCCGGCTCCATTCTGCGCCGGCGCGGGGAGGGCACTCGGGGCCTGGGCTTAGCAAAGCAGCGCGGAAGTGACGAGCAGGAGCACCATCCGGGGAGGACCAAGGCCCTGCCCTGCACGCCCGCCGCAGGCATATCCCGGCACTTCTCTTCTCAGACCGTGCGGGGAGCTGGGGAGCCTCCGCCCCAGGGACACAGCAGTTTGCCCATCTCTCCTGGGGGGGGGGGGGCATGAGGCAGGGCGCCCCCCCCCCCGTCTGGCTGATACCGGGGAGTACCCCCAACAGCCCTAAAGACGGGAGAGGATGGTTCTCCCTGCCGGAGGTGAGCAGCCGGGGCCCCTCTCGGAGCGGCTGCCCCCGCCCCAGGTCCAGCAGTGGTTCTAATCCAGGGCCCAGGAATCCTTTCCTCTGGGCGGGGGCAGCTAGCAGGTGGTGACAGAGCTCAGCGTGCTCCCCGGGCAGCCTCCTCCCCCAGGCAGCCCCCAGGCCAGCCGCTGGAGGAGCTGTGCTCCCGGTCCCCGGTCCCCGGGCTCAGGCCAGCCTCTCTGCACCAGGAAGACTGCCCGCCCACCCAGGCTCCAAGTGCTCCGGCCAAGCTGTGCGTCCCTCACCCGGCAGACCCTGGGGCCGGCGCCCCTTCCCAGGCCCATCTCGGCGTCCAGGACACGGGGGTGCCTGGCGTCACCGGAGGCCACGCCCAGCCCCCCCCGAGCAGGAAGTCCGTGCCCAGCACCTGCAGGGTCCCAGGCACACGGGCAGCAACTCGCCTTCCTCCCGGCCCTGCCTCTGCTGGGGCAGCTAGCACAGCCCCGCTGCACCCATCCAGGGGGTGGGCCTCAGCACCCCTCCTGCTGCCTGCCTGCCGGCCTCTGTGGACCAGGACCCTGCCCTACCCCACGCCACCCCTCGCAGCCCCCCTAGGTTTCGGCCGAGGCCCAGCAGTCAGGACAGGGTCATCACCAAGGGCACCAGCCCGCTGTCCCGGAGCTGCAGTTCGCTCGGCCAGTTCCCCGCCTGTCCAGCCACCTACCTGTCTACCCTCCGTCCGCCTGGCCTGCGGCACCCGCTCCTGAAGGTCGCTTCCAGTCCTGGGGGAGCTCGTCGGGGAGACGGACCCCACCCTCTGGGGGTGAGAGAAGCCCCCTCAGCCCAAAGCCTCAAGGTGGAGCGGGAGCAGGGGTGCAGCTGAGAGGAGGCGGTGTCCGCTGCGCTCAGCGGGGCTGGAGAGGAGGGAAGGCTGCTAACGAAGGGCTTCAGGGCCCCAGGGACCCCCACGCCCCGGGGGTTACCGACCTGAGGCACAACCACCGCCCCCATGCTGCCTAAGCACACGGCATGTCCCCTGGGGTGGGGAGCACAGTGGTTGTGGCCTGGGCTGGCCAGGAAGGAGGCACACAGGCCTGAGGCCCGCTGGGGTGGCCCGGGAGCCCTTCTGAGGCCAGGCTGGGGCCTTGACCGCCACCGGGAAGCGTGATCGCAGGGGTGGAAACAAACACGGAGCTGAATGCAGGCCGCGGGAACAGCAGAGGGGTCAGCCCCAGGGAGGCCGCGGGCAGGGCCAGGCGTCTGTGTGAGGACCAGAAGGGGAGGGCCGGCGGGGGTCTCCAGGCAGCAGTCCGTGCCCGCTGTGGCCAGACGTGGTCCAGGCTCCGGGACACAGAGCGCAGCCAGGGCGTGGGAACCGAATGCAGCCAAACCAGTTCTGGGCGCCAGGCTGAGGGGGGGGGGGGGGGCGCC